>JAFMSR010000008.1:7492139-7686360 GCA_022818135.1 Saxidomus purpurata
AGTTATGAATAGGACGCTAGAACGCCTAATTAAAATAAATCTTTAATAACAATGATTTATGTAGTAAAACACTGTAGAAGTCCTGGCCGAAAATAAGACTTTAGAGCATATTTCAATGTAGCTAAGAAACATCGAGAATAACGAGGACGCGGAAGATACTTTATAAAAACGTCTGCGAAAAACACTTAATAAAGGTTGTGCAGATTTACTGATATACATTTGTACTTCCTTATTGTTTGAAAATAGGATGTTGATCATTTAGCTGACATCTTCTGCGTCATAACATGCATTATTATTAAAAATATTATTGTCGGCTGCACTTCAAAAACTTTGCTTTTTAGGCTAACGCCTTTATCTGTCTAGAGAATTTCAAGTAGTTCAGTCAGATGGGATTCCAGTATCCCATTTCCAATAAATCAGACAGACGACAAAAGTTCAGGCAGATGACAATAGTTTGGGCAGACGGTAGACGACAATAATTCTGGCGGACAACATACGAATGTTGTCTAGGATGTAATAAATGTATTTTATTATGTAGTGGTTAAAAGAAATTTATACAACATACTAACTGACACGGGTTTACAGCAACTAGTTCACAACATAACATGTAACTCTTCAGAGGTTACTATTTCATATGTTGAAGACACCCGGCACTGACTGAAAATCGTTCATGCGATTTCTCAAGCGAACTTGCTATACAGTTTAATAGGATGAGTCAAAGTCAGCCACTGGCAAAAGTTTATAAGTCATATAAATATATAAAAATATTGTATTGTTTACCATCAAAATTTCACAAAGAAATTGTGTTACGGTTTCCTCGTCATCGAACCCTGCATCTTCGAGCGCTTCTTTAGCGTCCACCCACTGCTGAGATTCTAGGTTGTTGTACATGAGGGCGATATTACTGGGTCGGCATTTCTCATTGATGTTCTCCACGAAACGATTATCCGTCCTTTTCATTGGTTTGACACTGTTCGTTAGTCTGAAAACAACCGAACGTATCTATATACTGACATTTCATACATTGTACCACGTCAAACGCAACCAACCCAATTACAAATGTATGTCTTACAAGTTGTTTAAAGGACCTACTGACTAACCGACTGACTGACTAATTGATTGATTGATTGATTGATTGATTGATTGATTGATTGATTGATTGATTGATTGATTGATTGATTGATTGATTGATTGATTGATTGATTGATTGATTGATTGTCCGACCGACCGACCGAACGATTGAACGAACGAACGAACGATTGAACGAACGATTGAACAAACGATTAACAAGGGAGATGACTCATGATTTTCCGAAGTTTTATCAAATTCCATTGAAATACTGTTTCAGTTTAAATATCAAAGAGACCCATTGTTGAATGATGATATACTCTATTATATCTACTGTACCTCTAAATCATTTCAGGCGCATAAATGATAAAGAAATACATGGCGATATGTTTCAGCCTTACCTCATCTTCAAGGTATCATTCTCGTTCTTCACAGTGTCTAATGACGATTCGAGGGATTTTTGATCTCGTTTCACCTTCTCTAGCGTCTTCTGTGCTACATCGTGTGCTACTTTGGTCCTTTTGAACTCGTCTTGCAAGGTTGCATTTACTTTTTCCAGTTCTTTGACGTTAGTCACAGATTTTTCAAGTTGTGTCCGTAGCGATTCATTTTCCGTCTTCGTCCTATGTAGGTCAGCTATGATAACTTCTCCCGGACCTTGTGATTTACTCTGAATGCTTTTCTCGTCCTGCATTTTTCCATGAAACTTTTTCTTCAGCTCGTCATTTTCACGTTTCATTTCGTCCAGTTTTACCCACAATTGTCCCATACCTCCGCTTCCGGTACGCGATGGTTTTGGCGGTATTGTAGGTCGGTCGCTTTTGACGCGTTTTTCTTGCAGAAGTGCTTCTATCAATGTTTTTGACTTCTGAAGCAAGTGTTGAGTCTGGGGATCCCGCCTCTTCATCATAAAAACGTTTGCCAGAGACTCGCAGAAGTTCTTGGCGTCAGCCCTTAAATCTTTGTCCAACATTGCCGCCATGTTGTATTCTTTTTGCATCAAAAGAACCTAAAATAATGAAAATTTACAATAGCTGCTTACCTTTTGTGAAATAAACTTACTTGATGTGATAGGTTCGAAACCCGACGCATTCTCAGAACGACTTAGAACTGCTGATTCAGCAATCAGTTGGTATGCTCTATGCTTTATTCAAAGTACAGATAAACTTAGCTGTTATAGTACAACAACAGAAACTGACGCATGATATACACTTACTCCTCGGCATTTACCGTTCTGTCATAATCAAGCTAGCTTTACCGGCATGGCGCGCTGAAAATGGCTTACCAACATTTTTAATTCACAATCAGTGTAGCCACCTAATTTCTCGTCCGCTGTACGAATGCTAACACTAGTACCAGTAAAAAGTACATAAATAATTAATTATAGTACATATATGGCTTTAAAAATTACACATACAAAATATTACCTGCTATAGAATATTGTTATCCTAAACGAATTGGAGGATAATACATGTAATAATGTATTTATTATTCAGACGGTTGATTCGTTAAAATTCCCTCTGCAGCTTAAGCACAGATCTTCCTTATGCCATTGATTTCCATAGTAATAGATTTCTGTGGAACAAACAGTGTTGTATGTGTTCATATTGATGGGAACCAATAACATGTTAGAGTGTATTGAACCATCGTCTGCGAGTCGCGTGACTCAGTGAAAATATTAGTCACATCGGATATTAGACAGATGGCCGCAGACGATCGATTATAAACCGAGTATTGAATTTAAGGCATTCTTTATACTCGGTATGCTTTTCAAAGAGTTATTGACTTCAATTTATGACTACTGTGTTGCAAAGGCGAAAACAGAAATGTTAATGAAACTTTTTTCCGGCATGCCATATCATATGCTTTAGGAGAGTAATCACTTTGAATTTACTAATATACATCTAGTCACATTTTTGATAGGCTAATGATAGAACCTATTCACTTTAAAACAATGTTTCTTTCGTATTTACGTTGTTTCTTCAAGAAAAAGACTAATCAGAAAGCCTTTCTTGCTTTTTACAATACTTATGTCATTGAAAAAATACTGCCCTATGTTTTTAATATGTACGCATCGATTTAAAAAGCAAAGTTAGGAATGTTTTGGTACAAATAAATGTCATTTCTGTCAGTAAGACATCTTTCTTGATAAAAAGAGGGCTACTTGTGAATGTGATCCTGGGGCTTTAAAGTAATGAAATACATGAGATATATATTTTATACGTATAAACCATGATTAACAAAGAAACATTTCAGAATCCTAATTTTCTACTTTTCCTTGTTTCGTTTTCGAAAGAAAATGTACATTTTGAGATATGTAAACGCTGGTTAAGAAGTATTCAATGTATAGTGTATGTAATTTCTTAATACAAAAGGCGCGTGTAGGTTTAGATTAAATATGGGAACAAAATGTAAGTAAATATGAAATTATTGTCATTTTTTATATAATTATGATAAAATATGATATATTTTATGCACTACTTTTGTCCAAGCGCAACAGATACAATTATTTTGCAGAATAATGAATTGGACGCCTGCGTGTTTGTCAATATTGGTATCAATATCTTGCGTCGCATTTCCATGCAGAACATTTTGTTGCTGGAAAATGACATTGAAACCTTATATTTCTGTAGAATTTCTGCAACCATATGCAGCATTATTCCTCATGAATATCAAGCGATAGGAAATCGTTGAAAGAATCTAGAATATCAGTAGTCTCTAAACGCGGGATATGCGAGTCGTCTGCTTCCATTGGAGATCGATACGTGTGTCGATAGTAACAATAATTATATTTCTCTCAATGCCGCGCTGGTGTTGATGACAATACGTGTTATAAAAGATGGAGAAATTCTGAAACAAAGAAAGTTATTTTTAATTGAAATTTCACAAAATGGCAGATGCCGAAAGTGACGTAACAGAAACACCGCCTTCTGTGCAGCACGAGCCATCTGCAGACGACGAGGACAATTTCGATGCAGACGAACATTCCGTGGTGGAAAATGACGCGGAAACAGATGACAATGGCTCTACTTCTACACAAAATGCAGAAAGCTTCAAAATCGTGGCTGCTATTGACTTTGGGACTACTTTTAGCGGATATGCATACTCGTTTACCGACGAATATGATAAGATTTACACGAACAAAAACTGGGGGCAGACGCAAGGGTTCCTTCTACATAAAACGCCAACTTGTTTACTTCTGAGGCCCGACGGGGAGTTTGAGGCGTTCGGGTTTGAGGCAGTGTCGAAGTACAACGACCTCACCGAGGAGGAGGCAGAAGAGTATTTTTACTTCGACAGATTTAAGATGAAGCTCTTCGACAACAAGGTAAACATTTAAGTTTTTTTTTTCGTTCTTCCTGTAGACATTAATCCATAGATATATCCAGATAAACGTTTAATTAAATGTTTGACTAAACATTCTGCAAAATAGATAGGTCTCATATTTATACATAACTTAGCGAGCAGTTTAAGTACGGGGAAACAAAATATCTGTCAGATCGTGATACGTACTAAATACATAAAGATTTGAATAATTGCAGTTCACGTGCATACATGTGTTTTCCACAGTTAGTGAATAATACATGTACATGAATTGAATTATTCGGTGTTATGCATTTACAATATGAATCTCACAGCTGCAGCATAAATATATAATTATTGACTCCAGAGGCAGTGGATATGATGTGATATTCACCAGAAAGTACTAATATTGACCGAGGTGACAACCCCGTAAGTACAAAATGACTGAAGCGCTTCTATAATGAATATTTTTATGAATAATAATAAAATGCCCTTAGAAAATCGATTAAACAATATTAATTAACATATACGAAATAGCAATTAGAACTTGAGTCAACGGATTTTTTCAAACACACTATCACAACGCAAAAGAAGAAAGGGAATTGTGCGTTTCAAGTGCCAGTACTTTAGTGAAGTATCTACTTCAGATAACGACCGATCAACAATTAAGTTTTTGATATTGACAAGTCGCTTAATTCTTTTCATATGACAGCAGTATCCTACTGAGCAGTCGAATATCATATTTGAATTTATCTAGTTTCCTTTGCCGTTGTGTCAATGAACAGGTAGTACAGTACAGGTAAGACTCCTGGCTTCTGTGGAAATAAAAGTTTCTATTCATACGCCTTTCAGGATCTACATACAGATATATTACTCGAAGACGCCAAGGGGAAACAACAGCCGGCAGTGGATGTTTTCGCCAAGTCCTTGTTCTACATGAAAGAGCACCTTCTAAGGTACTTCAACTTCGGTCAACAACAGTTACTTCCCTTTCCCTATTGCTTTGCAAAATAAGTTACTTGATCAAGATCGACCTTCATATCTTTGTATGCTGGTCTGTTATCAACTATAACTTTTGTCATTTTAGTATATGTAGTATTCAAACTGATTACACTACTGATTCCTTTTACAATAATTGGACAATGAGCCTTCTTTTTTGATTTGCGGGGGCAAAGTTTTGCCTTTAGCGCATTTACAGTAAATGTCGGGTTTCATACGGCAGAGCTCATTCGTTTGTAATTTATACCCAGTCACTTTTCAGGGCTATGAAAACAAACCTCGGGCTCGATCCTGATCCTCTGTCTATACGCTGGGTTCTCACAGTACCGGCAATCTGGGACGAAAACTCAAAACAGTTCATGAGAGAGGCCGCTCATAGGGTAATCTTGTTATACATAAATGTAACATTAAGTAATCTTTTTTAAAGACCACACGAATAAAGACAAATCTTCAGATGAAAACTAACCAGGAAATTCATAGCAATATTCTTGTTTAAAATACCCCTATTATTAATATCAATCTAACATGGTTTTTTTCAGCCACTACTGGCAGTTGATCTTCTTTCACAGATTTGACTGTACAAAGATTGCACCAGTACATATAAATGTATAACATTTCTGAATTGCACACAAGAAATACAAAAACATGAAAGGCATAGCTCTTACTGAATTTATTCTTCTACTATAGTCATTCATGAACCTCAATATTCTATTTCAGGGTGGTTTAATTGACACACTCTACAGCAATCAGCTTGTTATCGCCCTTGAACCGGAAGCTGCATCACTCTACTGTCGCACACTTCCGGTCAGCACGTTTTTGTCAACCGGTGATGACGCAACCAAGCCTTCATTTGAGTCTGGAACTAAATACCTCGTCGTTGATGCCGGAGGTAATAACATATCAACATCCAGTATTCGTAATGAAAGTAGTTCAGTATGAAAAACAGTATTTTGATTCGTACAGTTGTATTCAACAATTATGCTACATTGCATATCGCGAATCCATAAATAGTTAGTTTATGAACTGTGATTAACCTAGCGACATTTTTTTTTCACTATAGGTAAATATTTTGCTAGACTGATACAATATCATACAATGACGGACTATTTTCAGTGAAATAATTTGCTTTTTAGATTTTACTTTTTACTGCACTCCTTTTTAACAAACCGTGTTCAGGTGCCATCGTATTAAAGGTCCATTACTAACAACAAATCGAATTTTCTTTCAAATCTTAAATTGCAACACGGAACTACAGTTTGAAACTGGCTTCTGAAACTTTACAATAACCGTGAAGTATTTCCCTGTTTGAAGTACTGGTGCAGAAAAATGAGTGATTGTTTGTGTATTTCCTTAAATTGACCTTGGTGGTCTTTTTTGTCCTACTTTCGCTTAAATGAATGTTGTAAACAGTCAGACAAATACTTTGCACATCATTGGAAGTAAAGTTCTTCAATCATAATACATAATGGGCATGCTTATTTACGTGCAACTTATTTACAGTCTCCTTCTGGGAGATTTCTTGAAAATAACAAAGATATTTGAAAACGGGAAAACCTACTTTTGTTTTTGAAAAGGCAAACTATTATTTATTAGTTCTTTTGTTAAACTCAAATTTTCAACACAATATGGTCACATTCAATGCAGTATGCCATATTTTTCCTTCTGATAAGACGCCCGTTTCGATTCCATATTAAAAATAAAATTCGATTTGGTGTTAGTAATGGACTTTTAAGTAAATATCTTTATACCTACAGGTGGTACTATTGATATTGTTGCCCACAAGATCAGGAAAGATGGTCGAATAAAAGAACTGTTCCGCGCTACTGGCGGTGCTTGGGGAGGCACAATGATTGACAATCAGTTCCTGAACCTACTCAACAAAATATTTGGTGAAGACTTCATGCTAGCTTTCCAGAATGAGTTTCCGAAAGACTTAGTTGAACTGTTACAAGACTTTGAAATCAAAAAAAGAGGTGAATGCGAGAGTATTAGAGTTTCTCTGCCATATAACTTTTGTAACTACAAACATCTCGGACGGCCTGTGCAAGAGTGCATAAAACAGTTCGCCGCGCAGGCGGAAGCGGAAATAAAATTCTCGTCTGGTAAACTGGTGATGTCAGCCGCCGTGGTGAACGAATTGTTCCAAGACACCCTTGTGCAAATAAACGATCATATACAGTCCTTGATGAAGAAAACAAGATTAAAAGACGTAAGGTATATTTTTCTTGTTGGTGGGTTCGCAGAATCCGGCAGATTACAAAGGGCGATAAAGGATGACTTTAGTAGCGAAAGTGTAAGTGTCCTTGTACCGGAAGAAGCCAGCTTGGCGGTAGTACGGGGTGCTGTGGCCTTTGGTAGAGATCCAAGCTCAATTTGTCAAAGAATTTGCAGGTTTACGTACGGTGTGGGCTCATATCTTCCGTTTGAAGATGGCATCCACAGAGAGGATCTGAAAGTTGAGTCCGATGGAATGACTTTGTGTAAGAATATTCTGCAGTTATGGGCAGAGGCCGGGGAGGTCATAGGTCATAATGAAATATGGAAAGAAACTTACACACCAATTATAGCCAATCAAAAAGGAATAATTTTCGAATTTTACAAATCATCAAAAAGAAAGGTCAAATACACTGACGAGGCAGGTGTGTCTAAATGCGGCTGTTTAGTTGTAGAGATGCCGGATATGACAGGAGACAAGTCGCGTTCCGTTGACCTCGAGGTCATCTTCGGGGGGACTGAAATCAGAGTGGTTGGCTATGATCACACGAGTCAAACAACCCGAGAAACATACATTGATTTTCTAGCATCTTGAACGCACTTACAAGAAAATGGAAAACAGCTTGATTTTTGTTCACTAGAAACTTAAACCATGCAATTCAAGTTTAACACCGTTTTCTTTCAAAGCAGAGACAAGTCTTAGCATTTTTATGTCGACTTTGTGTATTTTTCTGCTGCTGCATTTCTCATAATCGCTTGGTTTAACAGAACGAGAATTCATATACATGTAGTTGAAACATTATTGTTTATAGGGCTTTTTGCAAATGGCTCTGCCTGTGCGACCGTTGCACTGTGATCATAATCTGCACTGTTCACTATTCAGTCAGTGAACGTACACTGGGCACCCCTTCCATTTTAGAAATGTAGGTGGAGTGGGGAGTGTAGGTGGAGTGGGAGTGTGGGGAGAGTGGGGTGGGCAAGAATAAGCTGACTTCAAACCTTACTTTATACTTTACAGAAAATTGTGTGAAGCTACAAGAAAAAAACGTTAAGTTCAAGTAAGAAAACATTTTAAATAACAAGAGGGCCATAATTGCACTAGATCGATCATCTGCGGTCATGGCTCTTGACCTCAAACTCAGAAGGGCTAATCTACTTGCAAATGACCGACATTTCTATTTAGTTTGAAGATCATAGGCCTAATGGTCTTCTAATTATTGAACATAATAGATCTGACATTGATTTGTCCACTATACAATGCTGTATACTAAATACTTAAGCTCTAGGCCTTGTGGTCTTTGAGAAGATGTTTTTTGTTATACAAGTCAATATCAAAACCAGTGAGCCACTGGGTGTGGTCAATTTTGACCCCCGGGGCATGATTTGAACAAACTTGGTAAAAGTCTACTAGACAATGTTTCACATCAAATATATAAGCTCTTTCCAGAAGAGGTGACCCCTTGGCGGGGTAAATTTTGACCACGGGGACAAGATTTGAATAAACTTGGTAGAGGACCACTAGACAATACCACATACCAACTACATGTATCTAAGCTTTATGCCTTGTTGTTTTGCAGACGATTTTTATTTATCTTTTTCCTGCATGGAATGGAGTTCTTTGAAAAATCTCAGTAGAGCTCCATGCCAAGAGCATCCCTGCCAAATGTCATTACCATCAGTCTACCAGTTTCATATACGATGTTTTAAGCAAATAGCGGACAGACGGACGACGAACATCCAAGGTCGTGAGCTCTACGAGTCTTATTTACGCCTTTGTTGCGCTGAACTTTTACAATGAGTATTCTTAACGTACTACAAATGTATATATTTATTGTTGTTGTTTAATTGTTGTCCACACATATACCTCTTTATCAACCAGTGTGATTAGTTTGTTGTTGTTTCTTTTGTTTATCTGTTTCTTTGTAGCATATGTGTTTATTCTAACTGTAATATGTTCCAGAAAATGTCAATATTAAAATGCTTAATTAAGGAGTTCGTTCCTTTTGTTTAACAAATTAAAAGGAGTTAGGTTTTGTGACATTCAGTCATTGAACTTGTATAGCTGACGTACTAGAGTTAACTACAGTTAGTTGTTCTTTCACCTTCACCGTGAAGAGCAGAAACTCAATCAACATCTTTGCTAAGGCAGAGTTAGAACCCGAGTTAACTGGTTCCGTGCACTTAGTTTTCCCGTAGTCCAAGAAGCTTGCCCCGTAGCACTTTCTTTCCCCGCACCCAAGTTAGCCCCGTAGCACCTAGTTACCCCGCAGACCCTAAAGTTAGCCCCGTTAAACCAAAATTTCCCCCAGCCCCAAAAAAAAAACCAAAAAAAATTTTTTTTCCCAAAAAAACCATTTAATTAAAAAAAAAAAAAAAAAAAAAAAAAAAAAAAAAAAAAAAAAAAAAAAAAAAAAAAAAAACCCCAAAATTTAAAATTTTATTTTAAAAAAAAAAAAAATTCTAGTTATTTGAATAAAAATGTTTTTATGTTATTTACATTGATGCCAGATTTACAGTATACCTTTTAACGAACCTTCATACAGCAACACTTTGAGACAGTTTTCACACAATATTTATCCAGATACTTATTTTTTTAAACTAATCCTGAACACTACATTTTTGTATGTATAAGTTAGTGTTTATTAAGTTAAAAATGGCCAATTCAACAACAACACATTATTACAACGCTTTTTATTATCATTTTCATATTAACGTTTCGGCGAAAGCCTTCATCAGAATAACAATATAAAGCGGACGTGAGAAATTTGTCCGGTAAGGAAACAATCTTACTTTCATTTTGTATTTTAACGCTACAATGTACTAGAATGATCTATGTTCTGGTCTATTCTTTGTTGATATCCTCAGACTTTTTTAATTCTATTCCAAAAAGTAAATTTAAGAGAAGTTGAAGCTGACCGATTAACAGAAGGCGCTAAATAGGGTCAAGCCTTTTCGGCTTACATTCGTGTGATATGATAAAACATTAAAAGACGCCAGAATTTGAAGTTTTTGGGGGGATTCCAGTGTACAGCTTCCTCAACTGTAACTAATTTTACAGAGATCACGTTAAATTATCAGATCACATAACCTTTAGTTCCGGGGTATGTGCCATGCACAGGTATACCTCGTTTAGACAGTTTAAAAGTAAGAACAGTCTCTTAAAACGTTTAGTAAACATTCTTTCATATTAAACATTTATCCAGGGTGATACGGGTGGCCCGCTAGTCTGCAAAGAGTGATAGCGGTGGCCCGCTAGTCTGCAAAGAGTGATAGCGGTGGCCCGCTAGTCTGCAAAGATTGATAGCGGTGGCCCGCTAGTCTGCAAAGAGTGATAGCGGTGGCCCAACGTTTAGTAAACATTTTTTCATATTAAACATTTATCCAGGGTGATACGGGTGGCCCGCTAGTCTACAAAGAGTGATAGCGGTGGCCCGCTAGTCTGCAATGAGTGATAGCGGTGGCCCGCTAGTCTGCAAAGAGTGATAGCGGTGCCCCGCTAGTCCGCGAAGAGTAATAGCGGTGGCCCGCTAGTCTGCAAAGACAGAACAAATGACTGGATTCAAGTCGGTGTAGCCAGTTTCACAAGTAAAAACAGACCCGAGAAATTTCCAGCTGTGCTTACAAAAGTGGCAGACTACGATAACTTGGATGAAGGGCTACACATATTATTAGAAAACGCACTATCAACTGTCATATTTCCTTTGATATATTATGTCTAAATGTCTTTATATTTTATATTCTACAAAAACGGAAACTTTATAAAGAGAAAAAACATGAAAAATATCTAGCTCCTGGTTATATATCAACCATGTATAAGAGCAATGAGTCGTGAATGTTATTCTTCTTTATACTGACGACTAATATCATGACCTATGTCACCCCTTGTCTTTATCGGTTTAATAAGTCGGGTGAAATAAGACTACATATCTTGCTTCTAATGTCAAACCATACCGGGAAAGACTTTATCAAGACTTCGAGCCCATGTGACTATAACGCGTTGCATATCATTATTTTTTTTGTCATTTCGTATTTAAAACAACATAATATTATGACTATTACTGCAAAATGCGTTTAATTATTGTCTCTATGTGTCCATGTAGACGGATTCAGACCACACGTATTCCTGTGCGTAAGTTTTAATACTAATAAGCATAAGTTATTTTGTTCCAGGCATAAATCCATCGTCAGCAAGGCAGGGACTCTCAAATAGGACAATTGGTATTACTGATATTAATGAAAACTTACTTTACAGAAAATAAATACGCAAATGAGTTTGTAAACCATTGTTTTGAATGATAAAATATTCAAATAGGTTTTTAATACTTTTATACAGTCTATGGTTGGAAGTGGATGCGATCAAAGGGAGATAATCTTTTTAAATGGACAAGGTAATGTTATATTTCTTCGATAGTGCACTTCATCTCGGTGATTACCACTGTGCGAAATATCAAGTCAATTCTATGGATATCCCGGAGGTTGCAAGAAAGAATTATGATTCTTGGTCACTGCACCTCATCTCAATGTCCTCTACCACTCTGTGAAATATCAAGTCAAGCTTGCGTAACGGGCATAAGGACCCCGGAAGGACGGACAAAACGGTAACCATATGACTTATACTAGGAAAATAAATTAAACAAATCTTTTCACATTTAAATTTAAAGTTTATTAATAAATTAATCAGATATTTTACTCGATACTTTACTAGATACTTTCTATTGAAAGTCTGCTCCAACTTGTTAGATTGTTATTAATATGCACATATATAAAGAAAAACTTTCATCTGGCGACAAAAACAAGCAATTCAAAACTAGTTTTATACTTTTAATTTGTGGCAATTATTGGCCATGGCTGGTATGTGTAAAGTACATGCATATTTAAACTCAAATATAAAATGATAGCTTTTTTGCTCCGGCAACGGTATCAGAAACATAATTTTATGCTATTAATGCCTTATTATTAAAATAGAGTCTTTCATTTCTTCATTATTGAATGATGAATGTTTTACGGATTCACAGTTTCACAACATTTTCCAAACAACCGTAGAGTACTATACTCTATATTATCTGTAAGAGTGTCTTTCTGTTTGGAATTGATCAAACAACAGATCATATAGCGTTTTTTCCAGCCATGACAAGGAATGTGAGCAACATCGTCAGAAAACATCTATCCTGAAAAACATACAAAATTCTGGACAGCAACTGAATGAGGTGGGAGGGTGAGTTTGATATATTTAAACAACATTTACAATGACCTATTATTTTAACAATATAAACAAATCTTGGTCAGACATGTTACCTCTTATGTGAGCTGTAGAAGAAAAGAACGCAAGTACCGATTCCTCGGTTGATAAACCCTCGAGAATTCAGTAAAGCAACATTCCTACGGCATTCCTGAAAGTCTATGACGGGGGCGGAGCTTGTTTCTTACGACAGATAAAAAGTTTAATATCTAGCGATTTAACAAGATATTAAATTAAAAAATGCATAACGCTAGCTATTATGGACAACATTTTGCCTTGCCAATCTTAAATGTCTTAACGTGGTATCATGCTCCAAAATGACCAGTAGGTGGCCTTTAACTTAAAACGAAAGAGATTTCTACTCCTAGAAAAAAGTTAATATTACTAAAGTGATAATTAATATATTAATTTAATTATGAAAATATTTTTGACTTTCTTCGTCAAAATCGACATGTATCAGTAAGAGGAATAACTCAATAAAACTTATTTGATGTTGGTACGACTTGCATAATATGGTCTTGGAAACTAACATGTGGTTCAACAACTTTTTACTCACCATGACCACAACATGACTTTCTTTCTTTCTCCCATTCTTTGTAATTTTAGTGCTACAATTTATTGCAACATCTAAATTGAAAAGGGGACTTTAATCATATATGTAAGTCTTATACACGCATATAAAAATTAAGTAAGGCAACAGAATGTAGCGGTAATAGTAACAGTAATCAGTAACAGTACAGCACCAACACCAGCAACAACGAAAGTATGTAACAGTAACAGAAACAGTACAACACCAACACCAGCAACAACCAAAGTATGTAACAGTAAACAGTAACAGTACAGCACCAACACCAGCAACAACTAACGTATGTAACAGTAAAGAGTAACAGTACAGCCCCAACACCAGCAACAACTAACGTATGTAACAGTAAACGGTAACAGTACAGCACCAACATCAGCAACAACTAACGTATGTAACAGTAAACAGTAACAGTACAGCACCAACACCAGCAACAACAAAGTATGTAACAGTAACAGAAACAGTACACCACCAACATCAGCAACAACCAAAGTATGTAACAGTAACAGAAACAATACACCACCAACACCAGCAACAACTAAAGTATGTCACAGTAACAGAAACAGTACAGCACCAACACCAGCAACAACCAAAGTATGTAACAGTAACAGAAACAGTACAACACCAACACCAGCAACAACCAAAGTATGTAACAGTAAACAGTAACAGTACAGCACCAACACCAGCAACAACGTATAATAACAGAAACAGTACACCACCAACACCACCAACAACCAAAAAAAAACCCCCCCCCCCCCCCCCCCCCCCCCCCCCCCCCCCCCCCAGTATGTAACAGTAACAGACAGTAACAGTAACAGTAAACGTACAGCACCAACACCAGCAACAACTAACGTATGTAACAGTAAACGGTAACAGTACAGCACCAACATCAGCAACAACTAACGTATGTAACAGTAAACAGTGACAGTACAGCACCAACACCAGCAACAACGAAAGTATGTAACAGTAACAGAAACAGTACACCACCAACATCAGCAACAACCAAAGTATGTAACAGTAACAGAAACAATACACCACCAACACCAGCAACAACTAAAGTATGTAACAGTAACAGAAACAGTACAGCACCAACACCAGCAACAACCAAAGTATGTAACAGTAACAGAAACAGTACAACACCAACACCAGCAACAACCAAAGTATGTAACAGTAACAGAAACAGTACACCACCAACACCAGCAACAACCAAAGTATGTAACAGTAACAGAAACAGTACACCACCAACACCAGCAACAACTAACGTATGTAACAGTAACAGTACAGCACCAACACAAAAACAACGAAAGTATGTAACAGTAACAGAAACAGTACACCACCAACACCAGCAACAACTAAAGTATGTAACAGTAAACAGTAAGAGTACAGCAGCAAGACATGCAACAACAAAAGTATGTAACAGTTACAGTAACAGTACAGCACCAACACCAGCAACAACTAAAATATGTAACAGTAAACAGTAAAAGTACAGCACCAACACCTGCAACAACAAAAATATGTAACAGTAACAGGAAAAATTAACATTACAGCACCAACACCAGCAACAACAAAAGCATGAAACAGAACAGTAACAGTAAACAGTAACAGTACAGCAACAACACCTCCAACAACAAAAGTATGTAACAGAACAGTAATAGTAAACAGAAACAGTACAGCACCAACACCTCCAACAACAAAAGTATGTAACAGTAAATAGTAAACAGTACATCACCAACACCTACAACAACAAAAGTATGTAACAGTTAACAGTAACAGTACATCACCACCACCTACAACAACAAAAGTATGTAACAGTAAACAGTAACAGTACAGCACCACCACCTACAACAACAAAAGTATGTAACAGTAACAGTAAACAGTAACAGTACATCACCACCACCTACAACAACAAAAATATGTAACAGAAACAGTAAGCCACCAGCACTGACAACAACTAAAGTACGTAACAGTAACAGTAAACAGTAACAGTACAGCACCACCACCTACAAAAACAAAGGTAAGTAACAGTAACAGTAAACAGTAACAGTACATCACCACCACCTACAACAACAAAAGTATGTAACAATAACAGTAAACAGTAACAGTACATCACCACCACCTACAACAAAAGTATATAACAATAACAGCAAACAGTAAACAGTACATCACCACCACCAGTAACAACAAAAGTATGTACAATAACAGTAAACAGTAACAGTACATCACCACCACCAGTAACAACAAAAGTATGTAACAGTAAACAGTAACAGTACATCACCACCACCAGTAACAACAAAAGTATGTAACAATAACAGTAAACAGTAAAAGTACAGCAACACCACCAGCAGCAACAAAAGTATGTAACAGTAACAGTAAACAGTACATCACCACCACCAGCAACAACCAAAAGTATGTAACAGTAACAGTAAACAGTACATCACCACCACCAGCAAAACCAAAAGTATGTAACAGTAACAGTTAACAGTACATCACCGCCACCAGTAACAACAAAAGAATGTAACAGTAACTGTTAACAGTAACAGTACAGCACCGCCACCAGTAACAACAAAAGTATGTAACAGTAACAGTAAACAGTAACAGTACAGCACCACCACCAGCAACAACAAAAGTATGTAACAGTAACAGTAAACAGTACATCACCACCACCAGTAACAGCAAAAGTATGTAACAGTAACAGTACAGCACCACCACCAGTAAAAACAAAAGTATGTAACAGTAACAGTAACAGTAACAGTAAACAGTACATCACCACCACCTACAACAACAAAAGTATGTAACAGTAGCAGTAAACAGTAAACAGTACATCATCACCACCAGCAACAACAAAAGTATGTAACAATAACAGTAAACAGTAATAGTACATCACCACCACCTACAACAACAAAAGTATGTAACAGTAACAGTAAACAGTAACAGTACATCACCACCACCAGCAACAACAAAAGTATGTCACAATAAACAGTAACAGTACATCACCACCATCAGCAACAACAAAAGTATGTAACAGTAACAGTAAACAGTAACAGTACATCACCACCACCAGCAACAACACAAGTATGTAACAGTAACAGTACATCACCACAACCAGCAACAACACAAGTATGTAACAGTAACAGTAACAGTACATCACCACCACCTACAACAACACAAGTATGTAACAGTAACAGTAACAGTGCATCACCACCACCAGCAACAACACAAGTATGTAACAGTAGTAGTAACAGTACATCACCATAACCAGCAACAACACAAGTATGTAACAGTAACAGTACAGCACCACCACCTACAACAACAAAAGTATGTAACAGTAACAGTACATCACCACCACCTACAACAACAAAAGTATGTAACAGTAACAGTACATCACCACCACCTACAACAACAAAAGTATGTAACAGTAACAGTACATCACCACCACCTACAACAACAAAAGTATGTAACAGTAACAGTAACAGTACACCACCACCACCAGCAACAACAAAAGTATGTTACAGTAACAGTAAACAGTACAGCACCACCACCAGCAACAACAAAAGTATGTAACAGTAAACAGTAACAGTACATCAACACCACCTACAACAACAAAAGTATGTAACAATAACAGTAAACAGTAACAGTACAGTACCACCACCTACATCAACAAAAGTATGTAACAGAAACAATAAACAGTAACAGTACAGCACCACCACCTTCAACAACAAAAGTATGTAACAGTAACAGTACAGCACCACCACCAGCAACAACAAAAGTATGTAACAATAACAGCAACAGTAACAGTACACCACCACCACCAGTAACAACAAAAGTATGTAACAGAAACAGTAACAGTACAACACCACCACCAGCAACAACAAAAGTATGTAGCAGTAACAGTAACAGTACAGCACCACCACCAGTAACAACAGAAGTATGTAACAGTAACAGTAACAGTACAGCACCACCATTTACAACAACAAAAGTATGTAACAATAACAGTAAACAGTAACAGTACATCACCACCACCAGCAACAACAAAAGTATGTAACAGTAACAGTAAACAGTAACAGTACAGCACCACCATCTACAACAACAAAAGTATGTAACAGTAAACAGTAACAGTACATCACCCCCACAAGCAACAACAAAAGTATGTAACAATAACAGTAAACAGTAACAGTACATCACCACCACCTACAACAACAAAAGTATGTAACAGTAACCAGTAACAGTACATCACCACCACCAGCAACAACAAAAGTATGTAACAGTAACAGTACATCACCACCACCAGCAACAACAAAAGTATGTAACAGTAACAGTAACAGTACATCACCACCACCAGCAACAACAAAAGTATGTAACAATAACAGTCAACAGTAAACAGTACATCACCACCACCAGCAGCAACAAAAGTATGTAAACAGTAACAGTAAACAGTAACAGTACATCACCACCACCTACAACAACAAAAGTATGTAACAGTAAACAGTAACAGTACATCAGCACCACCAGCAACAACAAAAGTATGTAACAGTAACAGTAAACAGTAACAGTACATCACCACCACCTACAACAACAAAAGTATGTAACAATAAAAGTAAACAGTAACAGTACAGCACGACCACCTACAACAACAAAAGTATGTAACAGTAACAGTAACAGTACACCACCACCACCAGTAACAACAAAAGTATGTAACAATAACAGTTACAGTAAACAGTACATCACCACCACCTACAACAACAAAAGTATGTAACAGTAACAGTAAACAGTAACAGTACATCACCACAACCTACAACAACAAAAGTATGTAACAGTAACAATAAACAGTAACAGTACATCACCACCACCTACAACAACAAAAAAGTATGTAACAGTAACAGTACATCAGCACAACCAGCAACAACACAAGTATGTAACAGTAACAGTAACAGTACATCACCACCACCTACAACAACACAAGTATGTAACAGTAACAGTAAACAGTAACAGTACATCACCACCACCAGTAACAACAAAAGTATGTAACAGTAACAGTAAACAGTACATCACCACCACCTACAACAACAAAAGTATGTAACAGTAAACAGTAACAGTACATCACCACCACCAGCAACAACAAAAGTATGTAACAGTAACAGTTAACAGTACATCACCACCACCAGCAACAACAAAAGTATTTAACAGTAACAGTAAACAGTAACAGTACAGCACCATCACCTACAACAACAAAAGTATGTAACAGTAACAGTAACAGTACATCACCACCACCTACAACAACAAAAGTATGTAACAGTAACAGTACAGCACCACCACCTACAACAACAAAAGTATGTAACTGTAACAGTAACAGTACATCACCACCACCTACAACAACAAAAGTATGTAACAGTAACAGTAAACAGTAACAGTAAACAGTAACAGTACATCACCACCACATGCAACAATAAAAGTATGTAGGTTGTTTGGAAATAAACATTGTAATTTTAAAATAGTGACTGCATACATCAACTTCTAAATTCAGGTGAGCAGTAATACATGTACCCGTTTCGACGGTATTCTTGCCATTTACACAGGTGGGAAGGTTAGCTAACTATCGTTTTTGGGAAGAACCGGTACTGGACCAATGTCCGCCGTAAGACACTGCCGACTTTCGCACATAAACAGACATGTACTCTGCAGCAGGAGTCGAACCCATTACACTAAATCAATTAGATGTCACAATGATTTAAAGTTTAACTTACTGATCCCGCTGACTATGCTCAGTATGTAAACGAACTGTCTGTTAAACAGCTCCATTCCATCTTCCACACTCTGACGATCCTCGTGACGAAGTAGAATTCACCGAGCTGACGTCGCCTGGTAGTCATCTACCCTCAGGAAATCTCTGTTTATCTACAATAACTATTAATTAATTACCAGGCATTAACCCAGGATTCAAACCTGTACCGGTACAGTGCTGCCACATCGCCTAGCATTGATAGTCAGAATGCATTGGTCCATTCGGCCGGCACAACAACAACAACAAAAGTTTAGCAAACGTTCCTAGCCATTCAAAACAAATAACTCGAAAGGAACCTGTCGGTGACAAGTGTTTCTGCCTTGCGACCAGTATTGATATTATCAATGTAAAAGAAGTAAGTCATTACAAACCCGGTGGACCTCCGTGAACGATGTAGATCGTGCTCAGCTGGCATGTCCATGCTGTCACCAATAATTCTGTAGCAAGTTTTACAAACGAAATTCTGTACCTACAAACTTGTATTATTTGTATAACAATACATCCTTTTTCATTTTGTAAAAAGTGTTGGGTTTTATTTTCTTGTCATAATATTAAGTAAAATTAAAATGTCTTTGAACTGTGAAATATTTATTGAAAGTCTGATTAAACATGTACTGTATAATTATGCAGTCGAAGTGTACCAAGCCAAAACTATAACAAGAGTAGTCATTTAACATTTTTTTCTGCTATAATAATAATAAGAAGAATAAAGGAAATAAGTGTAAACTACATGTACATGCACCCTGCCGACGACTATAATGTCGGACTTTCCGGCTGACGTTTTTTATAATTACCATTTAGAATCAATACAGCCGACGACCAGTGTGAATGCCTTTTCAACTGGCGTCGATCATAATCATGTGAAAATGAATTACTTTTAAACTCTCCTCCTGCTTTCAACTGAGTCTGCTTTTTCTTCCAGTGTAGACTATGATAAGCATCACTTACGTGTGTTCAGCAGATAAGCCGCCTTTGTATTTTCAGTCTCAACAAATGTTTACAAGCAGGTTAAAGTTGTTTAATCTTATTTAAAACACATTAAATAATCAAATAACATATAAATGTTTACCTTGTCATCTTTGAACGTCCTTTTCCTTAGAGAATCTCAATGGGAATAAAACGTATTGTTGATACCTAAAACAGCCCTGGGCCTTATATGGTATTGTATTTGCACATAGTAATCTGGCTGATGTTTCATTATACCGTATAGTGACATTTACTCAGAAACTTCTAACGGTATTATTGGTTGGTACCGGGCTTTGAGGCGACAATAAGGGTAGCGCAAGAAAAAAAATCAACGTGAAGTCAGTAAAGCTGAAAACAAGAATTATCTTTAAAGGAAGATGGTCGGCTCAATTTTTAGTACACATATGAAAGCAATTGGTAGCTAGATTTTATAGTAAACATTAGTTTTAGTCAGTCAGAAAGCGTCAAACGTCACAGGGTGAGAAAAAAGTGCCTCTTGACTGGGACGCGAACCCTTGGCCCTTCGCTCACAGATATTTTAGACCAGTTGTAGTCCGAGCGCTCTACCGACTGAGCTAATTAGCAGGGATGCTTTTTTCTTTACACAACTAGTCCATGGTATTCTCTTGCTTTATATCTTAACACGGTATAACCAGTTCTCTTTTTTTTTTCTTTCACTATTTACACAGTAAATTTTCATGCACAGTCACTCAGGTATATCTTTTTCTGTTAAAGGTCTCTTGTCCCTATTTCGGTTCTTTTTGCAGTGTATAACAGGAACCCTATACTTACTTTTTGAACTATAATTTTGGAATTAAGTGTTACTCATCTTGTTTCACAGTATAATGCATTGTTCACAGTATTTATCATATTCTACATATTAGGTGATAGATATAACTGTGTAGAACTTGTTTCAACTCGGATGGTTAAAACTATACTCAGCAAAACTAGAAACGTCCCTGTTTTATAGCCGGTGAAGCTTTGTCTGTGTAGTTGCTACATGTTCAATGTACATGTATTTTAAACCCTGGCGATGTTCAGAATACGATCGTGTACAGTTTACCCGATACGCACGGTTTACATATCGGCCAGTAACCGGAACGGTCATTTGCACGTTTTGCACGTGCACGCTATACATGTCATGCATATGTTGATTCAGTTCATGTCGTACCATTCATGCGATAGGGGATATTCTGAAAATTAAATTTTTTCTTTAATTTTTCACTGTTTTCGATATGCCACGGCTTTCCGAAAACGAGCGAAATCAGTCACTTGGGATGCTTGCGGGTGGGATGTCCGCCAGGGTAGTCGCGCGTCGGTTCGGGTGCTGTCGGACGACGATTGATCGTCTTGCAGCCCGGTACCAGCAGACTGGGGCTGTTCACGAACGGCAGCGACCTGGTAGGCCTCGTGTAACGACGGCTAGAGCCGATCGTTTCATTACGTTGACGCACTTACGTCAACGTCAATTGGCAGCCACAGTCACTGCTAGGCAATACGGTGTCTCAGGGCAGACCATTCGCAACCGGTTGCGTCGTAACGCCCAACCAATCAGGGCACGCCGCCCGTACACTGGTCAGATAATGACCCAACGTCACCGTGCTGCCAGGCTGTTATGGGCGCGACGTCATCTGAACTGGAGAAGGGCTGACTGGAACCGAGTTTTGTTCACCGATGAATCTCGGTTCAGGTTAGTCATGCTGACGGAAGATTACGGGTATACAGGCGTAAAAATGAACGATTCGCCGATTGTTGCATTGAGAAGAACAGGTTTGGGGGAGGGAGCGTAATGGTCTGGGGTGGGATCATGGGAAACCGGAAGACAGATTTGGTTGTTGTACAGGGCAACATTAATGCACAGCGTTATGTTGCAGACGTGCTAAATGCATATGCCTTACCATTTATTCGTCAGCATGGTCCTGGTGTAACATTGATGCAGGACAATGCCCGCCCTCATGTAGCCAGGGTCACCACTCAATTCTTGCAGCAAAACAATGTCAACGTCATGCCATGGCCCGCGGTTTCCCCGGATCTCAACCCCATTGAGCACATATGGGATCAGCTGGGCCGCAAAGCACGAGCTAACCATCAGATTGACAATGTTCGCAATCTTACACGGGCGTTACAACTTGCCAAACGCACTGGTATTGCGTTACGTTACGTCGATGCGGCGTAGGATCATTGCATGCATTCATGCAAATGGTGGCCACACTCGGTACTAACGAGATTTACTGGATGTGCCACATTTCTTATTGAAATTCCATCTCTAAACATTCAATAACACCTTTCTGAGTTTTTGTGATTTTTGATTTTGACCCCTACCTCTCTTGACCGGTTATCTCTCGAAAAGTTAACAAGATAGCCAGATGCAATTAATTGGTTTTGATACAGAAATGAATGAACTTGTTTTTCTATTTTGATTCATAAAAGTAACCCTTTTGGTTTTCGATAAATCTTTCCTGAAATATGGAGGGACGTTTCTATTTTTGCTGAGTATAGTATACATAGGTCTTTAATTTAACAGATGTAAAGTACTTTTCTCTTTTCTTGCTTTTCATGCCTTTTTGAATTTTAGTAACAGTTTATTGAAACAGGGTTGTTCAATAGTTTCATACTGTTTTATCCCTGTGTTATTACAAGATAAATATAATACAATAAATTGTATTATGCGTGCTTTTGTGAACAACCCTTCTACAACACAGAGTTTGAGCAGGAAGTTTTGGCTATAAAAGCTGAGCACTCCTTGTACAAAGGTGGGCCAGTCTGCAGACGTCTAAAGTAACGTTTACCTTCTGTCAATGGCTGGTCCTTTACCCATTCTCTCACCTACTTTTTTTTTTTTTATCAACTTGTTTTTGTAAATTTTAGTCGCATAAATCAAATACTGACTAGAGTTGTGATATCAAATAAAACTCACCTGTACTCTGAATTTGTTTGTGTTATGGACAGTATAAAGTAATTGCCAATGTACCTGGGTTAATAGAAAACAGGAAATTGTGACCAATTTCGTCCGTCTGTTCGTTCCACGAATTATGACCAAAATGTTGTCTGTCGGTCAGTCCTGTTACAGTAATTTAATATGTTACGTGACATGTGGATCAGGAAAACAAACTTAAAATAACAACTCCGGATATAACGAAATTCCGGATATAACGAACACATTTTCTCTGCCCGAGTTTTTTCTTTCTTTATTTCATATGAAAATGTTATAAAGAATTTATTATTATTATTATTATTATTATTATTATTATTATTATTATTATTATTATTATTATATGGATATAACAAACTCCGGATATAAGGAACAAATTAAAATGGTCCCAAGGAGTACTATGTCTTTTATGTGTAACGATTAACTCTGTGGATAGGAGCCTTAAGCTGTCAATGTACGAGTTCCCGGATGGAATCTTTCATCAGGCCTGATGTTCTTATTGATTTATAAATGATATTATTCATAAATAAGCTTGTGGGTAATTTGGCAACACATGAAGCTTTCAAATTCGCATGTTGAATAAAATATAATATCATTCTTCATCTTTCTGCAGGTATATAGGAAATAACAGAAATATACAATATAAAAAAGCTAATTCGGTGCATAAAACAGTGTCGAAAAGTTAACACAAATAACCATTCTCTTATCAATAACTTTTAAAAATTAAAATGATCTGGTCAGGACTTGAACCCAAATGGTACCTTTCATTCAAGTTAGACATGTTACCACTACGCCAATGTCTATGTGGTATGGAACGCCTTTACTGTCTTATCATGTTGTATTGTATTTTACGCAGTACATTTGCATGTATATGAGGTACATATTTAATTTGACATGGTACATTTTTCATGATATGCAGTGCCTTTTCCGTTATATATGATGGTTATTTAATCATATGCAGTGCAAAAATGTGTAGATACAGTAGAATAACCATTATATGTTGTGCAAACATCGTCATGTGCAATACATACAACATTATGTGCAGTACAAATGACATTATATGCAGTCAATGTTTCGCTACATGCGGTGGTATTTGCAGTAGTTTTCCCTTTATACGTTGTATGTTGTTCAATAGGTGTGATACATGTTTAAATATATGAAGTACTTGCGATTAATTCTATACGTGGTGAAATATCATTTATTTGTTCACAAAAAAACATTGTACGCAATGCATCTGAAAATATACATGGCGGAAACGACATTTTCTTTTTTATCATGTTCGGTCCATTCTACTATATACACGGTGCGTACAGCATTATATGCAGTACATTTTTCATTACGATTATCATACTTTCCGGCATTCTCCGGAAAATACCGAGTAAGCAGATAGATATACATGTAAATAGCAGCACGTCATCAAGCATAGACGTGCGTACTGTAAAGCGCTACCGAAATCCGTATCTCAATAACTACTGAATGTATTAAATTTTAAACAAGGCTTCCAAACCATCACACCTATTTATATAACTTAACTCTTTCTCACCTATGAGATACATATTTCCGCTCGTTTACCGGTGATAGATAACAGTACCCTTACCGCTTACTCTCATTTTACGTAAAATTATAGCGTTGTTGGTATTCATTTTCTTAGTTAGATCATTTTCTATCCATCTATAGCAGTTTTGAAGTAAATTCGAGAAAAAGTTGATTTCATTTTTTCATCCCCATCCTGTTTTTACACTTGCGTTATATGATATGCCGAGTTTTTACTATACGGTCAAGGCAAGCACTATTAACGGTGGTATCTTCAATTCCAGTCAATCTAAACATTTACATTGAAATTTGAATAGGTAAAATTGAAGTTTACAGTTTTGGACGTATCTCAGCCCTCTGATGGAATTTCATTATCCACAACTCATGAACATGCTAGATTCACTTTATTTTGCAGATAATGCAAAGTATGCCCCCCCCCTTTTTTCGACTAAGAAATTCTGGTTAAAGTTTTGCATAAACTACATTAATGTCCAAATCTCAAATATGCAGTACTTTAGAAATATCCATGTGTTATGTGACCATGCAGACAAACAATCTTTAAGGTACTTGCAAGTGCTATTCGATGCTGAATGTACGGTGTCATGGCAAATTTTTCTTAGCATACTCGCTAATTTCCGCCGGGAGTATTTTTAGAGACTGTCTTTAAGTATCATCATCATAATTGGAAAAGCACCGCATATAATGTCGTATGTACAGCTTATATAGTTGTTTGGACCAAACATAATTAAAAGGAATTTACTACATACAAAGTTGTTGACACCATGTATATTGACATATGCACCGCACATATTGGTTTATTATTTTAGTATAAGTGATATTTCACCACTTATACACTGAAACGAAATCACTTCATACATTAAATCATCTTCCACATATATTAATCGACATACAACGTATAAAGGTACAACTACTGCAAATAATAAAAAAAACCACCCCATGTATCGAAAAACTGACTGCATATAATGTTGTTTGTACTGCATATAACGTTGTTTGTACAACATATAATGGTTATTCTACTGTATACACACACTTTTGCACTGCATATTATTAAATAACCACCACATATAAAAGAAAAAGCACTGCATATCACAAAAAAGTGACCCCATCTAAATGTCCATGTACCATGTCAAATGAAATTTGTACCTCCTATACATAAAATGCACTGCGTATAATACAATACAACATAATAAGACAGTAAACGCGTTCCATAATGTGGTGTGAACTTCAGTTGGTGAAAGGTATTTGTTTGATACGATATTCAATTGAAAAACAAAAAACATGTAACCGAAGATAATGTACTCTCAATCGACATCTTTATTCTGAAAAAAGGATGTTTCAGGTGTTTCAGGTGTTCATGCATGTATTTAACCCAGGTTAACCATTTTTCTTTGCTGTAAGACAATAAATTATCATCATCTCTCAATCTAGTACACTGTTGACATGGTACATTCTTCATTATATACAGTGCCTTTTCCGTTATATATGGTGGTTATTTAATAATATGCAGTGCAAAAAAATTGAAGATACAGTAGAATAACCATTATATGGTGTGCAAACAACGTCATATGCAATACAATCTACATTATATTATTATGCAGTCATGGTTTCGATACATGCGGTGGTATTTTGATTATGTGCAGCAGTTTTACCTTTATACGGTGTATGTTGGTCAATAGGTGTGATAGATGTTTAAATATATGAAGTGCTTGCGATTATTTCTATACGTGGTGAATTATTAGTTATTTGTTCATAAAAAAACGATGTACGCAATGCATTTGGTAATATACATGGCGGAAACGGCATTTTCTTTTTTATTATGTTCGGTCCATACAGCATTATATGCGGTGCATTTTTCATTACGATATCATACTTTCCGCCATTCTCCGGACTTATTTATCCGGAAAATACCGATTAAAACAGATAGATATTACTATAAATAGCGGTTACGTCATCAACCATAGATGTGCGTAATGTATAGTGTTACCGAGTCCATATCTCAATAAATACTTGTTGTATTGCATTGAAACTTAAATAATCAAGTAAGATAACTATATCTTGTATATAATGCAAAGTATGGCCCTTTTTTCGACTAAGAAATTCTGATTAAAGTTTTGCATGCTGCTCGCTCACAGTTGTCGTTGAGAAAATTAAATTTTCAACAATGATATACTTATAACAAGAAATATTTTTAGAGACTGTCTTCAAGTATCATCATCATAATGGGAAAAGCACCGCATATAATGCCGTATGTACAGCTTATATAGTTGTTTGCAACAAACATAATTAAAAAGTATTAGTAGTGGGAAACTGCCGAACCACTTGACCCCTAACCACCTTTACCACATACGTACATTGGCCTTTTAATGAACCCTAACCGCTTAACCTCCTACACCTCCAACGTTGACCCTAGGTGACCCTGAACCGATATTGTGCACCCAAGCATATTTAGTTGACTGACCCGTTTTACTGTCTTGTTGACCCTAGGTAACCCTTAGCCGATTTGTAAGAATACTTTAAACCGCTTTTATTAAATGAGCCGTGATTAGTCCCTCAAAATTGCATAGGTATGGTTTCAACAATAATTAATACCGGAAGATGGCCCATGGTGAGTAAACACTAGTCCCATATTGTTCAGTCAGACTAGTTTAATTAAATAAGTAATTTTTATTGAGCATAAACTGAAGGGAGAGGGAAATGTATCACATGCTTTATAACATAAGATGGTCTAATTATTTAACCACCAACATGTTAAACATTATCACGAGCCTTTACTGGTAGAGGACTTTGAATTCAAATAATACCGCTATCCATGAATGTTTTACTGAGATTTAGTCCTACAGTTTTACAGGAACAAAGTTAAAGAAAACTTTTTACCCTAAAATATTAACCCTAGGCATTTTATACAATAAACCGGGGATAAGACCAACAACAGAATATGTAAAGCTTTAACATTTATTCACTTAAACTTATAATACATGTACTAGTAAAGAATCAACCTTGAACAACAAAGAAACAACCTTTGAACAATAAAATCACAGTTTTCATGTATTTGACACTGGGCACTTGGAAAAGTTATAAAAGTATTTTATATAATAATAATAATAATAATAATAATAATAATAATAATAAATTCTTTATTTACAGAGGGTAACATGTAAATATATATCAAAAGAACATTTACATACTTTAGTTAAAACATGGCCTTCTCTAAAAATATCTTAAATAATAAATTAACGTATTACAGACATATTTAAACATTCATCCATGAACAAAAACAGTTGTATCACATTTAGACAATCATTCACTGAACAAAGAGCACTAAAAGAAAAATAATGTACTATTACTATAAAAAACGAAACATGTCATGACCGCTTTAGTTTCCTTCAGCGAATGACACTCGTTTAAAGGTTTGACTGTACATTTTTACTGTAGAATATATTTCACACCTTATTTTATACAATAAACACATTATATTCTAGTATACGGTTCTATAATTGTTTGTTTTTGTTTTTTCATTTCATCAATGCTTTTTCAAAGATTTTTTAAATGAATTCAGCGATTGACAAAAACGAATATTAATAGGTATATTGTTCCAAGTATGTGCACAAATATTTGTAAAAGAATTTTGCATGTAAATAGTGCGTTGTTTAGGTATTTGAATATTGTTGTTGGTGGTAGTCAATACTGAGGTAGTGATCATTAAAAAATATATCATCATTAAACATTGAGCTAGAATTTTACATACATGGAAAAATTTGAGTTTTTTAAAGAACATATAGTAACATATAGTAATTGTATCCTAATTTAAAATCACTGCACCATACACATACTGAAATTTTAATCTGTAGAGAATTATTCTGTAAACCTGAAATGATTAATGAGTACTTGATAGAGTCAAACTAATGTCACATATAAAGTTTATTTATGAAGATGTTAAGGAATTGCAAAGATGGATACATATATTTACATTAAAAGTGATGAGAGTGACTCCTACTGTCTACCGATTTAAAATTCATTTAAATACACCTTTTACTTTTGATGGATTTTGGAAAGTTGCTTTAACAGAATTTTACGCACAAAAAAACAAACAAGTCAAAGTATCCAAATCCATAAACAGTGACATTGTTTGCATTTCTACAGACATCATTAGAGAAAGTATAATTTTGGGAAGCGAACAACCTGTGTTGAGGCGTATGCGAAAAACCTCTACTACAGCATGGAACTATGTATTTGATACCCCCTATTATTTACCTTTAAAGAAAAAGGAAATTATAGAGTTTGAAATCACTATAAGAGATGGTGACAATGACGATTTTGCGTTATTTTTACAGCCACCATTGTATCTAACACTTCATTTTAAACGCTATCCATTTTGTATTAGTTATGAGTCACTCTAAATTGTATATACCAGACGCACAGAAATGGATTGAGTTTTTAAAACAATTGTCTGCTAAAAAAAAACTTACACAAACTGGAGGTAGTAAAATGTTACATATGGCTTCAGGAGGGAAGGAGAATGTCAACACCAAATCAGTTGTGCTTAACTCAATAGCCCCGGCACAACAGACAGTTGAACAAGCCAAAAGTGAGTTGAAACGAGAATCTTTGAAAACTGCCGCTAAGTCAAAACATTTTAGTAACTTGAAAACAAGAGACAAGAACACATCGGCAAAAAAGCACAGCAAAGGTTTAAGTAAAAAGTTGAAATCGACAAAAAATCGGATGAACAACACCCACAAAAATCCGCTGTCAAGAAAAGAAAATTAATTAGGAATATATTTGGATCTTACAAAAACAAACATTAATGTAACCACATTTTCAACTTTAATTAGTTGGATATAGATAGTCGGGTGAGAAGGGCATATTTGAGTGCAATATCTGTTTAAAACCATTCGCTAGAACCTATAATATGTTACGTCATAAAATGTCTGCACATAAAACAGACAAAAATGATAATGATATTTTTGATTCCCCAAACACAAAAGGCGTGGACTTATCCGACGAGGAATTATCTGATGAAGAAATGGATATTAATCATAATTACGAGGATGAAGACGAACAGGATGATACTAACACTACTAATCCTTGGGCAAATCTTATGGAGGAAGCATTTGAACATTGTCAATCGGATTTCGAGAGACGTGTAAAACACCTTGTAAACGATAATGGACTAAATGAAAAACAATCACGTAAAAGGGCATACTGGGACATGACAAGTCAATATCGTAGTGCCTTGATGAGTATTTTCTTGGAGAAAGCTGTTTGGTACAGTACTATAAAGAAGGACAGTCTAAAGCTATATCAGAGACAGAGATCTTGATAACTTTGAACCGGAGGAGGCTCTAAAGTATGCAGTTTATAAAAGGCGATTTCTATTTGACAAAATACTGATGCAATATGATGCTCCAGAAATTGAAAGTGATGTAGAAAATTCAAGTAATGATGAGGACAATGATACTGATGAGGATGATAACAATGACAGTTAACAACAGCGTATGGGACTGAGACAATATATCAATGTGCTTTTAAATATATATTTTCAGATATGTCATAAATGGATGTTAAAGATTACTACATTAAGTGTGCTTATGTCACTATGTGTCAGTTTATTTATGTGTATAAACAGAAATAAAAATGTTTAAATTGAATTGTCTTGAGAGTTTTTCTGTTTATGTACACTTTTGCCTATTTGTTTTGGATCATGTTAAATTGTCCTTAAATAATGATAAGACTGGTAAAATCAGACGACCTGTCAACAACCTTTCGTCAACCAGCGTAGTATTCTTCAACACTAGTTCTACCATCACATTTTGTACCGAAAACAATTATAAAGTGTTGTAAAGAAGTATCGATGCGTTAAACTGCCGTTCGTTGTTATGCATTGAATCAACTTCATTTACAAAAGTATAAACAAACGAGAAGAAAATTGAAAGCATCAACCTTCGACTAACTGACCTTTAAATCCATCCAAGTATAAAGTATAGCTAAATTAATGCGTTGTATGATTTGAGTTTGATGTTTATTCAATTAAAACCGAATGCAGTGACATTTTAATCGTCCATTTCAAACCTACTTTACATAATGACTTTATTGCTAAACCTAACGGTCAGGACATAAAAGAAAATCATTTTGTTTGAAAAGGACCCTAATGTGAGGGTTTGCACAGCAAATATGCACGGTTCATGCTCATTTTTACTTATGTTTGCTCATTTTCACTAATTTGTGCTCATTTTTACTCATTTGCTGCTCATTTCTACCCAGTTTTGCTGATTTCTACTCATTTGTAGCTCATTTCTACTCATTTTTGCTCATTTTACTCATTTTTTGCTCATTTTTGCTCATTTGTATTTTTTAAAACTCATTTTTACTCATTTGTTGCTCATTTTTACTCATTTGTTGCTCAGTTTTACTCATTTGTGCTCATTTTTACTCAGTTGTTGTTCATTTCTACTCATTTGTATTTTTAACTCATTTTGCTCTTTTTTTTTGCTCATTTTTACTCATTTGTTGCTCATTTTTACTCATTTGTATATTTTAAAAATCATTTTTACTCATTTGTTGCTCATTGTTTTGGCGGACGTCCGATTTTATCAGTTTTATAAAATTTTATTTTATAAAAGTTTATTAAATACATTTATATCTTTCTAAACGTCCTGTTCCTAGTGTCAAATATTTTGTAGACTGTGATTTTATTGTTCAAAGGTTCTTTATTATAAGTTTGAATAAATAAATGTTGAAACTTTACAGATTCTGTTGTTGGTCTTATCCCCGGTTTATTGTATAAAATGACTAGGGTTAATATTTTAGGGTAAAAAGTTTTCTTTAACTTTGTTCCTGTAAAAATGTAGGACTAAATCTCAGTAAAACATTCATGGATAGCGGTATTATTTGAATTCAAAGTCCTCTACCAGTAAAGGCTCGTGATAATGTTTAACATGTTGGTGGTTAAATAATTAGACCATCTTATGTTATAAAGCATGTCGAGGGCTTGGCGCAAAACTGGACCAACTCAGTTTTTGTAAATTTTTCAGGAGACACAAAAAACTGAATAAATTTCTTAAAATTATGATTACATGAATGAAAATTTACACTTTTGATGTGAATCCTCACTAGATTTGGTAAATGATTTTATTTTTTAATTATTTTTAGTCTAATTATGGTTTTAGAAAGTTGGACTTATCTTGCACTGAGTTTTTCAGTGCAAAACAAGTCCATCTCAAGTTGGACCTATTATGCAACAAATAATTCAATGCAAAAAAGGTCCAACTTCAAATGGACTTGTTTTGCACTGAAAGTTAAAAGCAGATTAGGTCTAACTTGCAAAAAACAATCGTTTTGGAAAAACTGTTCCAGATTAATCAATTATTATGGGTTTCATGTTTTAAACTTTCAGTATGGACCAAATAATATTTCGTAACTGACAACTGAAAATCATCTCCTTCTCTGCAAAAACAAAGATTAGACTTTGTGGCAAATATATCTTCAGCCAAGTAACAACAACTGCTATGAAAACCTCCAAATAAAATTTATTTCAAAGTTAAGAGTTCGAACCTATTTAAAACCTGATCATTTAAAAAATGCTTTAGAGTGAACATTAGCATGATCCCATTATATTCCGTCAAAGAATAATTCCTCTACATATATAAAACACTTCAATAACAACTGCATGGATGCAGAAAAGTCAGCTCATATACACATATAACTTTACAAAGTTAAACAAAGACAAAAACACTGTATATCAATAAATCTGTGTTGATCAACATTTTTAATAAATGACCAGCTATACTGTAACTACTTTACTATCAAACCCGTATCAAGACCATAAAAAAGTGGTTGTTCCTGAAGTGGGTAAATCTCATTGGAAAACATGTAGTAGATTTAGAACAAGAGGGCCGAGATGGACTTATATCATTCACCGGTATATCAATTGCCAATAATACAAGAGGTCATGATTTTAACATAATTCGTAGAGGTCCACTACACAATGCTTAGTAACATTCCAAATGTCTAAGCTCTGCCTGTGGGCCTTGTGGTTTTTTGAAGATTTCCCTATACAAGCCTAAGCTAAATCAAGTGACCCCCCTCCCGGAAAAGGTTAATTTTCAACCGGGGGTAATGATTTGAACAATCTTGATAAAAGTCCACACGGCAATGCTACATGCTAAATATCTGAGTGCTAGGCATTGTGGTTTCAGTGAAGACTTTTTAAGTTTTTCCTATGCAGAATCAAGAGACGCCCCTGGGTTTGGTCAGTTTGACCCAAGGGTCATGTTTTAAACAAACATGGTAAAGGTCAACTAGGCAATGCTTAGACATGCCAAATATCTCAGCTCTAGGCCTAGTTGTTTCAGAGAAGAAGATTTTTAAAGTTTTTCCTATATAAGCCTATGTTAAACCAAGTGACCCCCTAGTAGGGTTAATTTTGACCCAGGGGTCATTATTTGAACAATCTTGGTACAGGTCCACTAGACAATGCTACATGCCAACTATTTAAGCTCTAGGCCTCGTGGTTTCAGAGAAGATGATTTTAATAAAAGTTTTTCCTAATAATTAAGTATATAGCCTATGTAAAACAAAGTGACCCCTCCCAGGCTGGGTTAATTTTAACCCAGGGGTAATAATTTGTACAATCTTTGTAAAGGTCCACTAAACAATGCTACATGCTAAATATCTAAGCTCTAGGCTTTGTGCTTTCAGAGAAGATTTTTCAAAAGTTTGTCCTAATTTTATGCCATATCAACCAGAGTTCTGCATGGAATAGAATCGTTTTTGCCCGATTTTTGTCTTGATAAATGAGGCAGTAAATCTGTGATTTACTGTTTGAAATTACAAATTCTTTCATGGAATGCATTCACACATGTTTATGTGTCAGAATTTCGGAAAAATAAAGAAATTAAAGAGGTGAAAAAAATGCCAAAATATAACGAATATATTGACAAACAAGACCTAAATATGCTTCATTTCCATGTAACATAGCCCTGTCTGTAACAGTATCATATTTATAATAAGAATTTTTGTCTTAAACTTATTTCAGTTATAGAATAAGTACATGTACCAGAATATACTGAAAACTAGTTTTCGACCAACACCTCAGTTGGACACATTTTGTCATGGCTGGTCACGTATTATCCATTGCCTAAATTTAAAAGTAGTATCAAAAATTTTACTTTAAATCTAGTCACACCACTATGTATCTAGTATCTAGAAATCATGGTGTATTCTCAGTATATTTTTGCTCTTACAAAGCTGTTTTAAAGCTTTATAGTTTGGGAGGGTCTTTATTGCAATACAATGGCTAAACAGTTGGAAATATGTAGACCTTCTGTGATTTGGCTGCTCTAGTACAGTTATGCCTGACACCAAGGTTTAATGTTGAGGATGTCAAGTCACTCTATAAAAAATTAAAAATATTGTGCAACATTATTTAACTGGAACTCAATAGGTAGTGAGTACAATTTGACCACACTTTTTACAAGATTTTCAATATTCATTTTAAAAAGGAATGCTTAAAAGTATTTTATATACATCAGTGCACGATAACATTTCTAGATACTAAGAAAGGTGGTCAGCCTTCGTGGTCTAGTGGTAAGAGCCACTGACTTGAACTCACTATAACTTTACATAGATTGAGAGTCATGGGTTCGACCGACCATGTTAGAAAGAATGTAGTACTGGTATAGTAAGGTAAACTGCCTGGCTGTTAGAATGACCAAAATACGACTGGAATGGGCGCACGTTCCTTCTTGAACTGTAATTCAGTTTAAATCAAATTTAACTGTCATAGCAGCAAGATGCTACTACACTAAATTGTAAGAATAAGCTATTTAATCAGCAAAATTATGCAAAGAGAAAATGTAATACTGGTATATAAGTCCCGTGTTTGAAACCAAGCCTTTGCACAAGGTGTTAATGTTACAGTTTTGTGTCGCAATGTTTGACGTTACCGCACTTGATTTTACTTTCCACTTAGTGCGATCTTTAGAAAATATCATCATTATTTTTTTCATGAAACATCAAATACCTGTGTCAACGGTTCATAGCTCTAAGGTTGTTGGTAAAATGTTGTCTTAGTATGTGTGTAGGAATTGAACATGCGTCCAAATAGTAAATGACACAAAATCTAATGCTGTTTGCTCCCGTTATTGAAAATATTCATGCAGCTAATTAAGATGTGCAATGTAAAAGAACATGTATATTTCTAACGTGTTCCTTGAATGCATTTAAAATGACTGTTTTTCAAATGCACGTATATAGAACATTTATTGCTCAATGATTTCCTAACCATGGGTTCGATTCAGAATCATTTTTGCTTAATAAAAAACATCAAAGCAAGGACAAATCATTGACAAGCACTTTTATTATAATTCTTGCGACAAACAAAGATATCTTTAATAAAAGAATAAAGTCATGAAAATGTTACAGCTTTTTATTATATTACTATACATACTTGCAGAATAGTAAATTCAAGTAACTCATGCAAAAGTTCTATAAAATTATATTTTATAAAACCTTAACATCAATTTTAAAGGAAAACTTTAATCCTTTACACCGCGTCACGCGGCATGGTATTTGTTATTAAACTTATTTTTTAAGGCTATCATATCATAATTGTGCTGATACTAAAAAATTTGATATTTGTTTCCTTTGACTATTATAATATTTTTCCATTAGTTTGATGCAAATTAAGTCTATCTGAGATATTCAGTTGGGATTCATTAATAATTTCAGTGCAAAACAAGTCCAACTCAAGTTGGACCTCTTTTGCCTCAATGCAAATTGTTGTTTTGAGATGGACCTGTTTGTTTCTTAGCAACAGTTTCATAAAAAGTAAAGAGATAAGTCATTATTTTTGCACTGAATGTGTATCTTACTGAATACTGTTTAATTATGTAAAAAAGTGATTTTGTGAAAAATTTGACTTGGACCAGTTTTGCGCCAAGCCCTCGATGTGATACATTTCCCTCTCCCTTCAGTTTATGCTCAATAAAAATTACTTATTTAATTAAACTAGTCTGACTGAACAATATGGGACTAGTGTTTACTCACCATGGGCCATCTTCCGGTGTTAATTATTGTTGAAACCATACCTATGCAATTTTGAGGGACTAATCACGGCTCATTTAATAAAAGCGGTTTAAAGTATTCTTACAAATCGGCTAAGGGTTACCTAGGGTCAACAAGACAGTAAAACGGGTCAGTCAACTAAATATGCTTGGGTGCACAATATCGGTTCAGGGTCACCTAGGGTCAACGTTGGAGGTGTAGGAGGTTAAGCGGTTAGGGTTCATTAAAAGGCCAATGTACGTATGTGGTAAAGGTGGTTAGGGGTCAAGTGGTTCGGCAGTTTCCCACTACTGACATTACAACTTTTAAATAAACTGACGTAAAGAAATACAGTTTTCCTGAAAATCGAACTGGATAGATAAAAGGTATAGTAATAACTGAATGGAACTACATTGTTATGTTTTCCTTCGTTTTTTTGTACTAAACACCACCTCGGAAGTATCGCTGGCTCTTTTTTACCACTCTCCTCTATAATGTTTACAAGCCGTGTAGTTTTTGTCGGAAATAATAATAATAACACATTTGTAATAATAAATTCTTTATTTCATGAAGGTAAGCACATTAAGTGAAAACACAAACAATACACTTATTTACAATGTGGCCTTCAAAACAAAATTTTCATTGTATGCTAACGCTAATGGATCTGACATATAATCTGGAAATAATTTATTCTTGCATTTAAAGACCATTTTGCACCTGTTAGTTAAAGTCAACCAGTCTAGCTTTGAAATAAATCTATGGAATGCGTATTAAATAGGCTTTGTAGAATGATACGAGCAATACGTTTTTATTGTTTAATAATCTTATTTATATCACTTTTAAAATGAATGCCTTTACCCCATACATAATCAAAACATAGAACAATGTATCCGTTATAAAACATTTTCCTCATATCATCATTTAAATAGAATTTAATTTGTTTTTGCATACTGGTGTGATTTGCATATCATCAATATAAAACCTAAAACTTTTTGAGACGTAACGATTTCAATATGTGTACCGTTAATGGAAAGGTTTAATTTTCGGACATTTTTTATTCTGTTTTTTTTTTATAAAACTAACATACATTTTTATTTATCTGGATGCAGTGACATGTTCTTTCGAGAACACCAACTTGATCCAATTAAGAAACATTGTGAAGACCGTTTTCTATTCAGTTGCAAATAGGGTTTTAAAAATCAACATAAGTGTGAATGAAATGTCAATTATCAATTTTTACCGTTTTTTATATGGTGGAGTGGGTAACGCTCTGGACTACCAATCCGGAGGTCCCCGGTTCGATTCTCGGCCGGGGCACTGGATATTTCAGAAACGCTTTTCAGTGTTTCCCACCTATCTGAGATGAACTGGTTAGAAACCCAGAGGTAGTCTCGCGTGTATCGGTGCTATACGCCGGTCACGTAGAAAAGAACCAAGGGATCTATTCGTAAAAGAGCTAGGGTCTTGTACCCGGATTCCCTTGTATCTGCTACCGTGATTTTAATCCCATTTTAGGTATGATGATTCAAAAGCCTTAATTTATATAGGCAGTATGAGCTTCATGTGAACCCACATGAACTTTGAATAGCTATTAAAATATTAAAACTGTTTCAATAAAATTTTCCGCAATGCGCGGAATCACTTTTACCGACTCTGTATAAATTCGAAAATATTTGATTGACGCATCAACTACTAGTATGTTGCCATTTCGGGCAGTTTTTGGGTCGATTGTTAAAATCGACCTAAAGTTAACAGAGTATATCGCCCTTACGGCCGAACGCACAACATACAAACAAGTAGTTCCATATAAACAGTTGTTAGGCATTATAGTGTTTTTAAAATTATATAGTAAAAAATCTAAATAATTTAAAAACATTTCAGAATAGAATAATATTATTTCGTTATTGTTCTTTAAATGTGTAATTAATCGTAAATACTATTAATGCGCGAACGAACGACTTGGACATACAAATTTATAACAACTCGTTTTTTACCAATTACTCTATATTCGCGGACATAGAGCAGTTGGTAGAGATGCTGGAAATTGAAATTGCGCTGACTTACTGCGGCGGACGCGAGTTCGAAACCCATTTAATACAGTTTTTTTTACATTTTTCTTCTGTTTTACTTATAATTTTAAGACTTTAAACCATTTTAAATGTTTTACAGCAAATAATCATAGAAAACTTCATTCATGTCAAACTTATAAGGATAATGTTAATAAGACATACTGTATACATATTATTCGATAACAGTAAAGTTCAGTCAGTAGTCGTGTCAGGTTTTGCTTGTACAACCAGAATTGGTTTCCTTGGGTTCTTTTGGAGCCATGCCTCAACATCAATCATCACCAATTTCTAGAATATTTACATATCAGTTTTGTTTGTGGGCCCGCTGTGATACTTTGTATCACTGTTTTTCTTGTTCAATTATTAATCTTTTTTGATCTTGCTCATTGTTCAGTTTTTGCCTACAATTTAGGATAGGAATTTATTTTGTATTATTGACACAATACACTCAACCCTATGGGCAAATCCCATAACTTTTGAATGACATTAAAAGTTGTGCAAACTTTGAATTTTCAGTTCAGGTTTGTAAAAATCCACTTCTCAGTTACCATTCACAGCTATGATACTTTATAGGGTAGTTGAACATACATGTAGTCATTGAATGCAAAAGGTAAGCACATGGGTTCCTATCAAAAGTAAAGTTTACACATATGGTTAAAGGTCAAACTCTGTGGACATTTGTGTCTCCAGTTTGTTGATAACTTTACTCATGCATGGGTTGCCCTGATATTTACACATGTGTTCAGAGACAATCGACCCTCCAGTACTTTCAGTCCTTTGATTAGTAACGTCGGCGCAATTTTCTGTATGTGAAACAGAGAGGTAGCTAGACTAGCTAGACTATAGTAACAAGTAGAAAAGTTGCTGCGGATCGCAGCAAAGAAGATAGCGTTGCCCAAATGATGATGACTTGTATTAAAGGCAGAACTGTATTAGACTTCGGAACACGATTTTGAGACGTTAAAAAACAAGAGAGAGACACAACGCAATTAAATCGACTGATTTTCTTCACTTGACTAGAACTGCCAACAAGAGTAGCCATCTTGACCCTATATCGTCCACCTGAGTGCATGGCCTACTTATTACACAATGTGATCAAAATCAACCTTGATCTATATGTGTCCCAGATTTAGTTAGGTTATCACCAAGACCGGAAGATTCTGGCTAATTCTCATAAAATTAGTTATAAGATGTGACTTTTAGAGCAATAAAAAGTTATCTCTTGAGCTGATCTTGTTACCTAGTTTTGGATCCAAGGTGACCACCATTCCAATATAACATAGACAAACATTTTGACCAATGTTCATTTGATTGGCTATAAAATATGGCTTTTAGAGTGTTTACAAGGTTCTTCTTTAATTTGACTGTGTGACCTACATTGTAGTTTCTATATAACTCCAGATGATCCAGATTCAAACTTGACCTAGAAATCATTGAGACAAACATTTTGACCAATTTACATGATGGTAGACTCTAGAATGTGGTCGACAATATAATCACATGCATACTCTTAATATACTTTACAACTTTAATACAGGGGCCGATTGATTAAGACCAAGGAATGGAAAGAAGCAAGTTTTTTTTTTAGTTTCAAATTACACTGAGTCTTGCAGTTACGACAATATACCCGTCAAATCCCTGGTTGCAGTGTTTAGAGTGTTATAATAATTGTTTATGACTACAATAACTGTGCAAAGACATATATATACAAAATTTATACAAGTATATTAAGTGGAAGTGTATTTTACCGTTATTGCAAGGAAAACTTTGTGGCATACAGACTGTAATATTTCCCAGAGTAGTAAGTATAAGATGGTGTTCTATTAATCATTTGTTTTACAATATGTCAGAGTTTTTCTACCTAGAGTAAAAGAGCAAAATCTAGAAATTTGTGCAAAGGAAAGTTTCCAAAGGAAACGGATGCTCCCGCTTTGTGCTTTTCAGTAACATGCAAATATGAAAATGTATAACGACTATCATACAGGTGCATACATGTGTTTCTCTGAACTATTAAGTGCAAATGTGGCCATAATCGAACTTGACCTGTAAGATGGATATTTACGAATGTAAATTCTATATAGTGGTCATCTGTAGTGTACATAGGCTATATTCAATGCATTGTTACTGTACTTTCTATGCGAACATTTTTCCTGACCATCATAATGGGGAGAAACAGTCCCGCAAAGATCGTTATGGCGGGTCTTTCAATTTGGAAAAAATTTTGGGGGTAAAAGACTACACCACGGAAAGCACGAAACGTACTGGAAATTTCCGCCGATATGAACAAAACAATAAACAAAGAATACTCAGAAGTCGGTAAAACATGAGCGGGCCTATATACACTCGTTGAACTAATATTGAATTCTGTAGTTTCTATTACAGATGAAAACGTTCCGATACTGCTCTTAGTGCTCAATATTATTACTTTAACAATGAAAAATCATGTTTGGTTACACATGTACCAAATGCAGATATTTTTAAAACTGAAATGATAACGCTATTGTGTGTTTGTCATATTGGCGAAAATTTCTGGTACGGTCGGCCTTTTGAGTGTTCTGGTCTGGTCAGGTCAGGGTTTTACCACATACCTCAATATTCACCGAAATGAACTGTTATTTGCCGAAAAAGAAATGTTTAATATAAAACACGATTATTCATCATTTTTATCATTAAACTATTCTGTGCCTTTGTAGCAAATTTAGAATACTGCACTGTTTACCAGTGGAATTTAGTTCAATGTCAGTAACTTCAACGAAGTCTTTTCAGTATCGAAAACGAATTTATTCACTACTACCGATACGGTGATAAATTGATCATTGCCACCTCACCAGTGACTTCCAGTTACATTACCCCAAACATGCGTTGCGCTGAGGCGCAACGCAATAATTCCTGTCAAATTTTATCACAGTGTAGTAAGAGTTTTAGAAGATGAAGCTATGCCGCGTAACTTTCTATTTACATGACTTTGTGACCTTGACCTTTGACCCAAAAAACAAACTTCATATAATGATGCTTTCTGGCAATTTCCTTAAACGCAAGCAATTTGTTAGGTAATACAGTAAAGAATAGACAAAATTCAACAGTAATTTCATAAGACGGGACCTACGAAGACCCATACACAGCAGGCAAGCCCAGAAAAATGGAATTGAACACCGTTCTCCCATGCGACTGATGAGAATACTTACCACTATAGGATTGTTGTTAGCTGATTACAAGGAATTACCTATGTGGAAATTGCCAAGTTTGAATGCTTGTTTTTCTTATCAAATATGTTGCTGACTGAGAAAGTATAATTACTCTTCACTCATAATTAACATTGGTTGGGAGGTAACGACATATTATGTTGACAGATATCAGATATTTACGTAATATCATTATTAAACCATCCATGAAAGGCTAAAAAAACGCGTTGATATTGCATTGACCCTTTTCATGGGGTATTATCCAATTAAAAGGTGCCTTATATAGTAAGAATGTTATACAGTATTATGCTATAAAATGTACAGTTACAAATGCAACAATGAAACAATTTGCTGAACTTTGCTGTTCTTGTCACTAAACAAACCCATGGCAATTTATCTTCAAGGCTTGAAATTTTGCATGGAATCTATGTACAAAGTATATTAATTGATAACTTATTATGTTACTTCCAAAGTATCTATTATTTGTATTTTGAGGTTATTCAGCTATATATTCCCAGTCATTATCGATAAAATCAGCGGTTTAAAGTATACTGTAGTACCGTAAACCATTCAATAATCTATGTAGAGTTGTTGTTGTACAATAAAAGGGTGGATGCGAGCCTCTATATTGATTAAACTGTCTCGGTGCACAATAATTACCCGTGTGAAACATCCGGATTCGTTATAATCCGGCAATTTACGGTATCGTTCGGAAATATCCTAACCATCTCATCTTAATGACGTAACAACCGCATATAATGACAAAACTACCGTATATAAAGAAATTACTACCGCATATAATGCTGTAAGCACAGCATATAAGGAAATCGCATGTACAGCATATAATGCGAGATCCACAGCGTATATTAACGAAAGTACAACACAATGTTATATGCACTGCATGTAAGGATAAAAGCACCACACAGTCACTACCACATATATTTCATTTTGCACATCATATAATGTAAAAAGCACCACGTATAACGTTTTATCTACTACACACAATAACAAATCTACTGCATATATTGCACTGCATATAAAGACAGTACCACCTCATATAAGAAGAGTTGTACTACATATAACAAAGAAAGTACAACATATAAAGTAACTTGTACCACACACAATGAACTATCTACCACGTATAATTAAATATCTACTTCATATAATAAAATATCTACTGCATATAATGAAATATGTACCGCATATAAGCAAACAAGTCATGATAAGACGGTCATGGCGTTCCATAGTTAATTGTAGCAAATTTACATCTTGTGTATCGCAGATCATTTTATAAGCAATCTCGGTTTAAAATGGATCAAAAATCTGACAGTTTTCCAAAACGTTCATTTATGGATGCAAAAGATATTGAATGGCGACATAGATCCAAGCCGGACTATAGTGTTGTAAATGAGAAATTTATGAACGAGAGAACAAACAAGCATCCTGAAGGATCCCTTGAAAAAACTGTTGAAGATTTAGTTAAAACATGGGAAATGGAGAGCAGTCACAAACCGCGGGCACAGGTAATTGTTTATTTTACATATGGCGATTTTTCTCTTTATTCAGACATCAATTACTATGGCGTGTAATATGTTGTAATATCATACCCATTTTCAATGAAAACTAGGGGTTTTTAGCTCACCTGACCTGGCTCAGGGTGAGCTATTAGGATCGATGAATGTCCGTCGTCCGTCGTCCGTCCACATTAGTTCGTTAACACTCTAGTGGTCACATTTTTGCCTCAATTGTCACGAAACTTGGTCAGGTTGTTTGTCCCAGTAATTACTCGGACGAGTTCGAATATGGGTCATCTCGTATGAAAAACTAGGTCACATGACCCAAAATAGAAAAATCTTGTTAACACTCTAGAGGTAACATTTTCAGCCCAAATATCCTGGAAATTTGTCAGAAAGATTGTTTTGATGATTTCTAGCTCAAGTTCGAATATTGGTCATCTGGAGTCAAAAACTAGGTCACACAGCCTGAATATGGATAAACCTTGTTAACACTCTAGAGGTTACATTTTCAGCCCAAATACCCTGGAAATATGTCAGAAAGGTTGTTTCGATGATTTCTAGCTCAAGTTTTAATATGGGTCATCTGGGGTCAAAAACTAGGTCACAGAGCCCAAATATGGAAAAGCCTTGTTAATACTCTAGAGGTAACATTTTCAGCCCAAATATCCTGGAAATTTGTCAGAAAGGTTGTTTCGATGATTTCTAGCAACTTTGTTAAAAGCAGTTGTACTCGGGTGAGCGATAAAGGGCCATCATGGCCCTCTTGTTTAATTTACATTCAATCTGTGAGTAAACATGTAGCGGTTTTTGGTCTATTTTGTATTTGCTGGAATAGTAAAACGGTTTCCGGACGATAACTCGAGAATGCTTAAGCCTAGCATCTTTTAGCTTGATGTGCAGGTTGGCCATGACCAGCAGATGACCCAATTGATTTGAGGTCAGAAGGTCAAAGGTCAAGGTGACCCGGGATAGTAAAACGATTTCCGGACGATAACTCGAGAACTCTTGGGCCTAGCATATTGAACTTGGGCCTAGCATATTGAAACTTGATGTGAAAGTTGGTCATGACCAGCAGATAATCACGATTGATGTTTAGGTCAGTAGGTCAGTAGGTCAAAGGTCAAGGTCACCGGGACCTTTCATATTGAAGTGAGTCATTAGTCAATAACAAGTCGGCATACATTTTTCAAACTTGATTTGCCATTACCAGTGGATGACCCCTATTCATTTTCAGGTTATTAGGTCTGACGCCAATTTCACAGTGACTTTTACTTTAAAAACGATTCCTTGCATATTAGTAGTTCGATTTTTTCTACATTACTGATCAAGAAGGAGGAGGGAGCATTCGTGTTTTACAAACAGGCCTTGTTAGCATTGTTACAAAATGATTCTTGGAATATATTACACTTTCTATCATTTACAGGTATACTAATTTGTCTTATACATCTTCCGGCCTCAATTTATAAACTGATGAAACACGTAAATAAACGCGACAGTGACTCACAAATTTATCAGCATTGAAACATTCGAGATATGGTTGAGATGTGTCTATAAAATAAAGCTCTTCTGGAATCATTTAATTTTGATAAAATTGTCACTTAATCTTTGATTAGCTATAACTTTATAAAGTTATTGAGTTGTCAACGGTTTCACAAAAGTTACTCACTTTTTGTCTGAAATTAATCTTTAGTTTTACAGTTTTGTCATTTAACACTAACTAACTAGATTTAGAGTGTAGATCTATGGCAAGCGAAATGCACAATAATCCTTTAAACTATAGGTTTAACTGTTAAACCCATAGTTTAACGCCTCTTAAACCCCTAGTTTCAAGTGCCGTTTGCACATTAATTTCTTAAACCGTGGTTTTAAGTCTTAAACCGCAGTTTAAAGTCTGTTAAACCCATAGTTTAAGAGACGACCAATCAAATGAGCTGAAACCACGGTTTAAAGTGTCATGTGACCCTTTAAAACGACAATTACATACATATTTATGGCAAGCGAAATGCACATTAATCCTTTAAACTATAGGTTTAACAGTTAAACCCATAGTTTAACACCTCTTAAACCCCTAGTTTCAGGTGCCGTTTGCACATTAATTCTTAAACCGTGGTTTAAAGTCTTAAACCGTAGTTTAAAGTCTGTTAAACCCATAGTTTAAGAGACGACCAATCAAATGAGCTGAAACCCCGGTTTAAAGTGTCACGTTACTCGTTAAAAACGACAATTACATACATTTTTACTTTAAACTGTGGTTTAAGACATTAATATAGGGTTTTACGCGCCGAATGCACATTTAATCTGTTAAACCCTAGGTTTAACTCTTAAACCCATAGTTTCAGGTGCCGTTTGCACATTAATTTCTTAAACCGTGGTTTAAAGTCTTAAACCGTAGTTTAAAGTCTTAAACCGTAGTTTAAAGTCTGTTAAACCCATAGTTTAAGAGACAACTAATCAAATGAGCTGAAACCACGGTTTAAAGTGTGTGTAAACATTCCTAACATGACATAGGCTGTCAAAAAGCAACTCTTTGGTCATTATTTATATGTTGTCTTCGGGTGTAATTTAGGGGATTTTTGTAACATAACAAGTAACTGTTCATAAAATTTTTTAGCGCATGGTGTAAACATGTAATGTTATTCATTTATTTGTTTATTTAGTTATCACAATATCATATTTTTTTATATTTGCGCTTTAAACCACTATATCAAAGAAAACACTGATCTAACATCCTCGTTAAAAATCGACAGTGACAAAGACTTGGAATTGCTTGTATAATTCATATAACTTTGACAGAATGAAAAAAATACACCTTTTACAGCATTAATGCGAGAACTGTTGGGGTCGGTAAAATATGACGTTCTAGATCCGACTTGTATTACATTTAATGAAAAAATATCTATGTGTATAGTTTTAGCTAAAACATTCATTTAGGGCATATCCGTTTCATTGACAGATTTTAGGTTTTTTTAATAGAATGCACAAATCAAAACCTAGTATATACAGCTTAAGTATTTTATTACAGGTCATTATAAATGTTACGTAATGTCCGGCCATAAAGCATCAATAAGCTAGCAGACGAACTGATCATTCGGAAGTGTTAGAGCAGCATTATGGGACATCCGTGCGACAATACCTTTTTAAACAAAACTTAAAAACAGTCCCTTTTCCTTTCTTTATATATATTTTATATCACCATAATCTAGAATGATTGTTTTATTCTAACCCGTTTTTGATTCTTGAATACTTTCATAGTTGTTATATAGCTTATGCCAGGATTTATTAAATTAACGGCCCTGTATATACGATCCCTGCTTATGCGCAAGTTAAAAGATTAACTGTTTTTTTAGTAAACATGGTCACATTTTGCGCGTTTTAATTTAACTGATCATACAAAGTATAGTAATATGACAATTACGAATTTAAACTTAAAACAGATCAAATTAGTCAAGTCTCAGAGAAATGAAAAAATATCATTAAAAATTGGAAATGTTACATTTATCATGCGTGTAGCGTCAGTGGCGTGTATTAGCGTTGACTTTGACATTTTTTTCTGACACATGTTAGAAACTTATAAAAAAACTTACATTATACTCGAAACATGAAAACACTTAACTAATTATGCCGCGCCTGTATATTATTGGTTGACATGGTTTTAACAGCTTCTTATAAAAAATTACATGTATATCCGGTAAAATGTTTTTAAGCTTCAGAGGATACAGACCGATATAGTACTATAAAAAGCAAGGCACGACTTTAGCCGTAGGCAATATCCCGATAAGAGACAGGTAATAAAACAATGAAGGGTCATAGACCTGATCCACTTTAACCCAATTTCAGTTTGAGCGGGGTCCTAATATAACGTTTTTAGGACGGAGGTTTAAATATAATTCAATTTGTCATGAAAAAATAATCATCATATCTAGTTATCTTATATTATGAATATGAGAGGGTGGTGATGTAGAGGTTAGGGTGTCTGCCGCCTATCCCGGAGGTTGCGGGTTCGAGCCCCACCGGGGTTGCGACACCAGTACTGTTTTTCCAGGAAGCGGACTCTAGTGACCGCATAAGTTTCAAGATTTCTTCACAATCGATCTAAATTGAATTAGTACAAACTATAAACATGATTTTGCTTTACTTATAAATTTAAATATTACAGGTAATTTAAATGTATCTATACTTAAATGTGACGTGTGAAGAATGCGAGCAAAACCCGTCCAATTTTGCACAAGTAGTCCCTTCATTATTTGGCAGAAGCGGACATTATCCATTTTCAGTCTTCAAAGCTTAAAATTGATTTAAAATCATCATAGCGTAATATCACCTGGTGACAAGCTTGTCTGTCCTGATGAAACCACCCCAATCCCTCTAATCCCACCTTATACAGATGCGATTCACCTTCGTGGGTTCGAGCATTGCTACAGAACATGTTTCTTTGCGTGAGCCCAAAAATATAGTTTATTACGGACGATATGGATCTACACGTAGTACTGGTTCGATCCAGAAACAATGGTTATAGGTAAACTGCCCGTAAATGAAAAGCTACAGGCACTTATTTTGTATTTACAATTAATAAACATTCACAACATGACATAGGCTATCGTCTGTATAATGCATCGGTCAGTCATACGACGCAAAACGTAAAACCAAATTAGAAAACGTGTTTTCCATGGAATGTTTGAGAGGCATTATATTATGTCTTACTAAACCTAGTAAAAGTAATGCTGTACAGGCTTCAATGATACTATTTTTATATTTGCTATTTACCTTCTAGTATGTGAGCTTTAGGCAATTTAGTTTTTGTAACGAATTGACCATTATGTATTAGACCGTTCTACTTGTGTTCGAGTTCCGCGGCGCCGTGATCCTGAAAACTTAGAGACCACCCTATGAATAAAGACCAGCAGGGAGATCGCCGTGCACTATTGATATATTATACTCTTGTATCAAATTTTTTGTGCACAACGTAAGCTTTAAGAATATAAGTCAATAACAAAGGGATTACATGTATTTGCAATTTGACAGTTTTCGACCAAATGCTGTAGTGTTCAACCTAGTTTTCGACCACATGTCGTAGTCTTATCTTTGACAAACTGTCGTATTAGACCAACTATCTTATTCGACGAAGTGTCGTAGTCGACGAAATGTCTTTCGGCGTAATATCGTGCACCGCATGGAATCGAGTATTCCTACCGACCATGTCTCTTTATGTGAGAAAATTGTTAGTTTCAAACGGAGAAGAGGAGTCTAGTACTGGTGCTTAGCAGAAACAATGTTTAGGTAAACTGCCCGCCTGTAAAAATGACTAGCAGCCCCCATAGTAACATGATGTCATGCCGTTACATAGTGGCGCTGTGACCAAATTTATTAATTCAGTTGCCTGTTTGTATATAAAGTGAAGTTCAATTTCGGTTTGGCTCGATCATTTCCGGTTTCGTATGAGAAATTAAAATCTATGATATATGTTTTGTTTTGTACAAAACCTGTTACAAGTACATTTTTTTCGGAAATGTAGTTTTTTCATATACTGTAACCTGTCATACTAGGACCGTGTAGCCAAATATTCTTATTTAACATCCGAAATATTGCAAATTGTCAAATAATCAAACAGGTAAGACAACATACTTCTAATGTTTTACAACAGCCTGCTAATGGCAGGCCTAGATGAACGACTGTCAAAGTGATGTGCAATTTATTATAACAAATATACAAGCAATTTCAAGTCTTTGTGACCGTTGATTTTTCACGAGGGTGTCAGATCAATGTTTCTTTTTAAAAAATGGGTTAAAACGCTAAAAGTGTCACGTGACACTTTAAACCAGGGTTTAAGCTAATTTCATTGGTTGTCTCTTAAACTATGGGTTTAACAGACTTTAAACTACGGTTTAAGACTTTAAACCACGGTTTAAGAAATTAATGTGCAAACGGCACCTGAAACTATGGGCTTAAGAGTTGTTAAACTATAGGTTTAAGAGTTAACTGAATTAATGTGCATTTGGCGCGTAAAACCCTAGATTAAAGTCTTAAACCGTAGTTTAAAGTATTATATGTAAAACATCGTTTTAACGAGTCACGTGACACTTTAAACCGGGGTTTCAGCTCATTTGATTGGTCGTCTCTTAAACTATGGGTTTAACAGACTTTAAACTACGGTTTAAGACTTTAAACCACGGTTTAAGAATTAATGTGCAAACGGCACCTGAAACTAGGGTTTTAAAGGTTTTTAAAATATGGTTTTAATTTTAAAAAAAAATTTAAAAAAAAATTTTTTTTTTTTTTTCTTCAAAAACATATTTACTTTAAACTGTGGTTTAAGACTTTAATCTATGGTTTTACGCGCCGAATGCACATTTAATCTGTTAAACCCTACGTTTAACTCTTAAACATATAGTTTCATCTGCCGTTTGCACATTAATTCTTAAACCGTGGTTTAAAGTCTTAAACCGTAGTGTAAAGTCTGTTAAACCCATAGTTTAAGAGACAACCAATCCAATTAGCTGAAACCACGGTTTAAAGTGTCACGTGACGCACTACTTGACGCACAAATATGATAGGTGAATATCACATGTTTGGATCGGTTTTGCTTTTTTTGAATTTTCTTTAAATGCTATTTAGTATATACTTAAATCAACTCTTTGGTCTTACGTATATGTTATCTTCGGATGTAATTTAGGGTTTTTATAACAAATGAGTAACTGTTAATAAAACTTTTAGCCATGGCAACATGTATTTATTCATTTATTTTTTAGAGTTTTATCATATCATTTTTTTTTTTTGTGCTTTAAACCACTGTATCAAAGAACCCTGACAACACCTCGTGAGAAAGACTTGGAATTGCTTGTATAATTCATATAAATTTGACAGACTGAAAAATACACCTTTTACAGTATACGTAGTATATGTTTTACATATAATGAAGATCTATGGTATTACTTAATGCTGCTATATACCATGTTTTACTAGTATTAATGATTTTCATCTTAATATCTTTTTTTCGGCGCTCGCGAGTAGAATGTATAAATATTTTTGAATTGACAAATTTACTCTGTAAGACACTTTTTAATTGGACAATTCCGCATGAAAAAGGTAAATAAAATCTTCCTGCGTTTTCAGTATTTCTTTAATGGTTTTATAATTTTAGTACGTAAATAGTTCATATCTATCAACTTAATAAGTTACCGCCAAACTAATGTTAATTTTAAAGTGTAGAGTAATTATACTTCGACCATTGAATAACGGTCAATATTCCGAGCTCCATATTTGATAAGAAAAATAAGGAATAAATTTGTTTTCCTGATGCACTCAATCACAATTGGGGACACAATGTCTAAGAGGCCGATAACCTCAGTGGGTAGAGCATTCGTTCTAACAGCCCTGTAAGCGAAGGGTCATGGGTTTCGTGTCCCGGTCAGGGCTAAAGGTCATAAGTAGGTCTCGGGTCAGCGATATAGGGCCTTATTGACCCTCTTGTTTATATTTACTTCGAGAGAAAAAGAGTTTGGAACTAGAAATTTTCTTTTAAAATAAATACATATGTCCCGCTATGACTCCCTGCCCACGTGACATTTGAACAACTTCCCTAAAACTCAATTTAGGTCATCCAATCATACCAATAAGCCTACCAATTTATAACATCATACGATCAACCGTTCTCGTTATTGAGATGAAAACATTTTTTAATTCAGCTTCCCTTTTACCTTGACCTTGGACACCAAAATATACAGGGATCTTCCACTCGGCATGAACATTACATCTACAGTGTAATATCATCCTAGGTCTAACCGTTGTTCAGTTATTGATCGGAAACCATTTTAAGGTAGGTCAGTACCTTTCGTCAGTAAAATTAAAAGTTGTCACATTTGTTTGAAATTTGGTACATGCGTATATTGTGCCCATCTGCGTTGCATGGTTTATTGAACGTTTTTATTCACTTTTTTAATGACGTCACGTGACGTCATTTGACAACGCCATATGGCGACAGCGTACCGGAAGCATACCTTAATGTGGTTATTGTTATGTTATTTTGTCATTTGTGGACCTACTTTTATTTTTCAAAGTTTGCTATAATACTTGCAAAATATTCTATCAATCGATGTGCAAACTATTACACTTTCGTTAAAAAAGTATTACATTTCCGTCGAAAACGTACAGAAAAACGTCAGAAACGTCATTTATCTGCTCCATGAATTTTGGCATTTCAGAGAATAACAAAAAAAAGTAGACGGTGAAAGATTTTGAAATTTTGACAATTTACTATTTTTGATACTTATAACTGAATAATTGAATAAAAATGGGATGTGTTCGGCTTAGATTTTTCAATAAGCGCACTGTAACGCGAAAAAGTGACGACACTTCTAGGAATAGGTAAATAAAGTGATCGTTTACGTACACGGAGTGAAAATGTCAAACAGTCACTGGACTCATTTTTTCAAAACTCCAACATTTTAAAGGATGGAACAAGCAATTTCTCAATATTTCGTTTTTTACCTATATATTTATGGAAGAATACTCTACCAGCTTACTAATTTCTTGAGTGTTGTCTCACAGAAGCTGTTTTAAACGGTTTTCACAATTTCTCGAAAATAAGTCTTAAATGCTTCGAGTTAAAACCTATCCTGACAACAGAAGACCCTTTACTAGCACCGAATGATTATAACCAATCAACCCCCGAATAAGAAATCTCCTTTTCAAAGGGCCATGTGTTATAGCAAAGGCAGATATGATGTTACACATAAAATGAGCCTTCAATTTTACAAGGTACTGTCAAATTACTTTCATAACACGTAATCATCAAACTTTTGAAAATGTGGCGTGCAATTAAAACTGTTTTCCGTTTGTGTGTTATTTTATCAAGTACATGTAATTTATAAAACGTGACACGTATCCTGTTTTCTTTTCAAACGCATTCAAAACGAATTTTAACCATGGTAAGTGAAGTTTTATTGTAGTTCAAAGGTGTACTGACTTGTTATCAGATACGAAGATCAGAATTGTAATGATGATTGCATACAGACTGCAGGATGCTTTGTGCTTAAATAATGATGTTTTTCTGCCCACAAATGGTGCAATTATCAAAAGAAACACATATCCTTTTGTATATATCATTATATAAACACCTACACAAGTTAGCCGTCCCGGATTCTGTATTGTATGCTTTACCTGAAACATGCATAATTAGATCCGGGTTTGATACAAGTGTCATATGACGATTAATGGCTATATTCAGAGTCGTCACTCGAACTCCACCTTGACTCATACTCGGGAAAGGCTTCCTTAAGGGATGCTCAAGGACGCCTCAAGTAAGGTGAACTCGAGTGACTAATTGGTATTCATAGTCAAAAGTCATCCTTGACTTTCTTGAGGAAGGTTTGAGGCGTTAATCACCTGTAACAAATCTTTTAACAATTGATTCATACATAAATATGGAATACACATTGCAAAAGAAAACATGACAGTTTAAAGAATTGTATAATCAGATATGTTTCCGTTTCCCGCATCTTCAAGAAGTAAACCAAAAAGTCAGAGATTTTGAGCAGCGATCATGGTGGATGGAGTTTAACAGAAAGGATGGGGAGGTTACTTAAAATAAATCATATACTATTTTATACTTAACAAAAAATAAAGAATCGTTTTTTTTAAAAGTTGATTTTCGTTTACGTAACAATATGATCTGATTTGAAATAACAATGTTCTTTGTTGTCACCTCATCAGTCATCACACTATACATATATATAAAAGAGTGAGAAAGCATAAATTGAACGTGTCGCTCTACTGACGCCATTTTCAAGATCACTGTTTTACGTGTGTACTCTTGCTAAGGCTAGGCATTGGTGCTTTATAAAAAAATATCAATGCACATTGATTGTTTAAAAAAATACTTAAAAAAAGAAAAAGGTTGGCTTGTCTTATAAGATCAGTACCTGGCCCTACCAGAAAAGCATTTGTTTCATTGCAAAGATTGCGCAACAAGTTCTCTTAACTTATACTGGTAGTAATCGCTCTCGAGACACCATATTTGTCCGAACCAACCACTTGTCAGAGAGAGATAGAGATTTTCATGTCTGGTAAACACTTACAGCTGGATAAACTGAGACACCTGTGGCATAGAATGTTTTGGTCTAGACATTTGTCAAGTGGTCTAACTGGGAATTGAACCCGGAGAGAGAGAGAGAGAGAGAGAGAGAGAGAGAGAGAGAGAGAGAGAGAGAGAGAGAGAGAGAGAGAGAGAGAGAGAGAGAGAGAGAGAGAGAGAGAGAGAGAGAGTAAAGAGCGAAGGTATGTGTCTTTGGGGGCGGGGTGAGTTTGGGGCTATGGGGCTATTAAAACATTTAATACCGTGCAGTGTTAACCTGTGCTAATATGTACAATTTAGCAAGATGCAACTTTGAAATCAAAGAAATAAAACAGAGGGATATAATATAAATGTTGTATCCTGATCGTACAAGTTTTATTCCATGTTAAAATATAATATCCTGGTCTGACTCGGCAGGGAGGGGGAGAACCAATCCGACCCCCATTCCTACGCCTATTTTTTTCTTGCCCATTTGATGATTGCATCGAGTGTACTTCACAATTCCCTTGGTCGAAATCCCATTGGTCCAAAAATGCCATGTAGTCATAATCCCCTCAATGGATTTTACAAGTGAAAAGGCATATATTGAATGAAAATGTTTTACTAAATGTTTTATTTGTTATAGTTTTACTTTACTATAGCGAATGATTGAAAAAAAAATAATTATTGAAATTACAATGTAAAATTCATTTAGGGGATTATGACTACTATGCCATTTTTGGACCAAGGGGATTTTGAGTGTCTCCCGATTGCGTCTCCTGGCACCACAACTGTCCCACTTTCTATAGTCTGCGCAATTTATCTAGGGTGAGGTTTTGCTCATAAAATATGTTTTATTGCCTACTGAGTTTTTTTTTCGTTTTTTAAGTACTAGTATAATATTTTAAGAAGAATTCCACATCATTAAAATCATCTAAGGGGTTGCCTCTGTCCCTTAAAACTATTCATGGCATACGGACCTATACAACTTCATCTATTTCCTGCAATTCGACCATTTCTCACTGGAGTCATATTCAAAATGACACCTTGAGTGCAGCTCGAGGAAGCGCTTTCGCTCCTCGAAATATCTGTCCTTACTCGAGGTTACTCGACCCTTCCTTACGTTTATGAATACCAATAGCTCCTCACTGGAGGAAATGCATCGACCGTTAGCCGATTAAAGGTAATTATCTGTTCGAGTTTGAGTCGAGGAACGTTTCTGAATATAGCCATAAGTGGGTATTGCAGTTTTCCTCTCCACACTCATTTGATATACAAAATCGAACGTAATAAACTTTGAATAGTGCTTTAGTTACATCACATTAAGACGACCGTATTTGGCAACTTTTTCATATTGCCCGTTCTTACCTGGAATCCAAACACTTCGCCTTAAAACATTGTCTCAGAGATTACAGCAGCTTGGCAATCTACTTGATTGAAAACTTAACCACTGAGACAGTCGACTTTTCCATGCATGTACATGTATACTAAAACACTATATCCTGCTGCTATAAATATGTATGTTACAATTTAATGCCGAATAAAATATATGTTATGTTATGTTATGTTATGTTATGTTATGTTATGTTATGTTATGTTATGTTATGTTATGTTATGTTATGTTATGTTATGTTATGTTATGTTATGTTATGTTATGTTATGTTATGTTATGTTATAATCCAGAACTAATATAAAATTTGAGTAAATTTTGCTGAAATAAAAGCCAAGTCCGACTTTCATTCTTTCCACAAAAGAGTGCTATTTTGACCAGTTTCAGCAAGCAACAATTCGTAACATTTCGAGTCGTAACTGTACATGTAATTCAAAATTGAGGAATTAAAAAATTAAAGTCACCTGCAAGTAGGATGTTCCTGGATTTTAGGAACTGTTTGAAGTTTCAGGGATTATCTCTGTTTATAACATTTGTATCTGTCATCAAATATTTACAAAGTAAAATACTATCAAGTTTGTGCATTTAAAAAAACTGTCAAAGTATTCGACTTTCGGACAACATGATTATAATGCTTTCCTTTTATTGCCGCAACAACAAAATAATGACGCTGGAATTTTATTGAGTGAACCAGACTTGGAGACTGTGCTTGTCTGGTTCAAGTGGACAGAGACAATGCGGGGGGGAGAAAGATGTCTCAACGTCCAGCTCTATTTCTGTTAACCGACAACCTATACTATAAAATTATTTGTAACATATTAAAAAACTTTATTACTTTAAATTTGAAATATTTGCTTGACCTGAGTGAGAGGAAAGCAGTGTCTTTATTTATGCTAAATTTACTAATAGTTCATTTTTCTACTATTGCATAACTTTGCAGTTAATGGGAGTGTGTCTTTAAATTCAATTGTTAATGCTCAAATACTTGCAATTTGTCTGTGTCCCATCATAGCAAGGCAAATTGTGGCTTTAAAAAAGGACCCCTTGCCGTCTATCTGATGTCCATTAACTTCTTTCTTTAACAACATTTCTGAACTCACAGCATTAAACTTTAACAATCTTTTTATGAACCAGAAGGCCAAGGGCTTAAATAATTGGCATGCAGCATTGTTAACTAAACCTCTACCAAGATTGTTAAAATTCAACCCCTTGATCAATATTATCCCTATCAAGGACTCGCTTGGGTATAATGCCTAAAATACAAACATTTTAAATTCTTATTGTCTGAAACCAGAGTGGCCATTTAAACCCTCGTGTTTTAACAAAATTGTTGCCATTTTCAACTTGGCGAGTTTTCATTTATAAATTGTAATATCTTCAGTATCAATGATCCCACTGTTCTGAACTCCACCTTCAAAATCTACAATGACAAATGTTTCATATAAATGCTCATTGTCCTTTTGTATTTAGCACATAGCTCTACATCCCAATGATAACATGATTGCATCTATCATACATTCATGGTACTTTGAAATTGTAAGTGAAACTTGTCACACCCAATGTATAAATCACTATTGATGGTTAAAGTGACATTATGCGCATCTTACTGCACATAGTGTATTTTTGGTGACAGTTTTATAAAAGCAATTTTTGGTTGCAGTTCGTTTAAATGTGTTAAATTAATGATTATGCCGCATTAGTATTTGAAGTTGGTGCTTTAGATATAAAAAAATCGGACTGATAAAATGATAGTTGATTGTGTCGTTATTTATGTTGGTAGAGATTTCGGCAGTGGAAGGGAATCAACTCCTGCATGCAGTTGTTCTTGTCTTAAATTGACTCTCCCAGTCAAATAAGAAAAATCAATATATGGAAACTTATTATTTCATACTGGTAGCGTGAAGAGTTTGGTATATTGGGTTAAAAGCTATTATTTCCTCTACGCTTTTGTACACACACCATATTCAGCTGGATTTTTACTTGAAAAAAAATGCACATAATGTCACATTAATACACTTACAGTATCCTACTATTAAATCATAGCTTTGTGAAAGACCATCTTCCGCATATACACTTGTGATGCATTTTCAATCTGATACATAAAACTGCATTTTATGATTTTAGCTCAAATGGACCAATAGTGCTATTAAGATCGCATTATGTCTATCATCCATCCATCCACAATTTCCTTTAACAACACCATGTTGTCTGAAACCATTATCTCATTGTTAAAACTTTCCAGGGATGTTTCTTGCATGAAGCTCTATCAATGTTGTTCAAAATATTTCATTCCATGCAGAACTCTAATTGCTATGGCAACAAATAGAAAACACTTAAAGACTCTTCTTCTCTAAAACCACAAGGCCTAGGGGTTAGATAGTTAGCATGTGGCATTGTCTACTGGATCTCTACCAAGATTACTCAAATTATGACCCCCATGTCAAAACTGAACCCAACCGAGGTGTCACTTGGTTTTACATAGGCTTATATGGGAAAAACTTCTAAAATCTTTCACTCTAAATTCACAAGACCTAAATATTAGATATTTGGCATATAGAAATGCCTAGTTCACCTTTACCAAGATTGTTCAAATTATGACCCCCAGGTCATGTGTTGAGGGTGCTGATAATGATTTTTGTGTGACTCAATGTAAAAGGTAATCAGAAATTTTTAACATATTTGGAATGCAACAGAAATGCGTTAAATACAGTCAAAGTTTGTGTAATGTCATATGTAAATGCAATGCAAGCTAGTATTATCATGAATATGGTTAAAAAAAACATTTATCCCATCAGCAACACAATTTCATAGATAGTATGTAATATGATCTCCAATTTTTGATCTCGTTCATTCGTTATTTGTTCGCTTTTTTGTACGTATGTTTTGTTACAATAGTTTATTTCATTTAACTATATTTTATATATTTAAAATATCATCTTAATATCTTGCACCTATTGATATTCCAATGCCACAAGTTTTTCAAAATCCAATGCCTCAGTCTGTCCCAACTGTCAAATAAAGGCTGTAACTCTCCTACATGGATTGATTGGGATTGCATTCCGTCCGTCTGTCCGTCAGTCCACCATTTCCTTCAAATGACATCTCTGAAACCACTGGTCCAATGTTGTAAAGCTTTGCAGGGATGTTTCTTGCATGAAACTCTATCAAAATGTTCAATGATTTCCATTCCATGCAAAACTTTGGTTGCTATGGCATAAAATACGAAACAATTAAAAAATATTCTCTAAAACCGCATGGTCAAGAACATAGATACTGTTAGCGAGGTATCACTCATTTTGCAGAGGACACATTGTTGTCAGCACTTTCAGTGCTTTGATTTCATTAATTGTGTTCAAATATCATCAAATAAACACTGTCAAAATTACATAAACTTTTACCGTCCCGATTTTGAAATGTTTTGTTAAAACGGCAAAAAAGCGTGGAAAAACGATAACGTTTCAAACGTTATTTCAATTGCTTCAAGCGGAATCACGACATGCCTTGTGAAAGAAGGAAATGTTTTTTACTTGGATGTATACTACATATTCTGATGACTTTGATAGAATTTACAGAAAGAAAATATGTAACGTATCAATAAAGCTATATGAGAATAACTTCATGACGGGATGGTTCCGGAACGCTGCCACTAGAGGGCGTTGTTAAATGTCGTCATGTGACGTCACAAAAATAGAAACGTAACTATGCGACGCAGATGGACACGATATACGCATGTACCAATTTTTAAATAAATGTGACAACTTTTAATTTTACCGACTAAAGGTAATGACTCACCTTAATTGAAGGTCCATGTTACCTTGACCTTTGACCATCTAACACCTAAATCAGTAGGTCTCTCAGTTATCGTTACGTATAATGTTAACAAGTTATAGGGCGTAGATCCAATGGTTCTCCAGTTATTATCGGAAACCATTTTTAAATAAAGCTCCCTGTGACCTTGACATTAAACTTATTGGCCATATAATTGAAAAGGGCCATTCCCTAGTTATGAGCAATAAGCCTACTTAATTATAGAATGATAGGATTAATGGTTCTTCAGATATTTATCGGACACCACTGTCTAATTTAAGGTCGCTGTGATCTTGAGCATCTTGTAGTCCTCCTCTTGTCATGACCAATAAACTTACCAATATATGTTCGGAAACTCTATGTGACTAACAGACAGACAGACTGACTGACATCCATGGCATAACAGTTTGCTTCCTCTCTTCTAGGAGAAACATGTTGCCTGTACATATACTCAGAACATTTAAAAACGCAACACTTACATGTTGTGTTGTAGGAGTTTAACGCCCGTTCCAACCGTGTTGGGGTAATTTTAACAGGCAGGCAATTTATTAAACAATCGTTCCTGGGAAGAACCAGTACTAGACAAATCTTTTTGAAAATTAACTTTTTATGTATTCATATTAACGGAGAATTTATTTTCAGATGTATACTGTGCAAAAAAGAGCGCCGGCTGGCTATTTGTTATCAATATTGATTGTTTCTATTTAAGAAAATGGGGAATAAGCCGTGAACAATGTTAACACCAAAGTATTGTTTTAGTCTGAAATAACATGTTGCGATAGATTTTGCATCAATCATATATGTTTTTGTGAGGTATATGGTTAAATGAAAACAAATGCCATATTAACGGAATATCGCTTAAGTCATTCAAAATTTGTGAGAAAAATGGGTTCATTTCACAAATATGATGCTCAAGTTTTAACAAAATTAAAAGATTAACACACATACCAGATTTAAACGATTTTCTGCGATTTTAAAAACCAGTTTCTTATTTTGGTTATGACAAACATTTTCACTGTTAAGTTTTTAACATTACCACTCTATATAGAGTTATAGGAGACATTTACCTTTTACAGTAACTATTTACAAATAACAATTTAGCTACTCTACAAATATATAGCAATAAAAAGATAAAGCAAATTTATTTTATGTTTTCCAGTGAATTATAGAGTTTTCTCAGTGAAATAAAAGTGATAATCCACAGTTTTGAAACAGTGGATTACCATTTTTATTTTTCACTGTTTTGCAATCTTTAACCCGGATTTACGTCAAAAAGTATACCGAGCGTAATTAATGCTGGAAACCATGCGACGATGACGTCGTTTAAATGACGTCATTTGCGCTATGTTTCTGATGACGTTTCCCGCGATTTTCGAAATTTTGTAGAAATAAACTCAATAAAAGTAGAGTTTTAACCATAAAATAAACAGAAAAATTGTTGGTATCGGTGTAAAATCACGCTAATTTCACTCGTGAACACAAAAAGTTGTTATTTTCACTCGTGGCTGCGCCACTCGTGAAAATATCACTTTTGGTGCCCACTCGGTGAAATTATAACGTGATCTTACACCGAAACCAACAATTATCCTCTATATGAAAATAATGAAAAATCCTACTTCTCCAATACATACTATTTACGTTGAACTAATAGACAATAATATCAAAGGTTGGGCAACTCGTATAAATTCTATAATAGACCATCTTGGTTTTACACATATAAGATTGAATTTTGATATCAATAATGAATATTTGTCTCTGTTTAAAACACGATTGCAAGATCAATTTAAACAAGATTGGTCTGCATCTATACAGTCTATGACCAAACTAGAATATTACTGTAAGTTTAAAAAAGTTTTTGTATTTGAGAACTATCTTACTATCATTGAACACGATGATCTCAGAAAACATTTAAGTCGCTTAAGATTGAGTTCACATAATTTAGAAATTGAAGCAGGACGCTTTAATGGGATTGATAGAGCTAACAGGTTCTGCAAACTATGTAGCCAAATGGTGGTTGAATCTGAGTTTCATTTTATGTTGTGTTGTACTAAATATAGAACTCTCAGAACTAAGTATAACTGTAACTTGTCATGGCCCTGCCTAAATATGTTTAACTCCCTAATGTCAACACACAATAAGGGAAAAATTATATAACATAGCAAAATACATTAAAGATGCATTTGAACTAAGAAAGAATACTCTGGAAAACTTATTTTAAATATTGAAGCTTGTATATATTTGCCACATATATGTTTGTTGTAGTGTTTATATATGTATGTTGATATATGTATGTATTTGTTTGTCTTCGCCATAATTGTATGTATATATGGCCAAAGGCATTTCCTATGCTGATTGCCAATAAACTTGAAACTTGAAACTATATAATCCAATCACAGGTGTCTATAAGAACTATAATTAATGTTAAGCCTTTCTGTGAATAACACATGTTGATTAATGTAAATATCTTGTTTTTAAGGATTGAAATGATGTCTACAACAAGCTGTTAAATACAATTTCGAACAATTGCAATAAGTTTAATCTAGCTATGCTAATGTTTGAATATATATATTTATATATATATTTATTTATTTATGTCTCATCCATCACATGTATACATATAAAACATACATACACAAACCAACATATATTAACATGAAAATGGCCATTCTTAGTAAGAATTATATGAGACTTCATATACTTTTGCACAAGAAATATCACAATTACTATCACTTATAATACAAGGTAAAAGTTAGATAACCATCGCTAATCCAAGCCTAAAATATGCCATAAAAGGTTTTAGGTAAAAAACTGAAAAGGAAAACTGCACTACTGCGCATGAAAAAAAAATGCCTTAAAAAATCAAATATCAGCCTTGATCAGATCAAGGATGAACTGATTAGCAATGATTACCTAAACTTAATTAAAAGACGACAAAGCACAGTCAATCTAAGACACGTGACATATACATGTATCTACATAAAACAGTTCTTGTGTAAAATTTAAGTGTCTAAAGAAAGTATATACGAATAAATTTGAATGTATATTGTATTTCTAGAATTGGAATTATGTCTACAACAAGATGCTTAATACAAATTCCAACAATGAAAAGAAGCTGAATTTATTTTTTAGAAAATGTTGTTCTAGGATTCTGGTTATACTTATTTGATGGAGTTTGATATAAAATGTTCCATTTATATCAATGGAAGTAGTTTGTTGTTTTTCAATGTTTGTGGTTCTGTGTACAAGAAGGAATGTATTACGAATTCAAACTATGCAAATTAGTTTTAAGTATGTCAATATAAATTTCTTATTGTTCTATGATTGTCGTACTGTGATGATTGAGGAATCTACTGCAAATTTAAGCGATGAGAAGAAGGTATATTTATACTAATGGAACCTTTTTTCATTGTTCAAGGAATTTGGTTCTGTCTACAAGAAAGTGTCTGAAACAAATTCAAACAATGCAAAAAAAGCTCATTTTGTATCAAAAATGTAAATATTTTGGGGTTTTTAAGATTGCGGATTTTGGACGATATGGAAAGAAACTGAATCTTTATTAAATGTTATGTTTTTGTTGTTCTTGGGCTGGGTAGTGTTTAATACTAATTCGAACTGTAAGAAGAAGTTGTATTTGAGTTTTTAATAAATGTCATTTGTACTGTGGTTTGGATTCTTTTCAAAAGAAGGAGTTTAATGCAAAATTGAGCTGAAAGAGGTTCAATTAATATTAAAGTCAACATTTTGGTGTTATAGGATTGTGGTTTTGTTGTGAAGAATGTGTTCACAAACTGGAGCTATGGATAAAAATCCAGTCGTCATTATATGACAGTATTTTATTTCAGGATTGGGGTTCTGTTGACCAGAACGTGTTTTATATAAACTCAAACTGTGGGAAGAAGTTCAACCTGGCTGATAATATTGAAATCGGCAACTACAACATACTTATGCATGACAGCGTACTCTATGATTCCAGTACGATCACAAATGATGCCTCGCATGAACTATTCAGGAAAGTTTTTAAGAGCGGATTTCCCTGGGAGGTTCTTGAAGTTTTCTCAGGTAAAACGTATTCATTATTATAATTTATTATAATTATTATTATTTTAATTATTATTATTATTATTATTATTATTATTATCAAGCATATTTATTTATTTATTTATTTATTTATTTATTTATTTATTTTATTTATTTATTTATTTATCTATATATATAGCTACAAACTAATAGAACGTGAAGTATGCACATGCAGAAAAGTACATATATGTACAATTGTATTTGCATTGTCCTATTCCAAAACTATTAAACAGTTTATAATTTATTACATACCAAATTTTGGTCTGAAGATAATATAGTTATATTATATTTTATTCTATTCTTTAGGTCCACCGAATGTGGCATTTACGTGGCGCCATTGGGGAACATTCGAAGGCGATTACAAGCAAGCAAAGGCTACTGGAGAAACACTTGAAATGTTCGGAAGCTGCTTTGTAAAAGTTACTGACGAACTAAAAATTAAGAGTATAGAAGTGTTCTATGATCCTAACGTGATGCTGAAGGAGTTAATGGCTAAAGGGGACAAGGCGTCATGCCCTTTCCATCATCCATTATGAACGGAAATGGTTTATAGTACGTTTAGGATGATCATGACCGTGATGTACCCAATTAACACGGTCCGCTGCGTCATTATAAATTGTACCGTTAATTCTTCACTGTTAAACTTATATAGTCAAACAATTATACTTATGCTTCTTGGTTTATGTTTTCACTGATTCTAAGAACTATTTACGAATTATATCGTAGTGTCTTTAGTATAAAATTAAGTGGTAACAATTGAGATATCATAGAGATTTTGTCGATGTTACTTTCGGTTGTTATTGTTGTAGGACGTCCTGGACGAGCAGCATCTTTCAGTTGCTGCTGTCCAATACGAAATTTGACCACCCACCTACAAATAGTTCTGTGAGACATTTGACCCTCCCCATAAATGGCACACACCTAACGGTGAATGGCAATGGCCTTTATGCCGAGTAGCGACCTACCGTTTATGTAAACCCTTACTTCAAGGACGTTTTCAGCTCTTTTATCACTCTACTGACACAAGGTGATCTTTTGCACAAATTCCACGCTTTCCTAGAAAAAAGAACAGATGACATCATTTATGGAACACCCCTTGTAGTAGTTTTGAATCGAAAAATAAAAACAAAATAAAAGTTTGGGTGCAGAATGTTAGAGATCACAATCACCCAGGTTGCTTCTCATGCTAACTGCAATCTCCAATATCAATTTAAGCAAGGGAAAATGCAAATAATATATGACATTTAATACCGTGACACACTTCAAAATATTTAATAAGACAGTGCTCGTACTAGTAATTTTTCTACTACACCCATACTCACACACAGGCTAAAGTAACTACTATGTTGTTATATGACAATAGACCAATTTGTGGATGTCGCAGTACATCTCAGCCCACCAGATATTTTGGCGACTGTCATATGTGCTATTAACAATCTCTAGTACTAGCTTGCGACACTGTACCGACTTTGCGATGTGTGTACATAATACCAGAATACAATATTGGGCCGATGTCGTATTCGACAGTGAACCATGTCTGGGCTTCTATAATTTGTCTTATATACATGCTAAACTTGAGCAGTAACTACCATGTTGTTATACACCAATAGACCAATGTAAGGATATCTGGTACATCTCTGAAAACCAGAAATGGGCGACTGCCGTGTACGTATACAGCAATTTTGTGGGCGATTCTCGCCTCCGCCCTCGACCCAATTTAAGTACAAAATATAACTCATATTCTCTGAGACCACCAATGATTTGTACCAAAAATATATAATAGTTTCAAATATCACATGTAGTTGCATCGTTAATACGACATAGTGTGTACAGCCTTTAGTGAATATACGGATTATATTACCATGTTGAAGTCGCCCTACTTTTTACGGTGCATTCCGGTCAAGTTTCTTTTTTTTTTCTCACAATGTGACAGTTGGCGCCTTTCGACTGAATAAAATTATTTTTTTTACTATAAAATCTAGCTAACAATCGCTTTCATATACTAAAAACTGCGCCGACTATTTTTTTAAAGGTAGTTCTTGTTTATAATAAATCCACTTGCAAAGTAGTGTCTCGAAAGGGGGTCATTTTTTATAGTTTAAAATTTGACAGAGTGACTTTTACAAGCCCAGACAACCTACTTACGATATGTTAGCCGAATTTATAATTTTTAAAGCATCTTGTCATCTAAATCTGACAGATTGACAGTTATATATAACATTCGGGAATGAAATAATGTATGTCCGAATCTTGAGCTCCCCGTGTCGCTCTCCTACATTCTATATATGAACAATAAATTGAAAATATATATCGAGTGTTTTCTTTGTTTTCTGTAAATTGTATTTAATACACTGATATTGATATGTTGTCTTATTGGGCTACCCTCTGAAAATTAGTAATTATATATATGTATTGTTGTTATTTTTTATCTATTTTTTTTATTTATTCTTGCTCTCACCTTACATTCATACAGAATAATAACACATTAGCATTGTACAAGATAATTACAGAAAGGTATTTACTCAGTAATGATTCAATTCCTTGCGTTTCTCAACATCTCGACATCTTTGTTATGTTAAAACATTTGTACAACAGTGTTACATCAATATGTAAATTTGTTTGGATCACTATGAGCCTCATATATTGTATTGTATATGTAACCTCATTTATTCACGTGGAACATGAAATGAGTGTAATAAAGAGATTTGATTTGATTTGATTCAACAAAAGACATACAATTCATTTAGGACAGTATGATAGTTACGTAATAGATGTATGCGTACACAAATGTTTACATCAATTGCATGGAAAGGCAGATTATGTTATGTAAGAAAAAGATATACAATAAATTTTCACAATACTTTTTGACCCGAATTAAATGTGTATTAGATAGAATGATGAATGATGCAGTATTTATAATAAGTTACCTCCCTTAAAAACTGTTGCGTCAAAATACTGCAATATAATTCTCTTTCAGCTTTATTAGCTCTTCTCTTTCATTTCATATATCTTTTTATGCCCCCGAAGGGTGGCATATTAAAATCGCACCGTCTGTCCGTCTGACCGTCTGTCCGTCCGTCCGTCTGACCGTCTGTCCGTCTGTCCGTCCGTCCGTGCGTCCCCACTTACAAATTCGTGTCCGGACTGTAACTTTGTCATGCATTGAAGGATTTTAAAATAACTTGGCACACATGTCTAGCACATCAAGACGACGTGTCGCGTGCAAGACCCACATCCCTACCTCAAAGGTGAAGGTCACACTTGGAGTATGAAGGTTATGGAATCCTCTATATATGCACACATTCGTGTCCGGACTGTAAATTTGTCATGCATTGAAGGATTTTAAAATAACTAGGCACACATGTCTAGCACATCAAGACGACGTGTCGCGTGCAAGACCCACGTCCCTAGCTCAAAGGTCAAGGTCATACTTAGAGTTTGAAGGTAATGGATTCCTCCATATGAGCATATATGCACACATTCGTGTCCGGACTGTAACTTTGTCATGCATTGAAGGATTTTAAAATAACTTGGCACAAATGTCTAGCACATCAAGACGACGTGTCGCGTGCAAGACCCACGTCCCTAGCTCAAAGGTCAAGGTCATACTTAGAGTTTGAAGGTAATGGATTCCTCTATATAAGCATATATGCACACATTCGTGTCCGGACTGTAACTTTGTCATGCCTTGAAGGATTTTAAAATAATTTGGCACAAACGTCTAGCACATCAAGACGACGTGTCGCGTGCATGACCCACATCCCTACCACAAAGGTCAAGGTCACACTTAGAGTTTATAGGTATTGGAATCCTGTATATATGCATACATTTGTGTCCGGACTATAACTTTATTATGCTTTGAAGGATTTTAAAATAACTGTGCACAAATGTCTAGCACATCAAGCGGATGTGTCGCATGCAAGACCCAAGTCCCTACCTCAAAGGTCAAGGTCACACTTAGTGTTTAAAGTAATGGAATACTGTATGCATGATTACTCTGTCATGCATGGAAGGATTTTAAAATTACATAGCACATTTATTGAGCACATGGAGAGGACACAGAATGTGAGGCACCTCTTTCGGGGGCATTCGTCACTTGGGAGGGACAGCTCTTGTTCTTTCTCTTTCTCTTTATATTTATATATTCTTCAATTATAAAAAAACACTTGAAGTATCGGGTTTTTAGATTATGTGTATGTTAATATTAGATACGAATTGTAAACAAATTATTTTTAATGTATATGTACTGAAAGGAAATAAAAATGGTAAAACGAAAAAAACATAATGGTTATCTACTTAGAATTGAAGTCAATTTCGTTTATAGAAAAGAAAAGGGGGAGGGGAGGGGGGAAATATCAAAAGATCAAATTAATCCGGGTGGAAAAGCGCACTTATAAGGAGAGACAAGTTGCTCTACCTGAAAAAAGATTTTACTCAGTATGTTTACAAATTTGTGTTGAAAAGCTCTGCAAATGGTCTCCATATTTTATTCAACTTAGCTATAGTAAAGGACTTCATTGCATTTATTGTTTTAGCTTGTAACAGTGAAGAAATTTTCATTTTTTAGAACATTCAATACTGGCATATTTGAATTTAACTAACCATGATATACAAACAACTTTGCAGTCATAACTATGGTATTCAAAGCTGGCTGGAATGATATATTACCCAACAGAATATTAGTGCATGTGAATTCTGCAATGTCTGTTGTGACCATTTATGCAGTGATATAGGCTGGTAACTCTTACTTTTTAAGGAACGTAAATTGTTTCTGCATCCTTTATGTCCAGAATTTATTATTTCAATGGAAGGGTTTAGGTTCATTTATCCCCTTAAGGGGTATAAAAAGGTTATCTAAGTACTTAAGCAAAGCAAATATTATGTTATTGTATTGTTTGACTTAGTCCTTGCATTATATGTGTCTTGAAATTATGGAAAGGAGTAGAAATTTTCGTTAGTTTTCATCAAGTCGTTGACCAGGAATACACCTTTATCTAAAATGGAATGGTCTGCAAAAACTTTCCACAAATTTTAAATTTTGAATTGTACCATACAGGTTCAGATAAGTATTCGTGCCAAGTAGAGATATTTTATTATTTCTTTTTTAGGAAGTAGAAGACCAATTAAGTTTTGATAATTCTAGTGTTTTATCAGTGCTTTAATTTCTCTCATTTTAGTTTTATAGTTGATATCAGTAATTTCATCCATTTCAACAGTGAAGTTTACTCCTAGTAATTGAAAAACTTAATTTTTTCCAATTTAAACCAAGTTCTGGGCATATTACCTCATTGCAATTTCTTTAAGAACCAGTCCATACTGCCTTATTTTTGTCCACGTTGATTTTCAGACCAGACGTATTAGCATTTAATTTTTAAACCTTGAAATACATACATGTTATACGATGACCCAATTAACATAGTGAGGAATGAGAAATTCAAGTCTGTGAATGGATATACCTTTTTTATTTAATGCTAACTAATGAAATACTGTGTTATATCAGTGAAATATAGAGTGATGATATAGATTTCATATCAGTCACAGTGTGGGTGATATAGGTCTGCCGGAACTACTTTTTTAAGTAGTGCATATACATAATTTTGCTTTTGTTTTAATATTTAGCATAAAATAAAAAGAAAATTTGTTTGTTTTGAGTGGATATGGAATATATCTCAACTCAAAGTGATACAATTTTCACATTTTAACTCGCGCTTCGCGCTCGTGAAAATATTACAATTGTATCACTTCTCGGTGAGATATATTCCATATCCACTCATAACAAACAAATATCCTCTATATATTATTATTGTTCTCTAACAGTAGTGATTATTATTGTTATTATTATTGCTAATTTATTATTATTATTATTATTATTATTATTATTATTGTTGTTGTTGTTGTTGTTGTTGTTGTTGTTGTTATTATTTAGTTGTAAGATTTGTTCTCCAGACTAGAGAAATGGACTTTTTAGATATAAAATCCAATTGAGCAACATCGGAAGCAGAGAGTTCTGAAGGTAAGAGAGCAATTGGTGTGCACGACACCAACAGAACGTGTCTGTACTGACAACTGGAGTAAGCTGAACTATATGGTTGTTCAGTAGAACATTTGTGTCACCCTCTCACACTTTGTCAGAATAACCAATAATTTTGTGACAAAATCTAAGTACAAAAAGGGGCATAACTCTGTCAAATATGACATTGACCTACAAAATTCAGCGGCATCACGACCCTTTTGTCATAAGCAATACAATTTGAAAGTTTGATGAAGAAATCTTAAGAAATGGCAAAGTTATAGCCAACATTATATTTTTATGACGGACGGACGGACAAAGCGATCCCTATGTATCGCCTTTTCTCCGAACGGGCGGCACAAAAAGTGTGGACGTTGACTTCAAGTGTTCAATCAAATTGCTAAATCTTTGTGAAAGTGAATTATTGAAGGAAAGGGACGGTCTCGGTACTATTTACTGGATCGAAAACAGGGAAATGGGGGACTGGACGATCGCAGTATGATTCTTCAAATTTGTGCAAGGCATTCATACAGGTAACATTGAGGAAATAAAAAAGGGACCGACCGGCCTCAATGCGAATTAGTCAGAACGTGAATGACCTAAAAATATCTCTGAAAGTGATTCTGAAACTGACACCGAGATGACTGAGGAAACAAACAGTTTTGTTGATAAGGTGACGCTTATAAGCTAGTACTTTACTGTGCAAAAGAAGTTGTTTGTTTGTGACAAGGGAAATGTTAGACTTGTTGAACTCCGGCGGTAGGGAGTGGTGGTTCCCCGACCCCATAAATAATTAAAAGGTATGTAAATTACATAGCCTGTAAATTACATAGCCGTGAATTTTGTTTTCAAATCCATATGCAAATATCAAAACTAAACATGTTCAGTTATCTTTGGAAAACTTATTTTACGTGCTTATTGAATGTAGCTACTTATACATGGATGGCAAAGAATGCGATGATATGCATGGACTATGTATAAAATATCGTTGCTGAACTATAGTAAACAAACTTGTTGTAAGCCAATAATGTCTGGTTGATATGCCTTCTTTTTACTCCAATAAAATGTGCATGAACACTTTCTCAACTTTGGGCGGTTTTATGCATTTGATGATATTTTACCTCAGTGTGAATAGTGATTACTTGTAAGAAAGAGAGACGCTAATAAATGGTTTGTCCGTCTGTCTTTCTTGTCCTGCACTGGTACGTCCGTCCATCCGTCCATTTATTTAAAGTTTGAATGTTTATTTCTCAGCTTCATGACACAATTAACCCTAAACACCTAGAAACATGTATTGGACAAGTATGTTTTGATACACCAAACGTGATAGAAAATACATCAGGCTTCAAAAAACAGTCCGGGTAGTACGACTACAACTATATAGCTTAACGTCATATAAAATATGTGTATAATATAGTAATGAACAGTCTGATTACATTCCAGTGGTTGATCCATGAAGTGTGACAATGGTCTTATATTAGGTATGCAAGCATAATAAATGTTGTTTCAATGTCAAGCTGGTCTGAAGTCCGAAGATTATGATGATACTGATGACCGGGTGACGGATGGACTCGGCTGTGGATTTGGAACACAATACCGAATGCAGTCATCTAGACGGATGGACTCGGCTGTGGATTTGGAACACAAGACCGATAGCGGTCATCTAGATGACAATCTCTTTCTAAATAGAATGCAATAGAATGCAATATTAGCATATATAATCATATTGCAGAATTTACAATTTGAAATAAAATTAACTTGATTGCCTGATACCTCTGAGGATTTTAGTAAAGTTTCAAATACGTATAGGTTATAGGTCTATATTACAGGAATAAACAAATTTATTGCGAGGGAGCGTCAGCGAACCGTTGCCATAAGTTTGTTTATTCCTGTAATATGGACATATAACCGGCTTAGAGTTTTCCCATCTACAGACAATATTTGTATTGAAATATATAGAGATTAAGGGCGGAGCTTAGCTCTGTGATGTCACAGTCTCACTTATTGGAAAAATAAGTGAAATAATTATTTTCATATTGGAGATATTGAGTCAATATGGAGAATACAATTAGCTTTTTTGAATGAAATAGGGGCATTTGATTGGATTGGAAAGTAGGGCAAACTGTAAATCACATAATTGGAATGTCTATGACAGCAGTTAGCACGCAAAACTTCGTTATAATTAGCTAGCTTTATTTTGTGATGCCCCTGAACAGTTTAGTAATTATTTATCAACCAATCCCGTAAGTAGTTACTGATATATAGTCTTACAGTTTGTCCTACTTTCCAATCCAATCAAATGTCCCTATTTCATTCAAAAAAGCTAATTGTATTCTCCATATTGACTCAATATCTCCAATATGAAAATAATTATTTCACTTATTTCTCCAATAAGAAAGACTATGACATCACAGAGCTAAGCTCCGCCCTAAATATCTATATATTTCAATACAAATATTGTCTGTATATGGGAAAACTGTAAGCCGGTTATATGTCCATATTACAGAAATAAAAAAACTTATTGCATCGGTTCGCTAACGCTCCCTCGCAATAAATTTGTTTATTCCTGTAATATAGACCTATAACCTATACATACAAGTAGCTAGCATACATAATTTAAACCAACGCTATCGCTGATGGAAATCTTCTTATTACGCTTCCAACAATGTTCGCCTAGGTTTAGTGAATGGTATGTACATAAATTGATGATTATTAAAACAAATTTCACACAAACTCGTGAAGATGTCATTGAATACTAGTTATTAATGACACAACTTCTCATTGAATAGTTTCGATGGATGATGCACAGGTATGTAAATCAGATAACCCATGTTAAGTCTACGCAGGTTTAAACGTAAAATTACTAGTATTAATTCTTTGCCAGTTCGATCATTTTTGAATTCATGTAACGGAAGTATTTACACAACGTCTTAATAAATGGAAGACATGATAGCTTGCGTACAGCGATTGCTAAAATTAAGCTGGTGATTAATAAAGAAGTAAAGTTATAAGTCTTGTTTAGTATAAATACGTTACGCTTCATATAACAAGGATGTAAACTTGATATTTATTGGGGGTTCTTTTAAAGTGACATTATGCGCATCTTACCTTTTTTGGTGATACAAATGTAGTTTTATAAAAGCAATTTTCGGTTGCTGTGCATTTAATTGTGTTAAACTAATGATAATGCCGCATTAGTATTTGAAGTTGGTGCTTTAGAAATAAAAAAATTGGACTAATAGATAATAGTACCTTTGTTATGTAGGGTTAACGCACGTTTTTTCGTGTTATAACATCTGCAGAAACCCGAGGGATGGGTGGTGCCCAAGCCCGTTAGGGCGAGGGCACCAACATATCCCGAGGGTTTCTGCAGGTGTTATAACACGAATAAACGTTCGTTAGCGCTATTCTAGCATAAATAACATAAAAAATCATAGAAATAAAAATGAAACGCTCTTACTGGTACGATGTTCAATAATGCGCGGGACAACGTCCGTGTTGTTTACGTCATATTTATGACGTCACCAGCGGTTTTTAAGCCCGGCACTGTTGACGCCGTACATGATGTAAGACTTGGAAGACAGGTCCATTGTTTACAATGGCCCTGTACTGCGCATAAATGAAAACAGGTTATAACGGCGCGTGAATCTCCCCGTTAACACACGTTTTTCCTCCTGTTAAAACACCGGCAAAATGGGCAAAAACAGCATATTTTATGCTAGAATTTTTGTTGTTGGTAGAGATTTCGGCAGTGGAAGAGAAGCAACTCCTGTATATGGAACAGTTTTGATGCAAAAATTACATTGAGCCTTCTGACATCCCATCTTGCATTGTTACGTGTGTATTTGTCCATCTGATATTACATGTTTCTTTTTGATATGCTCTATGCTTAAAACTGGAGAAATGATTACTGCATTTGTCTAAATGGCAAGTGCCATTGTGCAATTGATTTGTGCCTACTTATAATTGAGTACTGCATCGTGTATGCGTACAACTTTTAGTTGCCTTCCATTCATTGCTTAATGATAATTGCCTACGTTAGACTGAAAAGTACATACGCATTAATTAATACTAAGTGTCTATGTGTTCATACGCTTTGTGATTACGTTTACTTTCATTGACTACTGTGTTTGTGTATATATTTATACATAATAGCAGTAAGCATAATGACGAATGCAACTTGTAAGAATGAAATAGAAAGGGAACCAATAATACTTATACCCTGCGACTGCATAAATTAACCAAAACGGGCACCAATAATATTGGTACCCTTTTAAACCGTGAACGAGAACTCTTGCGAATATTTCTTTTGCCATTGGTATGAAGTCTGGAGTAACTACCCCTACCATTATGTTAGTAAACACGTATTTATTGTTTAAGTAAATGTGTTACAATTCACATTTGACATAACTGATAAATCTATTAGCTAAAATAAATAATCGCTTATATTCGGACAGTCATGTAAATATTTCGTCGTTTTGAGCTATTTTTGTGTTTGGGCACAAACTAAAGGCTGTTCGTACAGTTTAGATGTAAGGAGATGTATCTCATATAGGAAGATATATATGAGCCGCGCCAAGCAAAAAAGGTCCTTATCGTAATTTACGCGTAATCGAAAATATGTTGTGCTCCGGGGCTGGGGTGTACTCCCCCTGATTAATAGGAGCTTTGGTGTCATCCTGATTAATGGGAGCTGGGATGTATTCCTCATTAATAGGAGCTAGGCTGTGCTCCCCCTGAGTAATAGGGGCTGGGAAGTAATCCCCCTCATTAAATAGAGCTTTGGTGTCATCATGATTAATGGGAGCTAGGGTGTGCTCCCGCTGAGTAAGAGGGGCTGGGGTGTAATCTCTCTCATTAATAGGAGCTGTGATATGCTCCCTTGAGAAATAGAGGCTGGGATGTATTTTCCCCGATCAACAGAAGCTTTGGTGCCCTCCCTCTGATAAATACTAGTGGCCGGGATGAACTTCCTTTGACTGCCACCCCCAGCCCCTGCTACCCCTCCTGAACGTACCGGCGGCACCACAGACTGGATATCATATCCTTCAGTGAAGGTCATGGGTTGTGTTTGATCGGCATTAAGTGTCCCCAACCTCTGGTGACACCCTGGTCTGACCCTGTGTGTTTTCCCTGGGATTAGGTAAGTGACACTTGAGCAGACCCATGCAGAGGGGTGCCACAGGGATCAGCTTGATGAACATCTGACAATGCAATGTTTGACAGGGGTTGGCCCCTCAACATGGCGAATGTGACCAACATGTTGATAAGCCGCGGTAAAAACTTGATTCTCCCGGGGTGTCAAATCATACCCCGAGGCGGGGGCATCCCAAAATCCCCCGTGTCTCAATCACCCGATCGACCCCCTTTGGAGCTGATGTCTCCCCATCCCCTCCAAAACTGACATGCTTACGCCTCAACCCCCTGGCTATTTATTTAAGCGAATAGATTAATCGGTTATGTTAAATGTGAATTATATAATACATTTACTAAAAACTATATACCTGTTTACAAACTCACTTCTTTTTTCGTCTGTTATCGGCGTGATAGTGGAGTAGTTGCTCCCTTTTTCGTCTGTAATCAGCGTGATAGTGGGGTAGTTGCTCCAAGTTTCAAGTTTTATTTCTGATCAATGCTTATTACAAGCATGTGATCATACAAACATGTACATTTGTTATATCCTAGCTACAATTAACATGTGATATTTTGAGGAAAAATAACACAATTCTGTATATTACAGATATATCAAAATGTAGATTTCTGTGCGATACCTTTATTAGGTACATACAATTTAGGAGAATGAGTCAATTTTTGAAGTGAGATAAAATAATTTTACGAAAGGAGGCAAGTTTTACCAGTTTAGTTTTGTTATTGGTACACATTAAATCTCTCAATTTAATCATACTGGCAGCAGAATTATTCTCGTTCGTGGTTTAAAAGGGTACCAGTATTATTGGTGCCCGTTTTGGTTAATTTATGCAGTCGCAGGGTATAAGTATTATTGGTTCCCTTTCTATTTCATTCTTACAAGTTGCATTCGTCATTATGCTTACTGCTATTATGAATGAATTGAATTGAATAAATGCGTATGTACTTTTCAGTTTAACGTAGGCAATTATCATTAAGCAATGAATGGAAGGCAACTAAAAGTTGTACGCATACACGATGCAGTAGTCAATTATAAGTAGGCACAAATCAATTGCACAATGGCACTTGCCATTTAGACAAATACAGTAATCATTTCTCCAGTTTTAAGCATAGAGCATATCAAAAAGAAACATGTAATATCAGATGGGCAAATACACACGTAACAATGCAAGATGGGATGTCAGAAGGTTCAATGTAATTTTTGCATCAAAACTGTTCCATACCTGTATGTAGTTGTTTTTTTCTTAAATTGACTCTCCCAGTCAAAATAGGAAAATGAATATTTGGAAAGTTATTATTTGGTACTGGTAGGAGGAAGAGTTTGTTGTATTGCGTTAAAAGCTATTATTTCCTCTACCCTTTGTATACACACCTATTTCAGCTGGATTTTTACTTGAAAAAAAAATGTGCATAATTCCACTTTAAGTCAATCAGATGATTTTAAACACTCCGTTCCTGTGTCCCAATTCATTATAAATGTGGTTCAACAGGTATGTCATCTAAGGTAAGTGTTGGAATATATGTTCAAAACTTAATACGAGGTCCTAATTTCTAAAACTAGAATGTAGTTTAAAAGTGCGCCGCCAATTTTGACTCAAGGGACATAATTAGTACAATCATTGGAGAGGACCACTAGACAATGCTATATACAGTGTACATCAGACACTTGCAATTATGGTCAAAAGTTTTCCCATGTAAATCCATATAAAATAGTCACCATTAACATATGAATAATTGAAAATCGTTATTTAAAGTCGGCAAGATACAAAATTAATATAAAAAAAATTATGCCAACGCGAGTTTTTGAACCTAACGCATTGAGGCCTTAGTGTGGAGCCGAGGAAAACCGCCTGTCCAGTCTGTTGACATATCTCACATACTACCAAGGACAGGGATCGTACCCGGCTGTATTGGTGAGAAAGATATATTTATTTTGGTAACGGTGTACATATACATATAAAACACCGAGTGTGCTAACCTCTGCACTAATCTGACAACCGACAATTTTACCCCAAATGTCAAAATTTGAACTATGTTGATACAAAACAATTAGGCCATGCTACTCTTTAAATTTTCAAGACTATACACTTTACAGTTTAAGAAATGTTAAATTTCTTAAATAAAAAAGTGATCCCTGGGGCAGGGCAAATTTTTACCTCGAAGGCATAATCTGAAATGTAATGGTAGAGAACCACAAGGTGATGCTATACATCAACGTTCTAAGCTCCGGACCTCATGGCGTTGTTCAGGAAGATTTTTAAAGAATTTCTTTAAAAGTATAGATAAACAAGAGAGCCAAGATGGCCCTATATCGCTCACCTTGGTACAAGTCCACTTGCCTGGTGGAAGATCACTAGATAATGTTATATACAATAGGTTTTCCTATATACGTCTTTGTAAAACAAGTGACCCCCCCCCCCCGGGCAAGGTCAATTTTGATGCCAGGGGCATAATTTGAACAAACTTTGAAGAGGTCTACTAGGCAATGCTACATGCCAAATATTTAAGCTCTAGGCCTTGTGGTTTCAGAGAAGAAGATTTTTAAAGTTTTTCCTATATAAGCCTATGTAAAACTAAGTGACCACCCGCGCGGGGTCAATTTTGACCCGGGGGTCAAAATTTGAACAATCTTGGTAGAGATCCACTAGCCAATGCTACATGCCAAATATCTAAGCTCTAGGCCTTGTGGTTTCAGAGAAGAAGATTTTTAAAGTTTTTCCTATATAAGCCTATGCAAAACAAAGTGACCACCCCCGCGGGGTCAATTTTGACCCTGGGGTCATAATTTGAACAATCTTGGTAGAGGTCCACTAGACAATGCTACATGCCAAATATCTAAGCTCTAGGCCTTGTGGTTTCAGAGAAGAAGATTTTTAAAGTTTTTCCTATATAAAGCCTATGCAAAACTAAGTGACCACCCGCGCAGGGTCAATTTTGACCCGGGGGTCATAATTTGAACAATCTTGGTAGAAGTTCACTAGACAATGCTACATGCCAAATATCTAAGCTGTAGGCCTTGTGGTTTCAGAGAAGAAGATTTTTAAATTTTTACCAATATAAAGCCTATGCAAAACTAAGTGACCACCCGCACGGGGTCAATTTTGACCCGGAGGTCATTATTTGAACAATCTTGTTAGAGGTCCACTAGACAATGCTACATGCCAAATATCTAAGCTCTAGGCCTTGTGGTTTCAGAGAAGAAGATTTTTAAAGTTTTTCCTATTTGTTGCCATAGCAACCAGAGTTCTGCATGGAATGGAATTCTTTGAACAATTTTGGTAGAGCTTCATGCAAGGAACATTCCTGCATAGTTTTATCAACATTGGCCTAGTGGTTTCAGAGGAGATGTCATTTGAATCAAAATGTTGACGGACGACGGACGACAGACGACGGACGACGGACGACGAACGACATCAATTAGAAAAGCTCATCCTGGCGTAGCCAGGTGAGCTAAAAACGTAAACCTTGGGGCTGGGCCAATTTCAACCCTTTAGTACTTCTGTAAAGAAAATTCAAAATTGGGAGATAGTCCAAATAGAAGATGATTTCAGAAAATGTAAAAAAGGGAATAATTAAAAAAGATACAATGTAAGTACTATAAGTAAATTTATGCGCCAAACAAGAAAATGTAAGGAAGGGGGGTAATTAAAACAGCACGATAGAGTTATGGTTCTTATACACTGCACTTCCTCTTTTTGTACTCTATCAATGTGTGAAGTTTCAAGGGAAACGTTTTGGGGTCATCATAAAATCATTAAAGGGAGTACAAAATCATTAAAAAGCGATGTATTATTATGGTTCTTGTGCACGGCACTTTCCTTAGTTACCTCTTTGGTTGTATGCAACTTGAACAAAGTTTCGTCAGTACTTGTAGAGTTGATTTCTGGACAAGAAAATGTAGCAAATGCGGATAATTAAAGAATTAGTAACGACACAACTGTGGTTATTGGGCACTGCACTTTCCCTTATTGTTCTATATCACTAGAAGACGGTTTCTATATGTCTTCCGAAGCTAATTCAGGGGCATAAAATATATATACTATATAGACTGTTCAATAAAAGAAATATATACCAGTATTCAATACTTACATTGATTCTGAAGTAAAACTGAGAGAATTAATCCATCGAACACCATGAACCACGAAAAAATGGTTTCTGTCACCAAATATTGAAACACGATCATGCACCGCATTAACAGATTTCTGTCGCCCTATCTTGAAACACCACCAAGCACGGTAATGATAGATCTATGTGACTGTATCTTTGAACACCATCAATAACGGTCTGTAGTCCTATTTTGAAACATTGTCAAGCATTGCAATGACAGGTCTCTCCAACCATATTTTGAAAAATAGTCGTAATTTGAAACACCATCAGGCGCGATAATAATAGGTATATGTGGCCCTATATATCTTGATATAGCATATACCTCTGTTGTACTATCTTGAAACACCATACAGTAAGACAATGAAATATCTTGAAATCACACGTTAACTTTGAGGTATTATTATTCGCTATTCCTCGATTTCAAAGCGTGATATAGATCTACACAAAATTCCATTTCCTTGACTTCGTGTTCAATTTAGTTTCGTCGCATATGATGCTATAGCAACAAACCGAAGACCTTAAATCGTAACTAACGACCATTAAATAATATATAATTGCCGAACTACATGTTCTTCACTAATGACAGAAATATATCAATCTATTTCTAAGTATGCCATTTGAAAAATTCCTGAAATAGCACAACAATTAAACAGCTTTATTGCTGAATCCCAGTGCTTTTTAAATATCCCTGTGTTCAATTAATCTGGCTCAGGTCAAACAAAACACAAAATAAACACTTCTTTATATCGTATTACATAGTACACGATGCATTTACTTGTAATTATTGATGCACATCAACATGCACGCTTTTGCATATACCAGTGAAACAATACATGTAGTTCTTTTGAACTTTGTGCGATGGATTTAACAAAATTGCATATGGATTATGTCCCCTTCCCTTCGAAGAAGGGCAGATTGTCGGTCGGTCGGTCGGTAGTCCAAACGATTTCCGATCAATAGCTTCTATAACTTAAAAACAGTTTGGTCTGGTAACCTCCAACTTTATATGCAGGTTGCTGTAACAAATTTGACAGTATTAAACTGTGATGCATATTTGAGATTTAGTAAGTTAGAAATAGCATAAAATGTCTCCCCGGGAATAAAATACAGTCAAGAATATGCAATCACGAGTGCTTAGCACGAGCGATTTAATTTATCCTGAACTTTATTGAACGCATAGACTGGGTACATCATTATAACATTCAAACACGAAATGCGTTGGAACGCGTTTGTTTATATACGTCACATTGTTACGTGATCATTTTACTGAACGTCGTCCGTAGAAAAACGAGATATATTTTATCGCACAGTCTTATGACATTCAACATGACTAATGATTTCTTCTCTACAGTATATACAAGGAGTAGAAAATTAAGGTAAGGTTTAACAACGTTTTGACGCGCGAGCTGTTATGATGTCAAAATGACGTCACTATGTGCCGCTAGGCGTTAAATAAATATCCGCGTAGAAAATAACCATTTGCATTTATTCACCTTTTGTTATGGATGGTCATGTTGTAATCAAAACAACATCCTTTCCAGCATTGTTATCGTCTAATAAACAATACTTTGTCGTACTGATGCGCAGTTATAGAGCATTCCAAAGCATTGTTTATTTATGAAATACCATCCGTTCCAGCGGTGTTCATCGTTTAATAAACAATGATTTGGAGTACTGATACGCAGTACTTAGCCACGAAGGCCAGAGGCCCGAATGGTTAATAACTACGCATCAGTACGACAAATTATTGTTTATTAAACGATAACAACGCTTAGGAGGATCTTATTTCGATTCTAACATGACCAGATATTACGAAAGGTGGATGAATGCAAAGCGTTATTTTCTACGCAAACGCTCATTTAACGTCATGACCTCATGTTTACAGCATATCGGTTCCCGCGTTGTTTATGGTTTAATATAACATAATTTTTCTACTCTTTGTATACAGAGACAAAATCGTGAGTCATGTTAGAATTATTAAATAACATCCGTTTAAGCGGTGTCCATTGTTTAATAAACAATAATTTGGAGTCTGATACGCAGTAATTAACCACGAAGGATGGAGGCTTCAGGACGACAAAGGGTTGTTTATTAGACGATAACAACGCTGAAAAAGATGTAATTTCGATTTTAACATTACAAGAGATGACAAAAATGCAGTCTATTATTTTCGACCCCGGAAACATACAACTCGACCCAAGGCAATTCGATCCAAAAATACGATTACACATTGTTTGTTTAGTTAGTGTATAATATTGTTTGATTCTAACGGGAGTAAGGTTTGTATGCCCAGAGGTGGGCATATTAAAATCGCACAACCCGTCCGCCGTGTGTCCGGGCTGTAACTTTGTCTTGCGTAAAGGGATCTTCAAATCGCATGGCACAAATGTTCAGCACATGAAGACGACGTGTTGCGTGTAAGTCCTGCGTCCCTCCAGAGGTCAAGGTCAAACAGGTTTAAAGGTCATGGAATCCTGTATCATTTGACGCAGTCGCGTCGGGACTGTAATTCTGATTTTAAAACAACCTCTCACAAATGTTCAGCACGTGGGCGCAAGACCCGCATCCCTAGATCTAAGTTAAGAGTTTAAAGGTCGTGGAATATTGTATACCGTGGTAACTGTGTCATGCATTGAACGATTTTAAAATACATGGCACAAATGTTGAGCACATTGAGATGACATATCATTGCACGTCCGTTCACGGCCGGGCATATTGATATGGCTTTAAAATGGTAAATATGGTCGGAATTGACGCGATTTGCGTCCTTTTCATTTGCTGTCATTTTTATATAATTTAAATCTTTTGAAAATCAAGTAAAACAAAATGATGTACGTATTGGTTAATAATCTAATGACTTCGCTGCACTTAAAAAATATAAAAGTCACTTTGTCTGACGTTACTTCGGATCCGAAATTCCTACTGAAACAATTTGCCAAGACCTGGAAAGTAATGAAGCCCTGGAGTGACTTCTAAATTCAGTTCTTTAAGACTTTTAGCGTCCGACTTTAGAAGTTAGAAGTAAGGAAGTGAGATAGAAGAAGTTGGAAGATACAAGCCAGGAACGAGGAGACAAGAATTTCGGCAAACTTTTCGTGAATATCGGCAAGGTGTTCAGAGTGACAATGCGCATGCGTGGCGGCTATGTTGGGGTGTCCATTTTGTTGCAACATCATTTAGGTATGAGTAGCCTAAATTGATGAAAACCGGAAGTAGGCTATTTTTTCTAAGGAGCATGCGGACCTACACTATGTGTTTGATTGTTGATTGGCTGAAATTTAGTAGATGCATACGGGAATAATTCTTTTGAAATAATCGCTGGATGAAATATAATAGAGATAAAAATCTGGATATAAAATACAAATGAAATATTTGGTCGGTGACCACTAAAACTACGCCGAAAATAGAGGTGGTGCCATTCAGCTCCAAATTTCTGGCATATAGTATTGGATCACATGTATAAATTTTGTTATTTTATGTGGGACTAGGATGAGTCTACAAAATAATAAGCAATTCAGCAGTCGGTGAGATTTTGGGCAGTAAAACTGGCCGAAAACCTTATAATAAAAGTATATGGAAATGTTAGAGGACTAAAACAATCAACCGGACAACGTGACAACTGTTACAGATAGAGTTATCATATTTGTTAATTGTGCGATTAACGTACTTAACCTTACCTTGTTACATTAATTTTCACCAATTTTCACCAATTTTCACCATTTCTTTAAGTTTGAAAATCATAAATCATAGTTAAAAAGTTCCTGCTCAAGACTATTTTTTCAAAAGAATAGAAACTTCTAGCTCTGATTCTTAAAACACATTACTATTTTTACGCTGACTTTTACAACTCTTAAAACCCCATGTAGCATTCTTTCACAACATGAAGATAAGGTGTTAATAACTCGAAATTAGTGTTAAGTATGAGTATAATAATTATTTATTTATACTAATTTATTTATTCTCGATTGCGAGACAAATTCTTACAACTTAGATTAATCGCTCTCGAGACTCATTCCAGATGAATCAACCTCGAAGAGAAAGAGGCAATGTGGACTTATTTTTGTCTTGTCTAAGGACACTACTGACATAGCTATGGTAGGGATCGAACCCGGGCCCCTTCGATCCTGCGGCGGACGCTCTACCACTGCGCCACGCGGCTCCACATAACGGTCAACATTTCTAATAACATATTTGAGAAGAAAAACAAGGATTAAGTTTGTTTTCCTGATGCACATGCCACGTCACGGACTTGGGGAGAAAATTTGTATCAGTCAGAAGAGCATTTGCCCTGTACGTGAAGGGTCCTGGGTGCGATTTCCGGTCAGAGTGCACATTCTCCCTGTGACATTTGCATAAAAATAAACATTGACAGGGATTTTACTATGAAATCTATAGCTACCCATCTCTTGCATATACACAACATTTCGACGACCACCTTTCTTAAAGATATTTCTTGTTTTGTATAACCATTTAATTGGGAGATGGCATTTTGAAATACTCTGAAGTGAATTGTCTTTGTGAAAATTTAATTTTCGTTATTTTTTTCAAACTTCTCACTTCTCGTACTCAAACAAGAGGGTCCTACATCGCTACCCTGAGTGACATTGCTTATCAACAACCACATAAAAGATCTGATACATTTTCATGATAATTGATTGCAAAATGTGCTCTATCATGTTCACAAGGTTTGCTTTTATTTGCCATGGTGACCTATTTATTGACCCCAGTTGACCCAGATTCAAAACATCAAGACAAACATCCTGACTTATTTTCACACAAATCGGGTATCAAATGTGGTCTCAGCAATGTTAACAATGTTTTCCTTTAAATTTACCTTGTGACCTAGTTTTTAACACCACGTGACTCAGTTGAGCACCTGGCCAAGAGAGCATCGAGACAATAATTCTGACCAATTTCCATGTTGATTAGGGGTCAAGTGTAGCCCCTAGTGGGCAAACAACGATTTCCTTTGATTTGCCACGGTGACATAGTCTTTTACCCGAGATGACCAATTTTCACTCATCCTGACAAAGTATCCAGTAGAAATACAGACTCCATTGCATACAAAAGATTTTTCTATGATTTGAACTTGACCTTGACCCGAGATGATCCATTTTCAAAACTGACCAGATTTCATCAGGATACTCTTTCTGCCAATATTTGATGAAGGTGCAATAAAAAATGCAGCTTCTATTGAATACACAACGGTTTTCTATAAATTCACCAAGTGGGCTAGTTTTTGACCCGAGATGACTCATTTTCGAACTTGACCTAGATTCCATCAAAACACTCATTCTGACAAACTTTCATCAAAACACTCATTCTGACAAACTTTCACGAAGATCCAATGAAAAATGCAGCCTCTATTTCATAAACAAAGTGTTCCCATGATTTGATCTGGTGACCTAGTTTTCGATTTGAGATGGCCCATCTTCAAACTTGACCTCGATTTTATCAAATCACTTTTTCTGGCCAAGTTTCATGATGATCTAATGAAAAATGTAGCCTTTATTGCATACACAAGGATAAGTGTGGACGGACTTAGTGGCCAAAGAACATTGCATCGAGAATTGTCCGTCCGCGAACATAAATAAATAGAAATACTAAACTTATGATAGAAGAGTTTGTTACTTTATATTATGCACTTTTTTCTGTTCGAGAATAGTTCAATGTTTTAACTTTTTAATTCCCCGTACCCTGCCACCAGGCATATGAAACATCAGCCCTTCAAACAAGACTTTTGTGTCTGTTTAACTGGTATGAACAGTAAAACTAAAGGGTAATATATCCAAGACCATCTATTACTTATTAGATTGTGAAGGTAACATTATATCATAATAATACGCTCATTTTATATTTATATATGCAATCATTATTATCAAAATACAATTGAATTTAAAATGGAAAGAATCAGGAACAGCTGTCTAACGGTCAAAGTTCAAAGTTCAAGGTACTTTATAAATTAGGAAACAAATATAATTTTACCTAAACAAGAAGTGGAATAACAAAATAATAAAAAGAAAACTGGAAAATTGTTTTGAGGAAAACGTTTGTCTTCTCCGTTCAGACACCTTCCGTAAGTGGCCTAGACCATCGACCCACTGACCTCAAACTCAAGAATGGTAATTCTTAAGTTATCAACAATAATCCTGCCAAATTTTTAAGTTATTGAAACGGTTCATGCACGACCAGGCTTTATACTTATACTTCCTTGAAAGTTTGATGAAAATGTAAGGGCTAGGGTTTAAGAGTTGACAAGCAGACTAGTAATAATACGCACAACTACACTTCCTACTGCTGCTTCAATATTTCAAATTAGAATTTGATAAATTAAAATACTTACCTGACATTACATTTAGGATTACCGTTCGTGCTTCTTTTTAACTCGCTCGACCAGCACATCAATAAAGCATTAACTGCATCATCGTTGAGTCCGCTATGCTCCATAAAACTCCTGAATGCTTTACACCAATGAGAGAACACTTCCGGTATTCGGACATGAGTTTGGCGCTTCATCCGCCATAGAAACTTGAATGGGAGGGTTCATGCAATGTCAGGTAAGCTTTTTATTTAATAAAATTCCAATTTGAAGTACAAATTAAAAAATTGTCATACAAATACTTAGCTGACATTTATTATGAATAATAACTCATTAACGAGCAGTATACTGGTGGAGGGCTAATTTGAAATAAGGCACTGCATAGAATGGGGAATTATCATTGTCTTCACTTTCAATTCAACGCAAATGTCAAAATAATCTGCCATAGAAAAACAATATGTGTATGTATAAGGAGAGATAATTTGTAGTTACACCGGATATGCACATTAGTGTGCTTATTTACTAGTGCATACTATGTGTATATTCATACAAATGTCTGACAGGCACAGACAAGTAGAAGAGGCAGATGCAGATACAAAAGAATCTGGGCACCAGACCCCAGCTCTTTTACGAATAGACACCTTTGTTTTTTAACGTGTCCGATTTATATCACCGTTACACACGAGACTTCATCTTGGTTTCTAACCAGTTCATCTCTAGATTGATGGGAAGCACTGAAAATGTTTTTAAATGTTCAGTTGTCCGACCGGGATACAAACCGGGGACTTCCGGACTGGTAGTCCAGGGTGTTAACCACTCGACCACCGCGCCACCAAGGGATTTTCCTTAATTGAGTGACACATAAAACAAGCTGATTTTCAATAGTTATATACCTAATTGTGAAGGTATTTCACATGTTAAGAGTTTCGGAATACAATTCCACAGTTGAGTAACTAAGAATATAGAAGCAATGTGTTAAAAATCAAGGAGGGAAATGTTGGTTGGTGATAAGCAAAGAAATGTACGATGCAAATATGCTTTTGGACCAATAAAAAAAGAGATAAGTAATTTGATCTGTTTTAATATAATACAGAAAATCTAGGATTAATTTATTTTTGTTCATGCTGATTTATTTAGCTCGATTGTGAGGAGGCTTGAAACTTTTCGATTCACCCAAGAGTCCGCCTCCTGGAAAAACAAGTACAGGTGTCATATGAGGAGGTTCGTACGGTCCCAAACCCGCAACCTCCGGGATGAGCAGCAAACACATTTACCTATACAGCACCGCTCCCCTTTGCATGGCACATTTTAAGCCAGTCATTATGTCAAAATATATTTGTTGTAATTGAAGCTTATTCCAAAATAAAGTTTCTCCAGAAAAAAAGGTCCTAAAAAAGCCTATCGGAATCTCCACAGAAGCACAATGTTCAGTGTCACTGTCTTTGTAGGTGTTTTAATTGTATTAACAACTAAAGTGCAAATTGTGAAGACTCTTAGTAGACAAACATAAAGACTCTCCAGATTAATTCCTAAATTTCTTTGTTCTTTTGAGATATATCGCCGCAAATATCTCTTTGGATCTAAGTCCTTGTTTTCAGCACAACTAGGTGTTAAAACTGGTGTTGGTGTATCAAGTATAAAGCTGAGAAAGCGACTTGTTGTAAGAAGGTCTCTTAACAGGATCTTGTGGAGACGCACAAGGAGAAAGAATCAAAGAATCACTTTTCCTAAGGTCTAGAGCTAAATCATTGATTTGTTTTTGTGTTTCTTCCTACTTTTTAACAAGTTTTCCAGTTCCAAACTGAATAATTCCTCACTCGTCAAAGTTAAGCTTACAAATCCGTGTCAATCTGTAAATTTATACTTCGCAGTCTCGGACATTGCCACATTGTGACGCAAAGCACCTGCTCGCCCCATTTCGTCCAGTCCTTTCGCTCGTCCCATTTCGTCCAGTGGCCATTGCGAATATATTCTTAGTCTGCTTCTCTGCAGACACTTGCTCAAAAGTATCAGACTGTACATAACTGTTTTTTTTTTCTTTCTGTTTCCTTAATGACCGGAAAAATATTCAGAATATTTTCATGGTATGAAGACAAGTAAAAAGGTGAACTAGATCTGTAGCTGTGCATCCACACATCTATTTGCAACTGATCCAAGGATGTACTAACACCATCTTTCTATATCGTGATTCAGCATCTTCGCCAAAACATTCTTATTAAGTTTTCTTACGAACTTTCCCATGCTCAAGATCTTTCCTGTGCAAATCAATGTCACTATGAGACTCTGAACCAACGTTAATGTCATCATAAACTGACAAAATGTCCTGCTTTCTGTGAGAATTTTCATCTTCTGACAGGCTATCAAAAAAGTGAACCGTTTTACAACTGTTACTGTTACCTGACTGAAACATGCAGAACAATTTTTCGAATTTATCGTCGAAAGAATCGAACATTTTGCTGAATGTCGTCTCTGGTATGTTTTATTTGGACTTGTTTCTGTTTTCCCGACTGGTTCGTGTGCGGCGTCTTAGTCCAAAACAGTGAATTGTCGCCATTTTCAAATATATACCACCCACATGTAATTTCCCCATTCTCTCGCTCCAAAGCGTTATGACATATACATGTACAAGTTCTATTAACAAGTTATTATATCGAGAAATCAAAGATCCACACTGTGACAGAAACTAAAGCAAGAGCGAGATATAAAAAAATGTTTTATTTGTCGGCGCAAATAACAAAAGCTGTTTTCACAACCGGAAATGTGCACTCATTGGTTTAAAGATTCCAGGAAGTGCAGTTTACAATGCTTTACGCATGTCAACAATTCGCACTTCCGGTAAAACAAGTTAAAAAAGTAGGACGAAGGATAATCCTCACTGTATTGTCCGGAAATAAAATAAAGTTTGATGAAAATCCATTAAATATTTAGGAGATTATGAGCGGACAAGATTTGCAGCTTTCAGGCCCGTGTGACCTAGACATTTGACGATGTGGTCCCATATTGTTATGTGCACAACTACACTTCATAGTGATGCTTCCCTGAAAGGCTGGTGGAAATTCAAAATGGGGTTTTGGAGATGAAGAACGGGCAATATTTTCGGACCTCAAGTTTCAGGTCGTTCGCCAGTGTCGAGCAAACCAGCTCGACCTTCGGCATTCGTTTTAAAATTTGCAAGTGTCGAGCGGACCAGCTCAAACTTAAGCATTTGCCAATGTCAAGCAGACCAGCTCGAGTTCAGCATACGTCTCCGTGAACTGTCGAACTGGTCTTCTCTGTATTTTTGAGCTGGTCTGCTGAACATTCACTAATGCTGAATGTCAATCTGGTCTGTACTACACCATCAAATGATGAATGTTGGACTGCGCGAATTTTGATATGGCAGTCGAGCGTGGAGCTGGTCTGCAGAATAAGATTAACATATAGTTTATTTAGACTCCTTGTTAGAAGTATTGCCTAATTGTCACCAATGACATTGCGTAGATGTTGTCTATGTGTGCAAAGTATATAAATTACTATCTTTAAAACTTTATACATTATGTACATGTTTATGGTACCAAAATTTAATAGTATACGTTATATCTTTTAATAGCAGGTATCGAAAGCAAACATATTTAATGACATCTTTATTTTACTTAATGTTGAGCTGGTCTGCCCGACAATCGCGAATTTTTAAACGAATGTTGTAACGTCGATCTTGGCGAATGTTGAGTTGGTCTGCTTCACATTTGCGAATTTTGAAACGACTGTCGGACGTGGAGCTTGTCTGTTTATAGTCCAATATCGTACAAAATGTGCATATCTTACTCGCTTAAGACTCCTGGCTAGGCGTCTTGCAAAATTGTCATCATTACGCGACATTGCGTAGGGGTATTCATAATATATATTGGAATCACGCTGTCTAGCGAGCAGAAGAGGACAAAGGAAGAGTTTTTGAAAGGGATTTTTAGCTTTTGCAAAAAAGAGGTAAAGAAAAGACAAAAAAAGGAAGGGGCAAGAAGGGGCCAAACTTTTCACTTTCGCAATGCGGGTCGACACTTTTTTTTAGGGCGTCTTTTCTTTGCACACATTCAGGGATGCGTGGGAATGGGCCAGGCACCAACCCCGAAAGGTTCACCCGACCCCCACATCCGGCGTGGTGACTTTTGGAAAATTTCTTTTTTTTTTTCTCCTCCACCATACTTCTTCTACGTTCTTTCACTTTCTTCTTTCCCCAAAGGGGCACACTTTTTAATTTAGGATTTTTGCAAGGGGGGTTGTGTACTTCACCATACAAAGAACACTAAAGGAAGCCCCTGTTACAGAGAGTGAGGGTTATCTTTCAACCCAACCCCCACCACACTCAAAGGGAGTCGGCGAGCCGGCCCCACCCCCCCCCCCCCCTGTCTAGCGTTATAATGTGTGCAAAGTATATAACTAATTGTCTTCAAAACTTTATATATGGTACCTATTAATCTAATTAATTAATAAAAACTTACAGGATTTTAAAAGCATGTATACAAAACAAGTTTATTTAATGACATCTTTACTTTATTTAATGTAACTTAGCAATTATGGGCGGAAATTTCTTTTAGTTACCTCCCTTTAATTATTTGACGTTGGAGTCAGTAGCCTAGTAATACATTATTTATGGAAAGTAACAAAATTAAAGAACTCATCTTAGTCAAATTTAACTGGCAAAATGATATGCAATATATTATACTTATTTTCATCTCCTCCGAATATGAGTAGTGGTACATATACATAATTATTATTCAGGAAATGTAACAAATTCATTATTAAATACATTGTGTGAGAGTATTATTAACAACAGCAAATGAAATCTTCTGTACATGTAGCATTATTCATAGTAAGGGTGGGGTAGGGAGGTTGGGGCTGGGGGCGGTGAAAGGAACAAGATGTTACATATTTTGGAAATTATTTTTATATGATAATCACATTAAAGTTTCAAGACTTTGCTATCTTTTTAACTGAAAACCCCTTTTTTCAAGTACAAAAAATGTGTACTTGAAATCGATCATCCCACATCGGTGGTCAATGTAGCAGGGGCAAAATGGAACAAGAAGCGGGTCAAAATGTGACACTTTAACTTTAAAGATACAAGAGAATCTGGCTACCAGGCCTATATCTTTACGAATAGGCCCCTTGGTTCTTTTACATGCCCGTTACATAGCACCGATACTGGGTTTCTAACCAATTTATCTCTAGATGAGTAGAACTGAAAGGGGTTTCTAAAATTCGCAGTGCCTCGGTCGAAATTCGAACCGGGGACATCCGGATTGGTAGTCCAGAGCATTAACCACTCAACCACCGTGCCACCTTCCAAGTGTTTCATAGGACCTATTTAGATTTATAAAGAGCAACTATTGTCGGTACTTGATATTTGGAAGAGCAGACAGAACGTACTTAGTGCAGTGGGTTTGGTTAGTGTATTTGGTCTCTTAAAATGTCCGCCTGTAAAAATCACTGTTTTTTCTTCTTATCGAGGAAGTACGACTAAAGTTGTTTCGTCTGATGTCTGCGAACAGATAGTCATCATTTTCACTGCTGTCCATTGTTGGACGCCCATGCGTGCCTCGTGCTGAAACGGAAATCCGCCGTGCAGCTGCCATGTGACTCTTGTAAAAGCTGTACTCAAAGTGTTGCTACTGGCATGGAGAACGCAACAACTGCCTTCTGATAGTATGTTTTCTGTATGTGTTGTATATTTTCCGGATTGTTTTGTGCAATTATGTTCTGCAGTAAGGGCAATCTGCCTTAACCCGAGAACGACTCAGTTCATTTAGTAGGTATACCTGGATACTAAGCACAATTGGCACTCTGAGATCAGGCATGCCTTCAATTATTTTTTGCTGCCAAAATGCAGAATTATTATGTTTGTGAGTGTGCTTATTAGGTCCACCATCCTCTAAAGAGGCTATAATCGGTACGACCCGGCAGAATTATAATACTTGACTGCAAAGTCTTTAAACGTTTTTTGTATACCTAAATATTAACTTTTATATGTATTATAAGTACCAAAAACAGTTTCTAATTTACAATTTTGCCTTTAGTTTATACAAATGTTTTTAATTTTTTTTTTTCATATTGTATGATGCATATAATAGGTAATACGTTTGTTATAATTAGCTCCCTTTATTATATAAATTTACCTACAGTAGTGTTGTTGAAAACCTAGACACCCAACCATAACAGTTATTGTCAATTTGACACAGCTATACACTTTTCATCTAATTCTCGGCATTTCATAGTTATACACTTTAGATCAATACCCTTGTTTAGCTTGAACGTGGCACGTTCTGACGTGTTTTAATAAAGGGAAGCAATTGAGTAAAAGTGCAACCAATTTATTCTCATAATTATTTCAAAAAAAAATAAATTAAGGAAAAAGATGTATTTTTATAATAACAGGTTATAAACTTTAGGTTCAGTATACTAATTAAAGATTATTTTGACCCTTCGGGTAAGTTTTTCTGTTTGGAGTTTATAAACGACAGAAACCTAATTACAACCAGACAAAGTGATTCCTATATTATTCTAAATACCCCAACGCCAATGCGCTGTTAGAATAATTATTTTGAAGATCTCAAAGGAGGTCACACACTTTGACAATTGGAGACTTTACTTGATGTTGTTTGACCAGCGGGGGACCTAGCCATTGGAGGTCATTTTTCATATCCCACTCAAAATAATAATAATAAAATCTTTATTTTAAGAAGGTAATTCATTAAGGAAATACAACAAGAGCATACACATATTGAAGATAAGACCTTGTTTACAATAAGTTCTATACAAAACACAAGTCAAATCAATGATTCGATACCACGCAGACAAACACGGGAAAGAATATACGCACACACAGACTCGCTCGCTCACTCACTCACTTTCTCACACACTGCACGCGCTCGCAAAGAAATAACACTGTTACTCAAGAAGCCAAGGGGTAAGTTACCCGTTCTCCTGGTTTTTGCCGCTGTACTCCAATAAGCTAACAGAAACCGCTCACTAATAGATAGAAGATCTATTATATAATACATTTGTATGTAGTCAAACATTCTAAGACTCGTGTTTTCCACCACGGTTTCTTATTCAAATACGCTTCAGTTAGAACCAGTAGAAATACTGAGTCATTCTTTTGAAGATGGCCAATGATTGGCATGGCCGATACCAAAGTAATTAAGACCGAATAGTGTCTTGGCCAACGTCTAACCAAGGTTATGTTTGTTTGATCTACTTTGCCTTGGTATCCCGGACACGAAGTTTTTGGAACGGCGACGATACTGTTTCATGAGTGACTTTTTCGACGGTTCTGATATTATCACAGGCCCTGGTCCAGCTCTTTATTACTCTTTTATTAGCATGTTTTTATATTCAAAACATGTTTTACCCACTATTTATACGTCATAGTGTAAAAAAATAAAAAAAACTTTAAAACAAAATTTTTCACTGCGACATATTATATATAAAGGTATACAACGCGAGCGTTATACATGTATATATGTCCCAGTGAAAAACAATTTTGTTAAAGTTTTTTTTATTTTTTTTTACACTATGACGTATAAATATTGGGTACAACATGTTTTGAACATAAAACATGCCAATAAAAGAGTAATAAAGAGCTGGACCAGGGCCTGTGGATATTATGTGAAGGATCAGAGATCTATCAGTATGCCGTATATAAGGGTTTTATCGTTGGTACCGGTTTCCCACATGACCAACGCCCCCAGGAGAGGTTAGTTATTTTAGGTTTCGGGGGATAGTGCAAGATGCAGAAAGCGTCCTAATTCCAGAGACATCCCTGGTTCTTTTAACATATCAGGTGTATATCACCACATACATGGGACCTCGGTTTTTGTCTCATCCGAAAGACTGTTAGTAACTTTAGTTGGTCAACCCCGGGAATCGAACCCGCTTCCTCGATATTACAAGTCTCGTGTTTTACCGATTGAGCTAATCGGGCTGACTAGATCTGCCAGTATATTGTCACTCGGTATTTATGTGTTCGTGTTTATGGGCTTATCTGAAACTTAATTGGTCAAAGTTTCTTGAAGCAACGTCTGGTGTCAGGGGCGTGCAAGTGTGAGTATACTTTTTGAAATGCATTTTCGAGTTGTCTCTCTTAGAATACAATTGAAATTTCCGTTTCTTTTAATTTAACAATAATTTAACTTTATCAGTATATATATAGTGAAAAATAGCTGATAAGCGGTCACGTACAAGAAATAGCTTTGCTCTTGTATTCTAAATATGGACGGTTATTTGCGTCACCGAGGTTGTTATCAAGAGAAAAGAGAGTTTATCATTCTGACCTATAAATCAATCTACCGATATCTGTTGCGATTGTTGATCAAGTTCATGCACAACATATTTATACTGTATTTCTAGTTCAAGTTAATTGCGTGCCTGCTATTGCGTATTGTATTTTTGTTTGTTCTTCCGGGGTCATAATGATTATGACCCATGTTCGACGGCTTCGTCGGAAATAAGTTAATAGTTTTATTAATTCATTTATTTTACAATGATCGCAGACTCTTTGAAAGTACTTTCACCATTATATTAACTTCTGACCAGAAATCCGGCGCCATTGATATTTGCTTGAAATTAATAACCATCTATTGAAATAAAGATAATCATTAAAATCATTGTTATTACTTTTATCATCATCATTACTGTTGTTGTTGTTGTTGTTGTTGTAAAATAAATGTTTAACTTAAATGCATTTTGAAATACCGATGTTTTTCATTAGGACCGGTTTATAATACATATTTGTATGGGTTTTAGTAGTTAATGATAAAATGACAGTTGTTTTAGCCGCTGTTTTTGTACCCGGTTAATGTTTTTAATCTTTTTTTTCAGTCGCCCCCGGTCTGCTTCCCACAGTACGATTATTACAAAAAAGCAATATCGTTTCATCCTTTCAATCATTTGAACTCCATCTTCTGTAACACATAGTAAGATGAATAAAATTTTAGATTTAGATATGTTTTCATCCTTTTCCGATCGCCCACATAGTTCGTCTCCCGCGGCAGAAGTCATGAGAGTAGAAATATATATTTAAACTGCGTTCTTTGATGAAAATCTGCTGACACGTAATTCATGGAATCGATAAGAAAGTAGTCCGTGTTACGGCGGTGAGAGAAGGTGAGTAACGACAATCTAGGTGACACGTAAAGTCGGCTGATTCATCGGCTGTCGTGATTCACTCACTGTTTGTAAACATTAGATGTTAATCAGTCAGTTAATGAGCACATGTTACTTCGAAAAAATGATGCTGTTGCAGACGACACAATGGTTGAATATTCGCAAATAACCTGGTTGGAGAAAAGGTTAGTTACAAAGTAGTCTGTGGCATTTGATAAATTTAAACTGTCTACAATTAGTACGAATACGCTATTATGGAGATAGGCAAGTTGAAAAATAAAAAGGTGAAAAGGGGCGGAATTTGTCTGCCACATACATTTGATTGAACCTGTGAATTTGTGTTGTGATTAGATGAAGTGGTTTGGAGTTATTTGACTCCAACCTGGAAAGTCCATGGTTTGAATCATGGAAGCGAAATTTGACGGCGAATTTCCCATTCCCTTCTTTCAGTGCGAGTCTGTAACTTGATGCAAAATTCAAAAGTTCAAACTGGATATGTTTATATTAAGGTATCGAACTTTCTATCCCGTCTGCATGCACAACGGAAATGTCTGTTCGTGTATTTAATATACAGTTGAGCATGTGCTGGTGCAAATCAACCCGTCATATTAAATACACTCGTTAAGAGCAGAAACCTGCTTAAAGCAATAAGTCCTGACATAATTTCAGGTTAAACACACCTCTATTAAACAGTCACAATGCATGGACACTACTGATGATGGTGCATCAGTTGGTCGGGTGATTAACACAGGTTTGACGGTAGTCTTATATTGTAAACTTTTCTTTTACATCAAAGGTGACCATGTCAAATGTCATATAATGGTCAGTTTGCCAATCAGTCCACCACAAATATGCGCATACAAACATACTAATTAGAACGTACAATGTATTCAATAAAGACTATTATTACTAAGGTGTTAATGAATCGTGGTCACTCTCGGGACACGCATTCCAGGCCGGATATTTCGGGATTGTAAAGTTCAAATACCTTAAAAGTGTCCTGATTGCCCTCCGTAATGTTATGGTAACATTAAAATCGACACAGTAATACCTTTCACATATGGCTGACGTACAAACTGAAACAAATGTTTCTTTGCGTTTTTCTTCTCTCTTTTTAACAGTTCTATTAAAATTAAAGTACAATATACAAGAAAGTGTGTGTGAATTATTTGTATTTTTCTCATGGAATAATAGCTTATTGAAGCGTCATATCTTGCATTGAACAGATGATTGTAAATATGCTGTCCCTCATAAGTAAAGAATGCCCCCAAAGAGGTGTTTCACAGTCTGTGACATTGGCCTTCGAGGTGTGGACCCGGTACTTACGCCGACATTTATCTCCAAGTGCTGAAAACTAGTAGTTGGTCCAATTAATTTTAAAATCCATCAATGTATAACAGAGTTTCAATCCGGACATGAACATGCGCAAATATAATACAGGATTCTAATATGTGTGACCGCTAAGTGTGACATTGACCTTCAACATAAGGATGCGGGATTTGTGCGTGACATATCATTTCCAATTGCTCAACAATTGTGCCATGTAATTTTAAAATCCTTCCATGTATGACAGAGTTACCATGTATACAGGATCCCAGGACCCTTTTCCAAGTGTGACATTGACCTTTTAGGTAGTGACGTGGGTCTTGATATGCCTATGTTTTTAAAATTCTTCTATGTATAATCCGGACATGAGTGCGTGCATACATTTTGTATATACATGTAGCCGGGATTCCATTATCTTTAAAGGTCCATTACTAAGGGAAAGTGAGGTGGCATTTTTTTCATAGCCAGTACATAGACTTATGCAAGACACTAAATAATGAGGATTGGCAGGTCAAAATTTACAGAAGGTCTTTGGAACTCAAAGAAATGTATGTGTATTATGTTGAAATTTCAGTAAATCGACAGATTGACCACCCAGGTCTTTTTAACTTTCTTCATAATTCATAGAAAAATAATTATACATTTATTGTGATTTATTTCGAATCTCTACATACCAACTTTCATTTTCCAATAAAATGAAATAGTTTCTGTGCTTTTTAAAAGATATTCAAATTTTCACTTTCCTTAGTATTGGACCTTTGAGATAGGCATGTAGGTTTTGTGTGACACAAATTGCTTTGATGTGCTGGCCTTTTGTGTTATGTTATTTTAAAATCCCTCAATGCATGACAAAGTTAAGGTCCAGATACGTATGTGTGCATATATACAGAATTCCATTACCTTTAAACTCTTAAGTGTGACCTTGACCTTTGAGGTAGGTATGTAAGTTTTGTGTGACACAAATTGCCCTGATGTGCTGGCCATTTGCGCCATGTTATTTTAAAATCCTTAAATGCATGACAAAGTTACAAGAAACTTATGTGTGCATATATACAGGATTCCATTAGCTTTAAACTCTTAAGTGTGACCTTGGCCTTTGAAATAGGAATGTGGGTTTTGTATGTAACGCAAATTGCCTTGTTGTGCTGGTCATTTGTGCTATGTTGTTTTTAATATCCTTCAATGCATGACAATGTTACAGTCCGTGCGTGAATGTGTGAATATATATACAGGATTCCATAATTACCTTTAAATTATTAAGTGTGACCTTGACCTTTGAGGTAGGGACGTGACACGTCGTCCTCGTGTGCTTAACATTTGTGCCATATGATTTGAAAAAGACCCTTCAGGCCTGACAAAGTAACAGCCCGAACACGAAAAAAGGAAGGACGGACACGGAATATGCCCACCTTTGTGGGTATAAAAAGGAGGTTACACCAGAAGAAGACTTAACTATGTTATTTATGAGTCTTTCTTTTCCAGACAGATTGACGGACGGACATACATGGAGGCAAGCATACAGACAGACAACCAGACAGACAGACAGACATGTATACTTTTAGATACCCAGAAAATACACAGACACACGGACAAATAGAGCATACATATTTGCGTACAAGGCAAAGTTTATAATTTTTATATTTCCTATTCCAAACTGCACGGAAATATACACAAGCAGTATTTGGAAGAGACCAGAGATAAAACTTTAAAATTTGCAATGTGTTTCTGCGATTCCATTAAGTTATAAATATATAAACATAAACATTTCATCTTAGTTGTGCTAGCGCTAGAGTGTTGCTATAACAAGACATACTTCTGATGCGGTATTGTGCCAAATTTGTTACAACTATAACTTCAGCCGCTAGCCGACAGACGAATCGATTATTTCGTTTTCCAATAGGCTGTAGTAACCCAGACCAATAAAGTAGTACAACTTTGGTGCTAATGTTGATTTATTCAGATCGTCTGCGAATCGGTTGGCCAACGCGAGTCAACCTTCACTAACCAATGTCAAAAAAGTCTCAAGGACATTGTGCTAGACTTCAGTTTTTTAAAGTCTTGTTCTGCTGGGTAAGGGGGTTCTGCCACTGCGACAAGGGCAGATAATGATAAGCCAGCAAAATCCATGCAGTCTGATCATGATCTGCACTGTTCGCTAAATCAGTCAGTACATTTCTAGTGAGCTGCCTTTTGAACAATTCAAATTGAAGATTGACAAGTACATTCTAGTCATAAAAATTGCAAGGTCTGACTGAGCATGACTGAGACAAAAGGCCCATTCATATAATGTCAAGTCTGCTACCTCAGGAGAACACTTCCGGTCCCTTTTGTCGGAAGCGCTGTCACTTCCCATTGGGGTTTGAATCTTCAACATCCGGTTCGAGCGGAGGAGATTCTATCCTTCCTCAACTAATTCGTGGAAACAGAGTTACCTTATTTGTAATTCTTAGAAAAACTAATTTTTGTTGATATTTGATAAAAAAAAGAAGTGAAAAACATTTCAGCTGCACTGATAGAGAGAAAAACATTTTCCTTTCTATTTATTGTGTTCACACTTTTCGTGCATATGTCTTACATAATTGCTAGAAAACAACAACCATGATGCCAGGAGAGAAAATGCTTGCATGTTCAGGACGGATTCAGGAAGCTGCATCTCAAATGACTGGCAGATAAGTTCTATTTCTAATTTATCTAATCTGATCAAAAATCAATCCGACGCAGACATCATGCATGCACGGCGAGGAAACCACTCTACAAGACAGGAAATTAGTGAATTACAATGCATGCACGACCTCAGAAATGTCACGACAGCGCTGTCGTGTTTATCCTTGAAACGTACGGTACGATACAATCTAAAAAAACACCAGCCCAGGAACTAGGATTAAGCTTTCAGGGTCTGCCCGGGTCAATAATTGAAGTCCTTTTTATATTCTCAATATATAATTCCATGTAACCTAAAAAAAACTATCAATTTTGTATGTTGCCGGTTAAAACTGTAAATAGTATTTTGTTATTTTTTTTTATATATACTTTACCATTGCAAGACTGTGCAGGCTTATGGTTCGCTAAACTGGTTGTAGTGGAAACAGCAGGTTGAATAGTAAGCATTTACAAAATAAACAGTCATTTTACACAATTTCAATGTCGTACATTTGTAAACACTCTGTCATCTTTTTCACAAAATTTGATAAATTTATTCATGAAGCATATTCACTGTATATGTCATAAATGTTTTAAAAATGACAGACTTTGACATAAGATTGTGGTATCGGCATCAGATCGCCTCTCTCACGTCAGACAAGAGTATAAAATTCGCGTGACTGTAAAATATTTAAATGTCCGGTATGTTTTTAAAGAGAAGTCATCATTTATGTATTGTGTAGCAGTAATTCTTTCAGTATACTTGTTTTGCGGAAGAAGAACACCTCTTAGCCACATTCAAAAATCCTTTGACAATAGAAGTACATGTATATCTTGGAACAAAATCTTTTGACAATTTACTTTTACATCACTCGTTACATTTACTATGTTTTCTTACTGTTGCATTCATGGATAGTGTCTGCCGCAACCAAACACCCAAATGGATATAACAGCGTAGCTACCGCAAGGCTTTTTAAAAACCACAAACGGAACATGTTCGTGACACAAGTGTAGAATAATTCCACGACACGAAACAAACGACCGCAAAAAACCCAAACCACGCCTCTAGACAAGGATCATGTATAGAATTCGATTCATAAGTTGCAAATAGATAAAAGCTGGTTTTAGCAACAGGTAAAGTATCCGGTAAAGATCAAATTTAAGTTGCAAATAGATCTAAACTGGTTTTAGCAACGTAAATATACTATGTGACTTGGTTCTTGTGTCTGCGGTTCTTCTGGAAGGTCCTTCTCCAAAACTTACAACTTGAAAGGTTGATTATCACTCATGTATATACTAGAAAAAGACATCGCTGCGCAGAAATGGAGAGCAATATATTGCGCAATGTCATGTATTAACCTACTGAGATAATTCCTGGCAGATCAATATTTGTAAGAATAACGCGCTCGTGCAAAATGCAGCAGAAGACAGTTGTATGGTAGGGATCAATATCCGTACGAATATTTCCACGGAAAAAATCTTCCCACGCACCCATATCCGAGCGGATCGTTTCTGCGTCAAATGAAACAAGAGACCATTGATTTTCCGTTAAAATTTTACGCAAACTGGATGGAGTAAATGGACTCTATAATGCATTATTGTATAATATTTTACCACACTATAGGTCCTTATAGATTGATTTTCCGCTACGATAATTCGGTTACCGAAAGTGGGCGATCGCTGCATTCTAACAGTTGATATTGAAAAGCAAACATTTACGTTTCAACATCCTAAACAACAACCGCATAATTCACATTAAATTTATTTGAATAATGGTATAGATAAATATGGAAAGCCGCTCTCCGACGTGAATGGCAATCCTACCTCATTAGTTTACAAAAACGGGTAAGGCATATTAAGATGTTTGGAAAAAGGAATGGATGTTAGTTTGGTGTATACTTTATGCATTAAATGACTGTAATTTTAAATTCTGCAAGGAATGCGCCCGCTTTCGGTCAGCATCGTCACGGTTACATTGTCTGGCAACAGTAACGTAACAGTGCTATCGTCAAAAAAAATACAAGTGTGAGTCCGAAACGCGTGGAGTCCGTCGCACCACACCATTTGGTCCTACAGACGTCATAAAACTGTTCCTATAAAAGTTGCATCATTATAAATATTTAACGTATAAGATTCGAACTTATACCGTCCGGCGACATAGCCTAGCGGAGCTAGTGCGGACTACATGTATACACACCGAGTTCATATATACATGTATAAACATGTATGAAAAATGTTAAACGATATGCCGGAATAAGTAAATTATAAATAAAATGAAAATAATGACACTATATGAGTTTTCTATTTGGTTCACTATATCGTCAGGGCAAAAATATATATATAATATTATGATATAGTGAAACCGGTTGGCAAATACAAATAGAAAACTCATATAGTGTCATTATTTTCATTTTATTTATATACATGTATATTTACACAATTTAAAAAACTGTTCAGCTTCTGTGACATATATACACACTGAGATTTCTATTCTCACTCAGTAAAGATTGCGAATTGCTTGATCCTTCCTCGGAGAAGTTTTACACTTTCAGTCCAAAGCTTTTACGTTTCATTTATTTGTATTTTGTCAATTAAATAAATATGAGGTAGGTCGTATTACATGACGACCGTTGAATAAGTGTGAATTCCCACTTCGAATGTCACTCACAGACCTATACCATCAAGTCAAATATGAAAGTCTACTCTTGAATCCACCATAGCCTGCACTTCATTATTCATAATAGGTTCCTATTTTCTTTTTTCAGTAACGTCGTTCCATTCCTTTATGCTTCATCGACTAAAGTTTATCGCTGCTCCGTCTGCAATATGAATTAAGCAGATTTATGTTCAGCTACTTGGTCCGCTAAATGTTTTTCTTAAACTGTTACATTTTTTCACTACAATTGTCGTACTTGCCATTGAATTTAAAATCTAAAATTAAGGAGTCTTTGTCGGGGCTTATCATAATTCTTAATGGTATGTCTCTGACATGTTTGGAATATTTTAATTATGGTTGCGTGGGGCTTTTCATTCCACTTCGAGAAATATAGTATTGTAATTATATTACTTATTATAGTAGGCCGATTTTCTAAGTTTCATCCGATTGCCTGATTGTAAATAAGTATATGTAATTTGTTACATAAGTCTCTAATCGATGTAATTTTATTTTCGCTATTCTGCGTAAAAAAAAGCCGCAAATTAAGTTATGTGAATTATAAGGTTATTATAGATACTGGTTCCATTATTTTTTCACTAACGATTCGCTTACCATTTTCCGAAATTTATGCGCAAAATAAAATCTACGGTATAAAGCACGGATCCAGCAACTCTGTTCCTGCGACAAAATAAATGAATTAAACAGAACTAATCTTCAGCGACATGCTGGTCCGTCTGCATCCTGTGCTTGAAACTTTTGATTTAGGGCTTTTCTTGCACTATCCGCTGGAGTTAGAAATTTGTCCATAATCATTTTAGAAGTCATGAAACAAAAAGTCTATATTCGGGACACAAATGTATGCATATCATTACTTACCTATATACGGGATATGTTTGCCCTCGATGTTTGGAATAGGGATTTGATTATGCGCTTGTCGCAATTTGGGGCTTCTTTATTTTGAAATCCTTCAAGGAGAAAAAAGGGTAAATAAACAATATACTGCGTAATAGAGGTATATTACCTTAAATTAAGTAGGACCTTGACCTTTGAGTATCGACTGGGTTAGGAGCAGTCCGTCTTGATGTGCTAGACATTCTGCCGTTATTTTGAAATAACTAATGCTTGACAGTCGTCTGACACGAATGTCGTGCATCTATTCGTATATAAGGAAATTACCTTCACTTTAAGTCGCCTACCTTTGGCTCGCGAAAAGAAAAAGCTGCAAATTGAACGAAATCGTCGGATTTAAACGGTGATTCTAGACACTGGTTCACAAAATTATGAGCCCACTAAAGACTTCACGTTAGCATTTTCTCGAATGTTGATGTGCGCAAAGTATTTTAAATCCTTAATGATGACTAAGTTAGACAGGTATTTGTCAGGGGGACTCACGGACTCGGACAAACGGACAGACACGACGGTCAGACGGACAGACGGTGCGATTTTATAATCCCCCCCCCCAAAAAAGGTTACTAATTACTTTCATGCAATTCGGTGTTAATATCCCTTGCACGTACATTTAGAAACCGACTCTATAAAAAGAAACCTCGACTTAAAACTCCATCAAAAATACATTGTAGCTCAGTGCGCATGGATGAAACTTATCATATTTTGTTTCATATTAATTGCAGCAAGTTGGGGAATTTCTTCTTCATGACTTGCAATTTCCGAGAAATCAATCTACAAAGCAGATCAACTGTTCATTCGCACAAAACATCATTATCCGAATCAAGATCCAACCTTTAATAGATAGTGTTATATTAGCCATTGATACTTCATGTGTATAATGAAACAATAATTACCTTTTAATGAGTACAATTTGTCACATAATACCGTTAATTTCGAACAAATGTCTAGGAATCGTATATCCATTTATTTACAGTTTTGACAAGAACGTGTCATGTTGCAAATAGAACATTTCCTAATGAGCTTAATCAAACGGACAGCTTGTAACCTGAAACCCTTAACCTGGCGAGAACCGCTTAATCTTGTGAAAAAATAACGATCGAAACTTCTCGTTAACCGAACTGATTTTCGTTCAGAACTGCATAAGCCAAAACATATTTGAAAGAAAATACAAGGAAACGTCTTCGTCACGAAACAAAACATTCCTTTTTTTGCTCTTAAATGTCTGTATGATGGCTTCTAATTCTTCTTTGCAGTTGGTACAGCGCTTGCCTGTGGATATGCTGACTGTCCTGTCTTACCAACCAGTAGTGTGCAAGATGAACATACCAGTACCACAATCGTGTACAGTAGCTGTAGCAGGGCTGTCTGTGTACACGTGGGTCCATGTCAATGATGAGTAATCATCTGAGATCATGGCTTGTGTCACAGATTCTTTTTTATATTTTTATCTGCCATACCCAGTTGGAAACCACCCCACCAGGTACTTTAGTGCAGATACTGATGTTTGACAGATCATACCTCAATGGCGCCGGCAGTTCCGACTGGCCCAGAGGAGTGATATGCAACGTTTGCTCTTGTCAGCTTCATGTATTCATGACCAAAGCTCCTTTTTTCCAAGCTTTGTTCTCGTGGGGTGGTCTTTCAAGAACTGGCACTTGCTGGATTGTATGAGCGTCTTCGCATCCCTTATTTAACCAAGCGGTGGAGTCGCAGTGAGATCCTTCCTTGCCTTACTTGGAGGTGTATGCATTGCTCCAGTAATGATTTTATGGTGTGATTCTAAACCTTGTCCAGCACTTGCTGATTTGTCTCTGCAGGCGTCACCAAACCGACCTGCAGAGTCATATCCAAGGGAGGGCCTCACTGTACCAAAGTACAAATGTATACTGTTTTCAGTATGCTCTCCTTTATTCCCCATTTAATTTAAGCTAACTTATGTGGTATCGCTAGCTTTTGGTGGGCACTAGTTTCAGCTTTTGCTAGATGGTGCTTCCATGTAAATCGCTTAATGAACCCTCTTCCACTAATCGTGATGGTACCAAACTTCTGCTCAGGTGAAAGTGTGAAAAGATTTGTACAGAACATTTCCTGTACACCAGTCCTCTGTCTATACTGAAAGCGTGTTTGTAGTTTGCTGCATCCTAAAAGTAGCAGCTGATGCATTCTCTTCTGAATAACAAAACACAAGGTCGTCTGCAAAGAGACCTACTTTGACTCCTTTTGGAAGATCGGACACCAAGTTATTTAAGAAAAGAAGAAAGAAAGTTGGTAACAATACACCTCCTTGTGGGAAACCATGTCGTTTTAAGAACTTGCGTTTTGTATTCCATCAATACTGACTCTAACACTTCTGTTGAACAGACAGGACTAAATCCACTTTTACATATACGTAAATTATTATTCCTCCGATCCCATTCCGTAGTAACGTCCCACGTAGACCGTTTGTCCAGACATTGCCGAATGCTCTCTGGTGATCAATCTTAGTATCAAGTGTTTTTTCTTTGAATGCATCTTCAATCTCTGGGGCAATGTATGTACTCTTGTCTGAATCCAGCCTTTTGGTTAGCAATAATCTGGTTGGACTCCAAGTATCACTTCATTGGCTGATTCACAATACTCTCTATGTGTTTCCCAGCCACACTGGTGAGACTGATAGGGCGATAGCTAGAAGCATTACTTCGATCTCTTCTTTGTTCGGGAATGGGTATCATGGTCGCCTCTCTCCAAATGTAAGGGAGTTTACCTTTTCTCCTTCTCTAGCTAAGGTTGTAGATCTTGCAAAACAGTCAAGATGGAAAAATATCTCAGTCTTGACCAGTAGATTTCTTGGCTTTGAAGTGTCCCGAGGACATTGTGTAGCTCATTTAGCGTTAGGCCTTTTCTCATTTCATCCTTCGTTTCTCCTTTCTTCCCTCTCATCGTGTCTGTCTTTCTGTGGTTTCTGCTGGTTGGAATGTTACTCACATCATCATAATTGTTAGTGAATGCGCTTGCGGTCTGTTTCCCTACGAGCAGGCATTCATTCGCTGGTGATGCGCCCCTGTCGTAGCTTTCTTTATCATTCACCTGCTTTGGGAGCTGCCAAAGCTTTATGTCATCCTTTCCAGATTAAGAGATGCAGAGGACACGAGCTTGTTGAAGCACGCTGTCGTTTTTTTCATGAGAGGGGCGTGTTTCGACCTCTAGCCTGGCTTCGGATCACTCCATTTGTCCTCCTGTTCATAGCCTGCTGTTAAAGCCACCCATGGCAAGAATCCAAAAACAGAAGTTTGTGGAGAACAGGTTGACAATATCCATCACCTTGTCGCTCAGTCTTAGGCTCAAGACCAGGTTTTTGGACTCATCCATGTGCGTACTGGTCGCATTGCACCAAGTTTCTTCTAACCTGTTGCAACCTTGAACGATTTTGCCTTGTAAGGTGAGTCTCTAGAATGCGGTAGATTTGGATGTCCTTTTCAGCAGGATAATTACGAGTTTTTTTTTCTAACTTTTCTCATTGAAGAGTCCTTCTGTGTTCTAATGCAGTTTCCGTATGTCGCCACAAAGAGGCACTGCGCTGTGCTTGTCCAGTGAGAGAATATGTACTGGCAGAGGAGACGTACGCAATCGTCTCCCTTTTCGCACAAAGCCATCTAGCGGCAGAGGCTGAAAGCAAGGGGTATAACAGCACACTACGTTCAGCAAAACACACTAGACGCATCACATGGACCTAATTCACACACAGGACCCCAATCCGATGGTCTTCCATCTAACAAATGTCATTCTTAGATAGAGTTCTTGCTTTGTTTCCCTTACAGCTGAACCAACTACCTTGCTAGCTTATCACTACAGTTATCGCCTTTCTATATTGACCTTTCATTGTTCTTCGTCGCGTGGTGTGGTTGACATCCAGCTCTTCTGCACATACGGATCCATCCTTCAAGATGTAGTGCTTCCAACTAGCAAGCTGAATCTAAGTCCTAACTCTGCATCCTCTACCTCATTGTTGGTCATGTGGTTCCGATCAGTATCTTGTTTCAGCACTTTGCTGCTGGAGCTATTTAGTGACCCACTCCATGACTTCTCTCGGTCATCCTCTTACCAGCCGAACTTCTTATGAAGCCGTATATCAAACGCTCCGAAGATATTACTATCTCATTCACTACAGAATCTTGAAAGTACACCATGTTGTTTGATCTAGCCTATATCGTTTTCTATTTTCGAGAACGAAATATCCATGACAAAATTATGTCTACTTCTCCCCACCATATATAGAGATAATACTTGAAGGTTAAGTTTGTATACATAAACGGTTCGCTTGGCTGGTCATTATAAAACCGTACCACTCCTGTGACACATATATGTGGTCGCGTATTCAGCCAAGCTTAAGTCTGTACAATTTTGATCATATGAATGAATTCAAATTTGTTTTTAAAAGCGTCATATCGTTGATCATTCACTAAATTTATTCATATTTTCTGCTATCATTTCTATATTTACATGTAAAATTTTATAGTCCGTATAATACGTCGAGCTTATTTAAATTTTAATGGCCAAACATTTTAGGTAAATTGACATCAGCGTAAATACATGTACTATAATACCTTTGCAGACCCATCTGATTCGTTGGTTTTTTTTGTTGTTGTTGTGTTTCTTCTCGTTAAGGATGCGGTTAACCGCAAACTGAAATCTTAATTACAGTAACAGCATTGTCATATTTTCCCGTGGTTTAGAAAAAAAAAATGAAAGAAAAAAGGAAAATGTTGTATTGAAGCCCTTTTCTGTCTCTACTATAGTAAATCGCTCAATTTTACCGGAATATAAAACATGATAGGTTCTATTCTGTTTTTGTAGTTATAGCCTATAACAAGACATTTTATTGAAATTATTATTAGTCGATTTATTCATATCGTTTGAAATTTGAACAATGAACACTAGAAAGTGTAATTAACTGCGCAATTTAAATCATAGTTTATTTTATTGTCATGTTTTATTGTCAGTTGCAAACGCTGGTGAAATATGACTTTATTTTCTGCGTCATTAAACATGACTGTCATTAAGAATGCAGAACAAATGAGAAAATGAAAATGGTCTTCAGGGGACAATGTATATTTAATGCGCTTACATGATTGTATTTAACAATTAGTTGTACGTTTGTAATACTTGTAGGTACAAAACACATTTATATCAGACGACAATATGCCAGTGTGCAAACAAAACCCAACAGCACGTGGCATTATATAGAACTACATGTGAAATATATAAGTGTCACAATGGTTCTTTAGCGTCAGAATAAAGATTCGATTCAGGACGTCACGTTGACTCGCTGCATGCGTTGCCGCCTTTTTACTACGTGTCGTCTGAGTATCGTAGCTGTTACATTTCCTTTCTTAATTGATCTGTAGAGCTTCCGCTTTTCAGAATCCTTGACGTCATTTCCGTTACTTAGGGATCACTGCGTCGTCATATTTTGTTTGGTAATTGTCTCTGGTGCAATTTTTTTTTTTATACATGTACATGTATATGGTTTCCGCAAATCTGTTACCAAGGTAACTTTCTTGAATACATGTACAATCAGAAAAAAGCGCCACATCAATACTAGACTAAAGTTCTAAAAGTTTCTATTCTTTATGACTGATTTTGAAATCCGCTGAAGAGACCCATATGTCACTTACATCACGACGCTTCCAAAACATGGTACAAGCTACATGGGGTCGTAAACCTGTGGAAATTATCATTCAGCACAGATTGTTGCCTATCTGTGCCGGGATATGCTTAACTTCAATCAACTTTTTCAGAAAGTCATTCGGTATCCTGAAAAACGAATGAGTCATTTGACCTTTTAAATAATTTATGAATGAGGACTGTCTGGTTATACGCATGTCATACTACCACGCAGTTGAGTGAAAATGGGACTGATTGTTGAAAGACATGAATAACAATTGGTTATGTGGGTTTCTTGATCATTTTCCTTTGTTGTTACTCTATGAACTATCAGAGCGAGTAGTCTTGCACTATTGTTCAGTCAGACAGGAAAACAAACAATAAAATTGTTCTAATAAAATCTCATTCATTGTAGGTAATGAGTTCGACCCCGCTACCGACCATGTTTTTTTGCTTTTTTTGAAAATGTTGATATGGTTCTATAACTGGTTCTTCATAGGAGCGATGATTAGACCTATAGGTTAACTGCCAGCCTGTAAAACAGTCAATATTTTTATTGACTCTGAATCCAGTATATCAATCGTACTTGGTCGGCTATCTTAGCAATCATCATCAGCATCATCAAATGTTCACCACAAACAGCAGACAAAGCAGTGAAAGACGTTCGCCTTACCCAGCGGACTCCGACACGGGCTTTCAAATATAGCTGTCCGCCTCCGTGGTCGGGTAGTTGGAGTCAGTGACTTGCATTGAAGATCATGGGTTCGAGCCCTGCTATCGACAGAAATTTGCCGGTTTCTTACGGAGGATAGGAGTCTAGTACTGGTTCTTCCTAGGAACGATAGTTGGGTAAACTGCGAGCCTGTTAAAAATGACCAAAAGTACGGTTGTGGTGGGCGTTAAACTCCTACAACAACTACCAATATAAAATAATTACAAAGGTAAGACGGTTATCATTATGCTGAAGAAAAATATGACCGTCTGCGGATTACTAAATAACCAACTGAAGGCCGGGTTTAAGTTACATTTAATTATGTCACCGGGTTAGTTTTAAAACTAAGGTAAATATTTACTTTATCCCGGTATCACAAATTGTCATAGTATTCGACCTATATATACATGACGCTCGGTGTATGTATACACGGTACGTTAAAGATATGAAATAATATTGTGACTATGAAGAGTACCGACAGGCATGTCCCACTCGTATCTTAATTGATATTTTAGAAGCAGGAAGTGGAACTTGATCCTATAACGTCGGTGTATAATGACAAGTGTGCCCAGTGCATAGTCTAAATATTTTACCCACCGATTTACTCGTTTTCACTGGCATGCCAACACCAGTCATCCCGTGAGCTAAAATAGAACACATTCATTATAGTATCGAGTTCGATGCTCTGGTGGGATTCGAACCTTTGCCGGGACCCCTGAGTCAACGAAATTATGAGTTACTGCTGCTGTTGTCGTGACTACAAACAATCAGCCATTAATGTCATGATCTGTATGTAGAACATTGTTTTAGTATGATTTTGACAAAACACTCCGATGGTCTAATTAGAACGATCGCGTCCCCTACAAGTTCCATCCCGTAACGTCTACAGTCAAATGTTAGATATTTGATGCTTCACCCGCGATTGCGAAACAATTCATACTACGTAGATCAGTCGATTCCGAGACTCACTCAATATGGAATCATGCTCGAAAAGGGAGAGTCAGTACAGAATTCAATGCATTGCGTTAGGACGATACCACAGTGGCACTCGGAAGGGTTGAATCAAACCCCTCCGATCCTGAATTGATATGAAACCAAATGTAAGAAAATGAATGAAATAGACACTCACAAATGAAAACTAGACGAAATTAATATTTTTCTAGGTAAAATTTTAATTTCTTAAAATTGGCACTTAATCTCTTTTTCTTCACCTTTCAAATCATTAATTCCCACGCTAAAAGATCAAACATTGATTATAATAACTGAGGGCAATATAAATATATCGTCAAATATCTCTTGTTATAAAGTCGTCTAGATAAATCAGCAGTGGCAGGTAAAGTGTACCTTGGGGAGTTCTTCTTTTCATTCTTCAAATATAAAGTGTCATTGAGTTAAATATGAACTACAAATGAACGTATAATATTACATTAGAGAAGGCAGTGCCTTTTACCAGGGTGTGTACGTAAAAGAAGTCGTAAATAAAACAATTTATGATTTATTCATTAAAACCACTTAAAACTAGGTCATAGTTTTCTCTAAAATCTGCTGATATATATATACGTTGTTGATTTTTTTCTGTAAACTGTTTAATAGTCACTTTTGTTGAGAGTAAAACCTGAATAACAGGCATTCAGCGAAAAACCTGCAGTTCAAACGTTTTTTTTTTAAGTATTGAACAAAATGTATTTTGCTGAGTTTGTTTGGTACGGTCAAAGAAAGATTTTGATCCTAAATTCTTTAGTAATTGTCTACAATAATTATCATTCTTTTATTGCATGAACTGTTATTAGATCGACCTTCGAGTTTTTGTACCTCTTTAGAGCCTCAATTATGGCTTAATCATTGCTATATCTTTCACGTCTTTTGATCTTCTTTAACACCTCTACATGGATGACACACTGAGACAATAATTGATTAATATAATAACATTTACATTTATAAACCTTTTTAACTTGAACAATCGCAGTTTTAAATTTAAGTTTCAATCTATTTTTCAAATTTCTTTTTGGGCCAAATTTTTAAGCTTTGCAAAATAGGTCGCAATCTTGTGGTTTTGTATATTTCGTAAAAGTAGTTCGCTTCGCATTCTTAACATATTTGTCGCATGTTTCAGGACTGGATTTAAACTAATACATGTAATAACAATAAAAAATAACGTAACATCGAAGCATTGTGGTGCTTAATTACAAAGAAAATCAATGATGTATACATTATCATGCTCCATATTATATACATGCATTTATTTATATTAATAATATTGACGAGGATATTTTTTTATAAAAAGAAATGTAGTAAATATGCACGTGTATATGAGAAAGGAATGTGCAAGTTAAAGTTATATATTCAAATGCATACAACGCTCAAAGAGCAGCGTGTGGAGACCCTTGAATATCTTAACTAAGCAATACAGTAAACTCAGTGAATACCGAACCCCTTGTGATAATTAAAACGTGTTCTTTACATCCGGTGTTTGTTATATCCAGATAATATTTTCATACTAAATAAATAAGGCAAAACATCGAGACCAGAAACAATGTTGCTATATCACTAACCTCAATAAAAACGAGAGCGAATAATAACATATATTGTATGGTATCCGGGTTGTTCAAATGAAATAAATAGACAACAATTATGTATGTTTATGTATGTCAAAGGAAAGTCTTTAAAAGAAAGACCTTCTTCTAAATCTACATCCTTTATCATTATTATTATTATTATTATTATTATTATTATTATTATTATTATTATTATTATTATTATTATGTAAAGCAAGGTCTCTGTCAGTAGTCTTCTGTCATATAAAGAGAACCGTGAAGTTTGATTAAATATTTTGAAGAAAGGCTTGCTATGGCGGAATTCTTCTATATCATAAAGCAGACGAAATATAACATTGACCGCTGTAAAAGTACAACATATTTGTAACGGAATGTGACCAGACAAGGTCAGCTCATGTCTGGCTCACTTTTTCTACGCTACCCATGCGGAAGGTATTTGCAGGAAGTTTAGGCGAAATAATACAACGAAAAATGATTGGAAAATATAGCGTATCTTCCCCAATCATAGTGCTTCTGATTACGCCAGACTATTTGATTGTCGTCTGCTCACCATAATATGCGGGGAAAAACATAATAAAACAAGTGCAGCCACTTCCAGGAGGCTTGTTATCTCTTTTACGAGCGCATGTTCCGCACAGTGAGTTTTATCGGAGAAATATTTCAGTTACGTCTCTCGATTATTCCCTGGAAAATGTGGGAGAAACGCCAGGTCATGTTGAACTGTAAAAAGATGCGTGGGCGTACCATAATTTATCATTGATGCTTTATTTTTGTCTTCCCAGTAATGACTTCCAGACTTTAAAAAAATCCAGACAAATTAGGTGAGATAGTTTTTACAAATGTCTTCTGCTGATACATTTTTAATGTGGGTTCGTTTTTATCTAAGCCTCTCCTTCAAAATTTCTGCAAACAATAGAACATAATTATTCCTATAATCTCGTTTTTGTCTGAGGAAACGACTTAAATTGTTGTCATTTTCTGGGTATATCTGTTACGAAACCATTTCACAAATTCCATTACTATATTTGAAAAGAAGCCGAGTGGTTCGGGGAAATGTATTGTTTCAGTATATTGTAAAAGTTCAGGTTTATTAACATTTTAAAGTTAGCTGGCTTGGTGTCGTACAAACTCACGATGAAAGTGAACACGATGTCTGTAAAATAAAAAGAGAAATCTCGTGATTCTTTAAAGCTGCTCGCTCTCAGATTTTTGTAAAATAATAAAGTTCTTCAGACTGTTTGAAAATAACATATTTTAGAACATATAGTCATATAAAAAGGTTCCAGTATAAATTTCTGTAAAGTGTATCTGTAGATTTGAACTAATATGCTACCAAATAATAAAGCGTTTTGAAATTCCAATATAAACATATTGTGTAGCGGTGCCGCAAAACCACCATGTTCAATGGATTTTTGCAAACGTCTACCTAGATTTTAACTTCTGTTGTTGATTCTAGCCTTTAGTTTTATATTTATGTATTAGTATGTCATTTTTTAATATATTTTTTTAGACGACAACTGAGAGCTTTAAACAATCGTGTTTAAGTGTATTGGGATTTGTGGAAAGGAGGCTTTCAGAATACATGTACATTTGCCAATGGTTGGTATCTCCTTGTATAACTATACGCGTACGCTGGTTCGTGTGTTGTTTACAATCTTGTCGCAAAGTTTGACGTCTCAATGTGGGACTAATGACCGGGCAACCCTATATCCATCGCTCTTTTTAATGCATTTTATTTGTATTTAGGCCGTTGACCCGCCAAGAGGAATTTCGAGTGACAGTATATTGTCCTTCGTGTACAAATACCAATTTGTACATAGTCATGACAAAAACATTGTTGTTAAACGAATGCCCGTAATCCAAGCATCTGAAAGATTCGTTTGGACGGGATGTGGTCGTGTGGATGGAGTTTGGTCGTATGGATGGGATGTGGTCGTGTGGATGGGATGTGGTCGTGTGAATGGGATGTGGTCGTGTGGATGGAATTTGGTCGTATGGATGGGATGTGGTCGTGTGAATGGGATGTGGTCGTGTGGATGGGATTTTGTCACACGATGAAGCAGAACCCAATGTGAGCTATTGTAATCACCTTGTGTCCGGTGTCGCACGGCGCATCCAAACAATCATTGCACTGTTTCAGTAATGCTGTATCAGTTCTTATTTATGTTATGTTTAGACGACACACTAGTAGTCCCAATATCAAAGAAGTATGGTCCATTCACCGCTTTTGGTAGGCCTATGCATATCTGGTGCATGTACATGTACTTCGTTAACATTAAATGCAAACTTGGAACAAATCTTCAGCTACACTGCTCCTCGCCTTATCCACGGAGTGCCTAAAATGTGTCCACGTGTTTGAAGAGCGCGACTGTCCACATTCGTTGACTTGCAATAAGTGTCTATTGGTCACAAGCAATTGTAAAGCGATAATAAGTTGTTCAAATTTGCACAAGTGCCTAACACGGTTTACTGGTAACTACTTGACAATCTCGAGGATATTGTAGTAATTCCACGAAGCAATAAACACCAGTAGTTATTAACTGATACCATATACATGTAAATTTCTTGTATGACAAGCCCATCAGAATAATTATTCCTGATTTTAATACATTTGTCAACAAGTCTTTAAGCCATTATAACATAGTACTCCGATTATGTAGAATCTGCATTACGTGCAAACACAAGACTCTTCGTCTCTCAGTATAATGGCGAAGACAGGGCAATGCTTAATGTATGTTGTTATTATTATAACTGCAAGATCTACCTCTAAACATTTTGAAATAGAAAAGGATAATTATACCTGTTTTACCTTAGGTAAGCCCGTTTCGAACGTCATGCTAGTAACTTACTTAACTGGGCCGGGACTGCATTACTGTCTTCTGTAAGAAGCCGGGCTAACTGTCTCAACCAGTTTGGTAGCAGGGCTCGAACCTAATGTCTTCAATCACTTAAATCACTCGGGCACGGTGGAGTAAATTGGTCTCGAACAATTTCGTCATCAGATGACAACGAAACCTTTGACGGCAATTTTAGAACGTGTTGAAAAGCGCATATCCGTATTAAGATAAAGTCGTGCGTTTTGTCCACCATATCTTAGGTCACGGCAATCTATAAAATTCACAGCTCGACATTTTATCTGTGTTGACGTACAAGACATAGCTATATATAACTGGATATTAAAATGTTTGGGTCGGGAACTACTTTTATGTTCTGATAAGAAAGTCTTTTGAGTTTCGGTTATTACCAAAGTACATAATCATTGATTTATCATGGCGTTCTGTAAGTGAATGGGTCAAACCTTTCTCAAAGGATTGGCGAACGTTTAACATCATATGACTGAAGTTTCGAAAGATCAAGGCTCATCATGAGCACGTGATCAAATACAAGAGAGACATATGATGTGTTAACTTTAACAATTACAACAATGTACATATTAATGTAAAAATAAATTATATCAAGTTATCAAAAATTTTAAACATACGGACACGCAAATCCTAAAGTGGAGCAAATGTGAACATTTTCTAAACTGTGATAAGATAATTTCACAAAATGATGCAATTTGAATAAGTTTTGACACATATTTTGATATACTTAATTCATGCAATGTGATAGAATTTGGGGGTATAATATAGTAAGTTGGTACACATTTTTTTTATATCTTTCAAATAAGTACACTTTACATGTAATGAAACTCATCACCTAAGTGAGCCGATTTTAAGAGTTGACCGTATGAGATTTTTGTAGTCCGGAATAACCAGTCAGCCCGGGCTGGTGACTCTAAATAATAACTTTAATGTCCCATTTCAAATATTCGTGTATGTATGTAGAAAGATGGATTATGCATTGTTAAAGTATAACGTTCCTTCTGTTGTCTGAAAACTCTTGTCAGAAACTTTTGCTATATCATTGAACAGATATATTTATTACATATACTTCAATTAAAACACAACGTAAGGAATGTTTGTACATTTTTTTTCATGATATTTTATATACTACAAGTAACCTATACAACGAGGTAAATCGCCATAAAGTTTGCTTAATTAAACCGCCAAAACTTCCTAGAAAAAATAACAACTAGTTGTTACATGCCAAGTGTAGAAACCACAACCATCGGGCACTTTAAACATTCTTGCTGACATACAATAAAATACGCATTAAAAAAACGCGGGTCGTTCAAGAAATGAACGTGGCACATGTAGGAAGTTCCAGCGGTGATAACATACGATACTGCCCAAGAAGATCATCTGGCGAGTTTGTAGAGAATTATAAAATTTAAGTCGTAATATGATGTCTGATGCTATAACAAAACAATACAGATTGTCCATGGATGTTTTTTTTTCGTATGACGTAATTTCCGCCTTAAGTGTCACAAGGAAGTGTGGTTTTGTACACAAGTACTCCGAGGACGAGTGTGTTACCATTTATACTTCCTTCATCATTTTTGCCGCCTTTTCAACACGTCCATAGAAATGCCTAAAAAAGACTCGGTAGCTTTGTGATGAATCCGAAGGGTTTTTGTGTTACAAATTGCATCTACGCACTAAAACTACAATAAACAAACAAACAAAAACTTCCCCGTTTCGTGTGCAAATAAAGTGCATTGTTGAGTTCCAGTTGTTTTACCAGAGCTTTCATGTTGATATAGTAACAAGGAACATTTTATAAAGTAAACAGGAAACCATGGCTTTTTATTTGCAAGGAAAGACGGATTTTATTTTGTCATTGGAACATTTTAAAATGAACCATGAGGGGAATGGTCTGCCTCGTCATATCGCTGCCATGCGTAGTTTGCACTCCTTCAAGCAGGCTTTTCAGAATTCAACTACAAGATCATGAAGGATGTTTTTACCACTTTTAAATTTTTCTTTTTTCTACTATATCTTACACAAGTTAACAAACTGATTACTTTTCACTATCTATAGGGAACTTTTATGGTTTCCTCTCACTAATTTTATGGCACACAACTCGAAAGAGAGGCGTGACAGTATTGATAGATAGATCAGTATGTATTTTGTAAGACACCGGAAGCGGAAGTCTGACTCTAACACTTTTTGACAAATGGCCTGCTTTAAATCGAACGAACTACCTTACGTTATTTTACAATAACAGTTCAAAATGACCATATACCACATTGTAATTTGGTCAAGAAAAGAATTACTTGAACACACGTAAGAAATAAATCATAGCCAGTCTCATTTCTTAGTGAGAGATAGGACTGGTACACCTGTCAAATTGAGTGGATTTTTATTGTTCGACTACGGTATTCAAAACTGATTTTCATGGTTTTCACCTTGTTCAATAAGAATAAAATCTTTGTGTAAAGTAGTAACAGATTCTTGTCGGCTCTCCGGTTAATGTTGTTTGACCGGTTTTATGAATCTGATAAACCTCTGAGAAAGCAGCCATTCTGGCTCGTAACTGTGGTAATATGTAAAATCTTCGATAAATGTTCGTCTTAAAATTATTTTTTGATGGTCACTTTGAACAGAAATATAACTTTGACCAAGGATATCTCAGGTTGATTTCCTCTAGCCTGTACCTGTCGACGAGTATACAATTGCGTACGGTGAAAATTGACAGAACAGTTTCTGTCATGGTCCGTGTGTATACAGTTGCGTAGGGTGAACTTGACAGTTTATTTCAAGGTCCTTAAAATAACAATATTGTTAAAAGTACAAAAGAGACCATTTAAATGAAACACGAAACCGTAAAATGAAACCTCAGAAAAATAATTATGAAATGAAGATGACAAATTTTCTGTAAACGACATCGGTATCAGCTGCGACGTAAAATTAAATGTATTTTTAGAGTTCAAGGTATGTTGGCGTGTCATTCCGTGCACTTTATGGTGCGTTCGTAGAAGAAAATATATAATGAAAATGTTCACTACAACCGAATCAACCGGGATTGATCAAGAGCATTTGTTGCACATATTACTTAACGGACCGTAGTCATTTCTTCGAGAAAATTACACAAGTCCAGCCAATGTAGCCAAAAGCACCGAGTTTATATAACAACGTTCTTTTTGTTTACTTTAAAATGAGAAATATTTGTAAAAATCGAACTTTACCTTGAAGAAATGGCGCTACGAAGGACATTTGCTACTAAGATGTTCTTATCGATCTTACAAGTCACTGGACAATTAACAAGTATCAATTATTCAGAATGTTTATCCCGTCGAAAGCTTTTGTCCTTACTTCCGACGAGGCTAAAAAATCTTCTGAATTTGCTCGATTTGTCAACGTAACAAGAGCCATGTTTCCTGCAACAATAATGAGACCCACTTAACTTTTACTCTACGGTGTTTAGTGAAAAACAATCACAAAGACAATAAATAAGCCTATGGACGCATCACTGATATTTTACATCTACTTCTTTTTTTGACTTCGTGCAGATAGTTTTCAATAGGACCCAATATTTCACAATTCGATTTCTGATCAAATTTGGTACGAACAGACACACGAAACTTGGGGGAGTGTTTAAAGAGATACAATTGAGCGAGTGGCTAGTTTTTATAGAACTGAATCCTGTTAAAGAAGCTCACTTATTCGCCAAATGCACTGTCTTATGGAGTGCTCGTTTAGTAAAGATATGGCCTATAAATGTGTAATAAACCGTCAAAAACATTAGCGACCACAACAGACACACAATCGGAACTGCTCATCAGTGACGAAGGATGACGGAATTACCCGAGGAGTTCCGATTGAACAGACACATATTCATTCATTTAATACATACTGCTATGAATTTATAAGCACTCAAATCACTCTTTTTATTATATATCATTTTCTGAAACTAAAGCATCAGTGTACAAAGTCGATGTGATTGAAACGGAGCAAGTTTGGAAACTGGAGACTGTGGTTCCAACAGCTTGCGGTCCCAGTAGGCTTACAAGCTCTCTGGTATGTTAACAAGACAGTCTGAGTAAGTGAATGCTTGATCAACAAGTCCTGGGAGATAATAACCCAATCATCTCAAGCCATAAAACCGTTCCTAGCAGCGTTTCATCACGACCTTCAAAGGCTCGTTACCAGATTTCCTCTTCAAACAGTTTAAATTTCAAGGAGCCAATAAATTCCCATTTTCTTTATCACTGTTCTGTATTTAGAGACACTCCTTCTACGTTAACAACATTACCTAAAATTACACTCTATTTAAACAAGCCCAATTTAGAAATATTAGATTAGTTGACATTTTAAGCTCATTAAACGAGTGCGATCGATATCTGTGCGATTCAAGGCTTTCCCTCTATGTGGGGGTTTCCATTAAAAATTTAAAATACAAGAAACTCGATTTTATACTTTTCACAACGTTTATTTATTCACCAATGCATACTTTTACATAAAGCATACACGAGGAAGTTCGATCATAGATAAAACTATCACATGGTCCAAATAACAAGCTTTTACATGAATGAACTGTTCAAATATTGACATGGTGTCATTTTCAAATATCTTGACAAGTGTTTTTGAAGTTTTACATGCATCAAGTATTTCAAGGATAGAGTAGTCTGAATGAAAAGTGTCTTACGTGGGATGATTTTATCAACACTTTTAAATATAAGGTACAAGACGCTCAACAAATGATAAAAAGATCCTACTTTATTTTCAATACATTATGTCTATCAGGTTTGAATTCTTTTCTAAGATTTATTAACAATGCTGCCTTTCTTGCCTTAAAATCTACCTTTCAATTTGAAAGGAACAATTGATCTGTTACAGTAATATTAAGCAAACATTTTATCAGTGTAGGTAACGCCCACACTACACCAATTTGCAGCTTAATAATGATCTACACAGCTCAAAATCGTAGAATCATCTACAAGAAGCTGGCAAAAAAACTCATTCAGAATTCTAATTTCTCAAAGGGTACCATTTCACAGGCTGTGGCTCATTTTTCTGGAATGAAAAGTAACTAATAAATAACACTACGCTGGACCTCGTATAGTTTTACCTATGTCAAATAGCACTAAATGAAGACCGCAAGTCTGGTCAATTCACACCAGCCATTGACGAAAAATCGGCGAGACAATGTCATTTTAAATAACTTAAAGGCGAATATGATCTAAATGAAGGATAAATATACCCAAATGTTTCCTTTTCAAAGAAATCTCTATAGTTTAATGACCTATGATTGATCTGTTTCGTCAACGTCTGGTGCTGAGAAACGTACAAAGCATAAATAAAGTGCCAACGACGCTGATACTATCATGTGAAAGAGGGAGAAACAAATGTGTGACTGACGTCCCAAGAAATACACTCTTGAATATTGGCCTCTGTGGGACTGCAGTCTCTACCTAAATATATATATCGCTATATATATATATGTCAAACTTGTTACGTCAACTCGAAGTAACTCCCCAAGAGTAACAACTCAAGGGAGTTTGAATTGCTGCATCAAGTTTTAGAGAGAAAAAATCGGGGGGTAAAAGAGATAGCACGTTTGCACCGTGTACATTACTTTTTACAAATAGCGTAATTAACATCAACAAGTTGAATTTTATAAATTAATGGTGGTAATGAAGTCAGTATTTACAAATGTGTGATAAAACAATATATATATATATATATATATGTGTGTATGAATAATGTATGGTCATATGAAAACAGATGATCACGCAATAATTTTCCACGTGATATTTTATGATCTCTCTAGAGTTCTGGTCAAACTTGCACAACAAACATGTAAAATGATAAAATGTTTCAACAAATAAAAACTGTTACAGTTAATCTGTCAGTAGAATACGTAGTTCGGCTGGTACAAATCTATGTATGGCTTTTTTTAAAGTGTACACTTAATGCCCTTCTAGCTGATACTCCCCGTCCCACTTCAATGTCACCCAGATAATACTGCTGATCTATACCAAAATGACACTAAATCACTGATTTATTGCTGCACTAGAATAGTCAAGGATTATCTTTGCCTTGGACACTCAAATCAGTAAAATTTTCGATCCTTTTCCCTAGTTTCTAATACTTTCCCCTTGTTTCTAATACTTTCGCCTAATTCTTTAGCTTGCTGTCACAAGTCAGACTCTTAAAAAAAAGAACTGAAGATTGATAGATGATGATTATGATTTATGATGATGATTATGATGATGATGATATAATAACAAAGACATCACAATTAACAACACGTTTTCCTCAACAAATTCATTAACGGTAAACACAACTATAATAACCCGACTTAGAATATTCTTTGAATACACAAATCAATATTTTTTTTACGAAACGGTTTCTCGTAACAAATTTAGCTGCATAATTCTTTTTATATAATGCCATTTAAAATCCAGTAAAAAATAACATATTTTTTCAAAATTGAATAGTTTTGCATTGACAAGAAATAAACAAAAAATCTTCATGTTGTTCATACATCCTGCAATAAATACATGTAAATGTAGTTCCAATAAATGTTTGAAAAATATCCCTAGAATTTTGTAAAGTAAAAAAAAAAAGAGTCTCATTCCCATCTCTACAACACTATCTTCTAGAGGATACACATCTATTGAACTTCTAAATGAAATTTTGACCTTGTTTATAAATACAACCAATCTGCTATACCAAAATGATCAAGAAACTGGACTAAAAAATACCCTTCAATTTTCACTGCTTAAAAGTTACATTACCTTAACAAAATCTCAATATTCACAGACAAGAAAATGTTTCACCAGTAAAATCACTCATTCACTGTTGCACAAAATCTTTCAAGTCCAAAAATGTTGCACGTAACTTCATTCGCACTTACATTTCAACACTGTTGTAACATATAACCTAGGTACACTATACCAGTTGTTGTCTAGTATAATTATAAATAGCTAATGTCACAGTGCCCCATTCTACCTTGCATTGATCAGCATCGACTATGTCAACAGTTTCCCCCCACTCTACCTTGTTGCATTGATTGGCATTGACTTAAGATGCTTGCCATGTGTTTTTCTACTCAATCAGGAGTACAAACTGATTGATCTCTATACTTTTTTCCATATCAATCAATCAATCAGTCAGAGAATAACTGTCAAATTAAAATGTTTGGGTCTTTTTTCCTTCCGAAAATTACCGAATTTCAAAACAAATATTCGTTTCAAGCAAACATATGCATTATGCATCATTACCCCAAGTTATCATTACCAACGTTGCTTGTACCAATTTCTCACCATTTCACGTCAAATGTAAATTAGGCTGAACAGCAAATATACGTGTACTTAGCGCAACTTATATTTCTAAGAAAAATTGTACACCTGATTAATAGAAAATCCATGGCAACTGCATCAATTCATTAATAAATTTACAAACATAGTGAAATAACACCCAATATAGATACACGTCTGCCTACAAGCATTTAATACACACTGGCTAGGTTTAATTAAATCTTTAAGTTATACAATATATTATAAAATGGAAGTACACAGATGTCTTTTCTCTCAACTTAAGGGAAGATTTTGCTTAACTTTCTCTTAAAGTATGGACCTGCTTTAAGTTACTGCACTACTTTCAATGAGTATTTTGATATCTATTGATATAAAATTATTTTCTGTGCCAAATTTTGGACTTCACTTCATAAATATAATGTTATTTTCCTGTCATTACCACAGAATCTCTAATGCACACCTACTCAAATATTTATGTACAGTATTTGCATTTTTTTTACAGCAGATGAAAATTCACGCTAGTATTTCACGGATGTACCTTTCTCTTCACATATGCAAGTCACTTATCATGCAATTTACCTCTTTTAGTAGTTTTAAAGTTTTCTGATATCATTAAAAAACTTCGTAAAATACCAAGTTTACTGAGAACTTTTTTCATGAACAAGTTGCGAATTATAGCATACTGACGAGACAGATAAATACGTTACTTATTTACCATTTGACCTACTGCCGTGTTTATCCAAAATACCCATGATCTTAGCCACTAAAGATTTCAAAACAAAATATCCCTGTAACATCAGACACTTGCTTAAATAAGTTATCAGTAAATGGACCTTGTAGTTAGCGAACTTATGTTTTTATCTTGGGATGAAATGAACATTTTTAATGGCCAAAACATACATGTACATCTGTATGCAATCAGAATGTGAATCATCCCTTAAAATAATATCAGTGTCTTCATATTAGCATAGTTAAAAAAACTACTATCCAAAACTGCTTTACAATTTAAATGAACATTCCAAACAACAAACTGTTAAACTTTTAAAGCACGTTTCTTTACATGCCTTCCTTAATTCCAAAAATCTGCAAGTTTTCCTTTTTTCCATTTAAACAGTTTGCCTTATTTCACGACTAAGAAATTCATCAGCAGTTCACGACAAATTCAGAAAAACGTAAAGAAAACCTTTACCCACAGGAGTTCAGTTTTCTAGAAAACACTGCTACTAATTTACAAGATGTCTTTTTTCTTCAAAAAACATGTCATAGGACAGCATTATATGTACAACTTTACACATAAACAATTATTGAGCTTTTAAACAATGAAGGAAGAATTTAACAAACTATACATGTACAAATCAGTTATTACAAAAAGGTCAACAGTCTTCAGATATATCAACAGAACAATTACATTTGATTTTCACTAATACTTTACACGGAACAATTTCTCGCAAGTCATTCTTAATGCACGTATAAATAGATGTTGTAATTTATATACAGATAAAAAACAAACATAATAAAGCACTACTTTCATAAAAAAAATTCAACTTGGCAGTGACATACATAATACAAGATAGATGACGAATGAGTAATGGGAGAAAAAAATGTCTATGTTTTTTTCTTACAATGATCAAAATTTGTTTTCAACAATCATTTTTGAAGATTATCAGCCCAAACACAGTTGCAGTATCGTTTAAAATGCAACTACCTGTAAAATATAAACAAAAATAAGTAAAACAGAAAAATAAAGTTCTTTTTAGAAGATTTTGTAAATACTCTTAAAATCAAAGTTTAAAGCTTTTTTTCCTGAAATGATGAACATATGTTATACTGTATATTACACTAAAATGATATGATGTGAAATAAATAATTCTATGAATGTTTATAATGTTCTATGAATAAATGATATTTCGTTAAGATTTTTGGACGATCACACCTGGCCTATAGTACATTTGTAGTTGCGCTGTGTTTCCTTGTAACACGTTTGTGACAGCGGGATATTTGTCCGAATAACTAGAACTTGTCATCAATACACTACTTGCGGTAAGTTTGTCTGATGACACATGTTGTAAATTTTGTGCACTTTGAAGTCTTACGTAATTATGATGCTGATGAACCGATGGTGACTCGTGTCCTGAACTTTCTGACCTTAGACTGTCTTGGTCACAGGAATTTTCACTTTCCTCACTGTGCTCTATGTAAAGTTTTGGATGTAATGCGTCTGGATGTGATAGTGAATTTGGACAGGGATACTGTTCAGCTCTGATATTCTCGCCTTCGAGATGACGTATCGCTTCGACAATTGTTTCCAGGTTTCTACGCGACATTGAACTCGGAGTGTCTACGGGCTCGGGTCTTGTGGGTGATGATGAAGGGTGATCTGGCTCGTGAGACCCGCAGATTGGAGTGGCAATAATTTTCTCTTCTTGTCTTGGTTCCTCATTCACACGCTGAAAATAAATAATAATGCGAGTACTGCAAAATAAAGTCACTATCCCTCCCATCCCAAGTAACGAATTTAGATAATATCTTAAGTAACTTGAAAGTTCTCATTCATCAAAACATTAGCCTGCTCTACAAACTATTTTCCGCATCTGGTTTGTAGAAAATGACAAGGACAACACAACAGAATTATTCAAGTCTGACCCAATGAATTCATACAGTGTACCCTGTTTTGCGACCTTTTACAGCTTTTTTCATGCTTCAGCAGTTATCATGACATAAAATCGGCCTTCGTACATTCCTTACTTTTAACGTATTCAAAAGAAATACTAGCGACTTCATTCACCAAAAACCCTCTTTACATTTCAAACAGGATTAATTATCTTTTCGTTTGCTATCATACTCGCTAAAATGTTTTTGGATGCGTGCCATGACAATTTTGTGTATCAATACACTAATGGATCTCAGCCAGAAAATGTTTGATCAGTATTGAAGCCCTACGACAGTTGTCAACCTGTTAAAGTGTCTGATAAGACTGCAGCCAGAAATATTTCTTTCAGTTTTTTTATAAAACAGTGTATGTGCCCACGGCAGATCAAATAGTACAAATTTTGGCAACAATTCCTTAACATTCATTCAGGAAGGACTTACCCTAGATAAATGAGTTTATGTTAGTAAGGATTTAATAAAAACAAAACAATAATAAGCAGACATGTTAATCCAGCCTGCAATTCTGCAGTAGACAGATTCCCCATGCTCTATAAAAAGTCAAAATAAATCAAAAGCAATTCAAACTTTTGGAGGTTCATGAACATAACACTTTTCATGAAAGTCTCCCCAGGCAGACCGGGACATGCCTCCGCAACTGTTTACCTTTCCATGTAACCAAATTTGTACTTTACAAAATCTTGTCCATGGTTCATACAGAAGTTCCGAGACAAAATTCAAGTACTTTTCAAGGACTTTTCAAGGACTTTTTTCTAATTTTCAAGGACTAAAATGATGCGAAAAATCCGACTTCATGTCGGGATACATAGTCAAATGTCGCCTAAATCATATCTGAAGACAATGTAATATGTATCTTGGTTATTCAAATTAATATCAGCAAAATACATGTTGTCTTGATAATCGCAATATTTACTTGTTATTCAAATCTTGATTTTTTGTCATGACGAACGACTGTATTGACTCTTGGAACGTTTTTTGTCCGATTTTGTTTATCATGTTAATGTTGCTTTTACTCGTTAATGACTCTTCAACGATTTTGCCCAAAGCGCTATGTCTATAAGTTTATCCAACACAACGCATGTAAACTTGTGTTTGTTCCCCTTAAATCCCTTTATCCATGCTTTAAACTATCGTTCTAAGCAATGTCGATGAGAAAATGAATTTACAAATTTTCCCCGACCATGACTTTTGATAAGGGAAGTCACTCCGGGCAAGGGTGTCAAATCCCGAATCCGGTCTAGTTGATACATCACCGTGAGCATGTTCGATGGACTGATACGGATAGACTGTTTTCTCATCTTTTAAGGCGCATACAATTATTTTGGACGTTTTTACCGGAACAACAAATTCATGTCTTTTAAGAAATCACTAGTTTCATTTTCAAATTCAAGTACTTTTCAAGGCTTTTCCCACCAGAATTCAAGTACTTTTCAAGGCCTGTGCCAAGTCTTTCAGGCCATTTGTCTCAAATATCACGCTGACCTTGCCAAGTATCTAAAATACTTTAAGGAAGAATAAATAATTACCTGTTCTATTTTTGGAATTGGTGACATTTGTACCTGTGGCTCCAAGTGGCTAGCCACGTGGTGTACTTTCTCCACATAGTGCCGAGACTCGAGGCTATGTGCTCGAAGCTCAAGGACCATACGTAGCTGGCGCTCTTTCTCAAGCTTCTGGCGCAGTTCTATCACTTCACGTCTTATATCTTCGAATTTACTATCTTCATAGTCTGCTGTTATGCCTTCATCCGAGGATTCTAAATCAGTACAAAGCCATCGTTATTTTCACATAAATCAGCATTTTCATACAGAAGTCATAAGACACTAATAGAATATCAGAGACAATATATTAATACTGTCCAGTGCTTTTCTCAAAGGAGCTGAAATGCAAGGTAGTACTGTCAGCAAAAACCTTAATGACCATTGGCTGTTAAAGCATTTAATTACTCCAAGCTATTAAAATAATTGGAAAAAGTAATAAAAAGCTTCAAATAGACGCAAACTTAAATTCTAACATTTGAGGTCTTTCTGGAATAAATTACAAGGGGTAAATCAGTAAAAATCTATTATAAACACATTGAAACAGTAATTGCTTGTTTACCTGTATCCCGTTTCTTCCGTTTTAACGGAGGCGACCCTCCACAAAGCGGTAAATCCACTTCAAGATCGATGTTGCACCGTCGACTAACCTCACTCAGGAGACGTTTGTAGTAAGCATTCTGGGCGTGAATCTTTGCCTTCTCCTGTTGCATGTTTCTGATAAAGTCTGTTGTTTGCTGCAGGATAGCCGCCTAGAAAAAAGACAAAACACAGTTACACCTTGTAGCTACATGACTGTATTCATATAATTAATCCTAGTCAAAAAGCAAAAACAAAATCCATTCCTATGGTACAGAAACAAGAGCACAGCTATCAAAACAAAATTCTGCAATGTTTCAAACACGCAATGTCTTCCATGTCAACTTGTGCTTACTTTGTGCTCTCATTATCATCCTCTCGGTCTAAAAAAATAACAATTCAGGTAATTCGCAATTAATCGCCAACCACTCGCATGTCTTCTCCTACAATTAACACTCGCACAAGTACAGTATAACTGATTATGACTTAAGCTTGCCCTGGCATATTCATCAAATATTAACAAGCCAGTTCATTAATGATGCCCTTAATTCTTTATTGGTCCACTCCACATTTGTAAACATGTGTTATTTACATACATCAAAGCAGAATGTTTCTGTCGCTGGTCAGATCATTCAATATCAGTACATAGCACTCCAATCCCTAAATTTTAACCCACACCCACACAGGAGTGCCTCTGCCATGGTTACTTTGCTCCACAGTTGAATTTGAGAATTCTTTCTCGCAATCAGTGCTATTCTTTAAAAACATGTTTGTAACGAGCACTCAATTTTAAAGTTTAGGGATCATAATCTACCATGAAAGAAAAGAGCATAAAGAAAGTGGAGTTGACTAACTAGTTGGACATCTACATAGACAAATAAAAGCTCAAAAGTTCTACACTAGAGCCCATCCCTGTAACCAGCAGTAAACATTAAGAGGTTACAAATTGATCAGTAGTAACTCTATAATAACCAACTCTCTGACCAAAAACGGACAAAACACAGATCATGGATACAATTCATGTAAATAATTTCAATTGTTTCGCAATGTTTTGATAGTGGGACTGAAAAAAACCCCATCCATTTTCAAAATGAACAAAATAAATTTGTTTTGTCGATAGACATCCTAATGTACGTGACATACATCTAATGTATTGGCGCTCGGCATACTGCGTAAATTAATACATATCTTATGATAACTAATTGTGCCTCTTTTGTATTCCATGTCACACATTTCACTTCACACAAATATGGCGTGAAAGGTTACACGCTCCTGTTGTAATTGGAAAACATTACAAGGACAGTGTAACAATAAGATTCAAGTTTCTACTAAGTGATTTCCGCTAATCGAGCGGAGAGCACTTTTGTCATTGAACAATTGAAAGTGAAAATGTTACTGACATATTAACAAGACAAAAACTCGGACAGAAAAATCAATTACACGCTCGTAGTATTTTAATATGTCAGTCATAAGAACTGTTTATCCCAAAGGACCAAATTTGTCCTGCTTATAAAGATGATCAAGTCACACAGCTAACACAACTTTCAAAGTTTGCATCACTTGAAACTAAAGGCAATGTGATTCCTGTACTTTCTACACAATTTTCATTTCTTTGAGTAAAATGACACACTGGTATTCGCATGTATTCAACATGGCCAAATTTCCTGTTCTACATCTTTTATCATCAAATATTACACACAAAAAATGCACCCTTTAAACAGCATCCATAGATCTAATAATAGAGTATCGGTCTCACTGACCAGTGTCATTTTATAACCTACTGGTCACTGTGATCAGTAGGTCAGACTACTGACAACTTACCAAATACCACATTACCAGCTATGTAATATCAATATCTACCTATAAATACACTGATCAAACATTACTTAATACTGCAAAAAATGACTGGATTTATTTAAGAACATTTAATAATTAATGGTTCATTGCCAAAACTTAGCATAACTACTGCTGTTATACATTGGCAACACTGGATCAGGTCAGTGAAACATTTTAAGGACAGCAACACTTCTCCTCAGGTCATGACCTTGCACTGATGCACAACACTCATGCTGGGCAAAAATATTTTGATTTCTGAAGTGTGGGAAAACTTTTCCCTCTGGATTAAGTGTGGGAAAAGTGGCCAAGCAAAAAAAAAAAACCAGTGAAACAAGGTCCAGTTGCATTTAATGTTGATTGTCTTGTTACCACAGTTGCATCATTCATTAAAATTGTTTGTTACTGAGGACTTAATAGGACAAAGTTTTACTTGAACATGAAAGGTCTTTTGCTGGTCTTTCAGTCACATAAAATGACACATTCCCTTAGGCTTATATATAAGATTAAGTCCAATGGGTTTTTTTTAATCAGTCTTACAAAAAAAATTACATCATCATATTCTATACTAGGAGCAACATCACCTATATATTCCAAGGACAACATCTCTTATACCAAAAGCAACATCTCTGTTCCAAGAGCAACATCTGCAGATATGAAGAGTTCAGCTTCTACAGGGTGTGGTTATGTCAGTTTTAATTTATTTGAGAAGTTTGACACATCCCAAAATATAGTGATCTGCCAATATATTCCTCTATTGGCAGAATGAAGCTCTTTACAACAACAATTTTCGGTCAAATATTGAAATAGCAAAAGGACAATCATATTGATATCAACCAAGTCTGTAAAAATCTCCTTTATTGAAGAATTTCATACCAAGTCATGTTCCACACCTCAGTTACAGGGACAACTTTTATTTTGTCCCCAGGTGGTAGATTCTGCTGTCTGACATATTGTAGCCTGTATTCTATGGAAACAAGCCCTCTAGAGTATCATCTGACTATCTCTCACAGCCAGAAATAGAACTTCCATTAAAAGATATTTCATTTAGTTGTTGTAATGGAATACTTCTCCTTGAATTTGTTACTTAGGGAGTGTCATTATGACATTTCCATCTGATTCCCCCAACAACCAATATTAAATGCAGAGCAGAACATTTTCTGAGAAATTGAAATATTTCACTTATTTTTAATACTAATAGAGATCAAATATTTCAGCCATATTGTGTGGTGGACCCCTACCCCTAGACTGGCATAGTCGTTGCAGTCATTACTCATTTCTTTTCTGAACATTTTACAAGATCTTCACAATTTCTCCTTCCCTTGACTCTAACATTGAGTTGTCAGCGCTTTGATAGAAACAAATTTTTGATAGATATTTTTTTCCTTTCAAGAAAAAAAAAACCTCTCAATCTGAACAGACTTTTATATACCCTACCCCGATCTGCAGAAGTTTGACAAATTTCTGTACCTGTACGAACCCAGTGACAAACATGTCAAAGCAAAAAAAAATGTTTAATAAATCAAACCAGTATCTACTGATCAAACTAGACTTACAATGTTTGTATATACCATTATTGTGTCCAACAAATTAACAAGGTCATGTTAGGGGCAAAGTGAGGTGAAACATGTTGTGTCTATTGCAGATAAACTTGATCCTACTAACCCAGGATAAACCATGAACACTTTAAAGCTGTTTCCATCAGCTTTTTCCCTCTCATACTATCTTAAAAATCGTTACAAGTAATTGTTCACTGTTCTCAATTATCTTTCACACCTGTTGTTAATGTAACAGAAGAAAAAAGCACGATTTTAAAAATAGAGGAAAAAAATGGTTGAAACACATTACAATTTTTTTGAGAGAAATTTGACAGGCATTACTACAGGTCAGGCAGGGGAAATTGTGCATTGTTTCAAGGTCCTTTGTCAGCATCATGTACCTAATAACCCTGACCCCAATTTGCATTGTGCACTTATTCTCAGAACTACATACATTCGACTGATTCTGTGATATGTGCATATACTGCTTTGGAACTTAATAGAATCCCTAGCTCCTAAACTAGGGCTCAACTAAACTCACGAATATTCAATGAACTCCTTAAGCTAGACAGTGGAAGTCTTTCACGAAACCTTTGGCACAATTACCATAAATGGCAATACTTGAAATTATACAACTTTTGCCAGTTATTCCTTATTTTAAAGCCAAAGCAACACAAAGTAATCTTCACAACCCAAAGTCTCAAGTGCTTGAGCCAATCAAAGCAGTGACAATATCTACATAACTGTCCACAGAGCTCTCATGGCTACCAGAAGGGAACACACTAATGAATTACTCAATATACGAGAAATTACAACAGAACTTGATGTACCAGGGCTATGGCCCATTTTTTCCTCATGCTAATGATGTAGCATGCAAAACACATTTTGTAGTTTAAAACAGACTAGGTTTACAAGGATAGACAACAGCCCTAGCATTAAGGATCTTCAAAGCTGACAAAATAAGTTAATTTTAAAGACAGAATCAAAGATTCAAACTTATACTGAACTGCAACACTGCCTTACAATATAAAGCACACTAGCTCCCGAAACATTTAAACCATTATATACATTCAGTTCTGACTTGTCAAATAACCAACTTAAGAAAATCAAATCATTTTACAAAATATTGCCCAGTAGGACCATCCCCTTTGATAAAAACTGTGTAACAATAAATAAACAATCTAACAAGGTAAAGTAACTTAATCTACAAGCTGTAAAACCATAATGAATGCATTCTTCATGGCTAAGCACCCCTGAAGTCGTTTCACATGAATATTTCATTCATAAATTACTTGTTTTTTACCACTTCAAAGTTGACTGCCTTAAACACAGTCAATAAAGCTACTATTTCGCCTCCCTGATCCATCAAAATAATCACTCAAACAAAACATTACACCTAATTATCATGTAACAAAATCCATTCACCATTTAGTAGATGCAATATCGGTTTAAAAACAATAAATATTCAACCACATAACTTTTATTTCAGACCTCACCTGGTGAATAGTGTACTTAGCACTACAAAATATTTTGTTCATCAGTAAAGCCCTTCCTAGCTGTATACATCCAGAGTTTACAGGGGTGAGGCAATGTAATAAGCAGTTATATATAATAACAAGACTATACAACCCAGATTCCCTTGCCGTTCACAGGTATGTTACTCGGGACTGTCATTCAAAGCACATTCTCAGTAACACATTTATATTTATAAGCAAATTACCGAAGAAACAAGTAACAAAATTCTGCCTTACTGTCCCACTTCTCTGGATCAATGTCTGTTTCAAGACTTTTCCTTGCAAATGGTAATAATGAAAATGTAACATATGGACTGTTTTCATTGATCCAAACGGTTTTGTAGCAAAATGGAAAATATTACTTTTTACATGTCTAGCATGTTCAACACCTGCTGAAACTTTTCACTTGTTGAACTTTAAGTAGAATAAATGGCAACAGGATGTCTATATAAAAACCATATATCATAACCCACATATCACTTAAAGTGCAGTGTTGATAAACGGACCTGAATACAGTATGGTACCCAGTTTCTGTCAGTGGCACAAGTAAAGCAATTATCAACACGATCAAGCTAGCCAATGGATTCAGAATTTTCTCTCTCTTTTCCCCTTGAGAAAAACGCCAACAAGATCAACATCTGCAAAATCATAACTCATTTTCTCATAAAGTTCACTCTTACCCGAAGTGTTCACAAAATATCAGACCCAACCATATAGTGCTGAATAGACTCCCCAGGAAGGTATTAAAATATCTGTCAATGACACAAGTATAGCAATTATCAGCTAGCCAACCAATACAACTTTTTTCTCCCTTCCCTAAAGACAATGTCTTGTCTAGACATCGGATTATAGCTCTGGGATGCCATCAAATTTCTCTGTGATGGAATCCTGGAATTCTGCCAAGGTTCAAAGTAGGTACAAATGCCAAAAAACAATAGATTCAACAGCTAGCAAGGAGCTGAAAGTAAGAATTTGGCACAATTTTCTCTGAATGTTATCATTTCCATCCAAGCCAGGTGTTTCAATGTGCTCTAAGATAAAAGTTTTATTTTGAGAATAAATCATAGCCATGCCACGATGTTTAGTCATCAATGAATTATTTCACAACAGCCAGCATCTATACTGAGTGCACTTATGGGGAAATGCCTGTAAGTTTACCTCATTCCAAATAACCAACTGGTTTTCATCCAGAGGAACAAAATTCAAGGCTTGCTTACAGCAAAATGCCACAATCAGCCTAGAATTAAATCCAATTGATTTTAAGCACCCACCAAGTGTCTACTTTAAGACTTCAGATCTAGTGTTGGAGCAAAGGAAATAATAGGTACACTGAATACAGGTCTAAGTCTCTCTGCAAGGTTTTCAGACTAGGTACTGGACGCAAACCCACCAGACAAACTTGACCAATCTGGCAATATATTTCTCTACTCTACAGGTGTTCAGTGCACAAATGTTGCGCTTACCTTGCTTAGTTTTTCTCCCTCTGTATGAGGGAGCATGGTCCGGAGATGCTGGAAACCTGCATTTATACTCTGCATCCTGCGGCGCTCATTACTGTTGGCTATCTCACGACGCATTTTCTTCTCACTTTCCAGTCCAGCTTTGTGGCTCATTTGTCTGAAAGTTTAAGATTCAATTACAATGCTAGACCAACAACTGTCTTTAAAAGTGCTCAAATTCTAGTAATGCTAGCTGTTTATTTCACCTATTTAGAGCTACCAAGGTTCATTCCACAATGTCTGAAAAGTTATATCTGAAACACCGTCTATAACAGCTATTTGGCTAATTTAAGGCATTTTAACAACAGTATCATTTTTTTATTAACTTTTAAATACATATTACAGAATTCAAAATCTGCTTCAGCATTGTAAGTCTGAACTTTGAATTAGTCCATGAATGGGATTTCAAACTTTTTTCACAGAGAGCTCTTGAAATATTTTCATCTCAGTAAATGAAAGATGACGGCACTCTAGCTCTCTATTAGGGATTAAAACAGGAATTCAATTAAACCCTGTGACCAGTGTAACAAGAAATGGCGCAGTGATCAATAACATTTTATTGATCAATTCATATAAGCCACCAGACAGAAGGTGGGTCTTGGCGCTCTGCCAATACTTGGCTCACAGCTTGGAATACATTAACATTTACACAGCTTAATCTTATTGACAAGTAATACTGTTTAATTTTTTTCAGATAGAAATATCAATTTCAACCAGTCTATTATCTTACAGATGTCTGGACATTAAATGGTGTATTTTGGATGTGTCGCATACCAAAATAAAGAATCAAGTATTTTGACGCTTGGTTTTATATCAATATATATTAATAAACTAACAGGTTGCCCCTGTATCAGGTGCTGAAATTAATAGCAAAGTATCCCCCATTATATTCTTCAGGCTTTCAGAAACTCCTCACAGTTCTCACTGGGGTTAAGGTGCTCTTCTTAATTTGGTTCTAGATTTAAATCATTGAAAATTTACTAAGAAAAGCATTTTCGTGAAAAAGAATCTAAAGATCACCACTTGAGGACTATCTGGTAACCTTGACCCATGGTCCTCTGTAACTCATTTTGGGTCCTCTGCAGTGCAGCAACTATTAGTATTATCTTTTAAAGCATTTCTATGTTAACTCATGTGCAAGTTTCATACAAGTCACTTTGACTATCAAGATTTCTAAAATGTAGCAGTACCATTCAATGTTAAAAGATTATATACTGACCACTGGGCTTTCTTTATAGTTTATACTTAATATTTTAGCTCAATTTTAAAGTAAGCTTGTAGCTTATCAAGTCACTCTCGAGTCCGCTTCCTGGAAAAATCAGTACTGGTGTCATATCAGGAGGTATGGTGACCCCAGCAGGGCTCGAACCCGTAACCTCTGGGATGAGCGCTTTGCTTATGGTAAAGCATTAATTGATGTTAAATCATGTAATATTTTGCAAAGACTCTTGAACATCACTCGTTAGAAGAATGTGCAGTATGACACCTACATATTAATAAATGTTTGCTTGCGGATTTTGACAGAGATCATCCTGTTTACATTTAATATTTCATTACACAGCTTCTACAGTAAAGTTGAAAGCAGTAACAGTTCAATGGTGGAATATAAAATAACAATCAAGAAACACATAATTCAGAGCACTGTAGCTACACTGTACCAGTGTATGTATAAATAAACTGTACCAGTGTATGTATAAATTAACAATCACAAACTACAGGACTTTGTATATCCTATGCATAAATAGGTCAACTTGAGGACACTCAAAGTCAGGTGTTCATCAGCTGATTTATGTTTATCAACGAACGCCAACAATGACGCAAAACAAAACAATAACATTGATATGGCTTGAAGAATCATGTAAAATTTAAAATATAAACATTATTTTGCGTCGATATATTCAATACAGAAGATGTCTGGACATTACTCAACTCTGAGATTATTTTGAATCCTAAAAACGTGGTGAGACTCCATTTTTGGCCCAGTGCCAACATTCCAAAATGTCAATATTTTCCTTATGTCTAGTGCGTTTGTTTTGTGCCCGTTTACATTCAATGGAATCCTATGAATAAGTTCATATTATCGCATAGCTGTAATTCAAATACCAACTTGTTTTTAAACAATTGAAAGTCGTTCAAAATACATGAAAAATCCACCCAATCAACACGGCATGGCAAAAGACGCGTGGAGCGAGTTACTCGCCCTTTGTTTTCATTCTGGAACATGTGACCAGACAGAAACTAGCCGTCATTTGCATCGATCTTTTCGCAACATATTTACGTTCATTGCATATAAGTGACATATAATATGATACATCATTAATTTATCTATGATATGGTGCATACTTTTCATAGAAATTCAGTAACATTGCTGAGATTACGCCAGCATAAAATTGCGTATACATGTGTACTACAATGTTTATGTCGAGACGGCGTGTGTAGAAATTACTACGACTCACCTTGACAATGCGGCAGCTATTTCTTCCTCTCTGTTCCGATATTCTTGTAAAATCCGACTTTTAGCCGTAGAACGATGATAAACTGACATGATTGTAACAACTTTCACAATTTTTTAAATCCAAAAGCTTGCAAAAACAACAAAATTACGGTGATAATTCAAGCGTACTACAAAGTTGTCGTGGCCTACACAAGAATGAGTATTAATTGGCGGGAAAGGCTTCGTCTCTAATTCACCACCGAACCAAGTGCCCGTTTCGTTTTACCGCTCTTTCTAATAAGGTGTAAAATATGTTTATGTGGTCTACTAAAATAATAAATATCATTTTTCATTTAAATAAAAATGGAAGTAAACTGGTTTTAGCAAAAATACGACAAGCGTAAGCATATGTGGTGCCGTACTATTTTCTTCTGCGTATGACTTGAGTTTTCCCAGGGAGGTCATGTGGTCTGTTGGCAAGACGCGGGAAAGATCAGCCAAACATATCAACAGCTGTTTGGCAGCTTGCCAGACACTAAGTTGGGAGAATTTGAAGTATAAAATGAAAATATTGCCAATTATTTAAATAACAAAGATTGACTGCAATATTTTTATTTTATTTAAGATGTAGTTTTCATATGTCTTTAATGAACATCGCAAGAAAATTTTGACAAATTGTTTATTTGCTCACAAATCGATAATATATTTTTCGTCTCTCTTATTCTTAGTAGTGCGATAGAATGTCTGGAATGTAGACTTATCTACGACAGGACCATATACGCTGTATCTATAAATAGTTGTCAATCGGCGTGGTAAAGGTATGGTGGACAAAAAACGACAAAACAAAATTACATCATGAGACAAAATTCGTGCAGCGGTGTTTTTAATAGATCTATTCACTTTAATGTAGGTTTACGTGTTATTATATAGTCTATTAATTTCTTATGTTATTCAAGAAATTTGCACATTTTTGTATTTTTTAATTTTCTAATCTCTACCGAAAAATCTAGATCGAAGATATGCACATACTGCGTATGTAAGCCCGTAGTGGTGGTAATTGAGGTTTATCAAGATGGGGACGGCACCTTGAAGTTCGTCTGTCCGCCGTTTCAAGTATATATTATACATCTAAATATTTAAGTACCTCATTAATGCCGTAGACTGGAATAGTCTGACACTTTTGTCGGAATTAACAGATCTAGATTATAATAGAAGGCTATTTTAAGATTGGCATCTACATCAATATAATATTTGTAGGCCAGTGCAACAAAACAACTTTTTTTAAGTATACTTTGCTGTAGATTGCTTTTTTATAGTCCCTATTTTTTTTTAGGAGAAGCCTTTGCATGTGAACCATTTGTTAGAAAACGAGAAAAAAACGCAGTTTCACTGGTGCAGGTGTGATAACTAAGGTTACGGCCCCTCGAACTGTGTAAATTCAGCCCTGGCCTCCCTTAATTACACATTGGAGTAATGATTACGTAAACCATATTGTTGCCATACCTGTCGCGTTCTGGTTTCTCAGAATGTTTGAGATGCCAGTAAACTGACTGGACCCATAACACCCTGTCTCTCACAGCTAGTTGAACAATCTGTTCCTGACACACAGAGCCTATACACTAGTGTGGCATTGCTGTCCCCTCGGCCCCTAACCCGCATTTTGAAAAATTGTAGTATGTAAACTTTCAGTTCAAAGGAGCTTGGACTATACACGAATGACACTTTTCAGTATTTGGGTGGGTAGCTGTTAATTTCATTTTAACCTCCACGTACGGTTCTTTCCTGGCAAATTTTAAGAAACGTTCATACGTTACGTGTAAACTCACGCACTTCCCACCAAATTATGTTAATACACAATTAAACAGTAGCCGTGGTGGATTGCCCTAAAATATACTATAGCCTGATTTAGACCTGCGGCACTGGGTATGTGACCCAATCACCGGACAAGTCACTGTAACCTCTCATAGATTGAGGGCCATGGGTTCGCGCCCTGCTACCGACCATGTCTCTTTTTGTGAGAAAGTTGGCAGTTTGTTACGGACGATAGGAGTCTACTACTGCATGGTGCTACCCAGGAGCGATTGTTTGGTAAACTACCCACCTGTTAAAATGACCAAAGGCAATTCAATTTCTTTTGAAACACTAATACTATGCTTGATAACGCCACGGGAATTTACCTTTCCACGAAATTCTTGCAACAGAATACATATATACGGTATTATTAATATTCCAGTGATAAGTATAAAAGAAAACATGTAAATATGAAGAAAAAAACATGATTACCAGTACAATATACATTGTATTTTATTTCATATCACGTGATAAAAATTGGACATTCATCGCGCATTCGCAATTATACATGTTATTTAAAAAAAGTTTGTGGTTAGACTTTTTAGATATCAGAATCATGTACACAGACATTGTTTTGTATTTTTCTTTATATATCAGTCATTATCAGACATTGTTTACTCATTAGTTGAAAATAAAAATGACATCATGAGAACGACTAGGATTTTTACGAGACGCCAAACTCGGCAAACAACGGCACGAGTCATGTCCGAGATCGGTCTTGATTTTCTTAGGCGGATCAGTTAGTCTGACATCATATTTGCGCAATTTGATCCACTGGCGAGAACGCCAAGACTGTTATGGGCGTATAGCTAGCTCTCGCAGGGTGTGCAGCCCGAATCTTTCGACGTGGTATCACGGAAACAAGCGCATTTCTAAAATTGCTCACTCGTTATAAAGCTTTGGCCTGAATAGCTGCCGAGGAGTTCAAATGTCCACCGTGCTAAAGACATTTGAAAAAGAATCCACTCATATAGACAGAAAAGGGCAAATCATTGCTATCTCTTAACATAGAGGCATGTTGCCCGACAGATTTTCCACATGGTCAGAAGTTACCATGTAACAACACACTGTCCTGCTATTTGTGTCTCATATTTTTATTTCAGAATCATTATTATGTGATTTATACAAGAATGCTATCCACAAAACCTCAACAATGAAGACTTCCTTCCAACCCTAATACTTTAACATTGCCCATATCAATTTTCGTAGACTAAGGTGCGTTAAAATTTATCACTTACGCTATCAAATGTCCACGAAATCCAGATCTCTTACGTGGACTGGAGCGTTGCGAAAACTTTCTCTTGACTAGCATGCAAATGTCATCAAAGAGACGAATGACAAAATTGCGTCCAAAGCATCCTTGTACCAAGGTCAGTGTGCGAATAGTGATGAAACTTTCCAAAACTGTTTGAGATGCCATGATACACCTTGTACCAAGGTCAATGTGTGAAGATTGATGAAACTTTCCCCTATTTATACACCTTGTACCAAGGTCAATGTGTGAAGATTTATGAAACTTTCCCCTATTTATACACCTTGTACTGAGGTCAATGTGTGAAGATTGATGAAACTTTCCCCTATTTATACACCTTGTACCAAGGTCAATGTGTGAAGATTGATGAAACTTTCCCCTATTTATACACCTTGTACTGAGGTCAATGTGTGAAGATTGATGAAACTTTCCCTGTCTGGATACACCTTGTACCAAGGTCAGTGTGTGACGATTGATGAAACTTTCCCCTATGGATACACCTTGTACCAAGGTCAATGTGTGACGATTGATGAAACTTTCCCCTATGGATACATCTAGCTTGTACCAAGGTCAGTGTGTGACGATCGATGAAACTTTCCCCTATGGACACACCTAGCTTGTACCAAGGTCAGTGTGTGACGATTAATGAAACTTTCCCCTATGGGTACACCTAGCTTGTACCAAGGTCAGTGTGGGAAGATTGATGAAACTTTCCCCAAGTGTGTATACCTTGTACCAAGGTCAATGTGTGAAGATTGATGAAACTTTCCCCTATGGATACACCTAGCTTGTACCAAGGTCAGTGTGTGAAGATTGGTGAACTTTCCCCTATTTATACACCTTGTACCAAGGTAAATGTGATGATTGATGAAACTTTCCCTGTCTGGGTACACCTTGTACCAAGGTCAATGTGTGAAGATCAATGAAACTTTCCCCTATTGATACACTTTGAACCAAGGTAAATGTGTGGATATCAATGAAACTCCCTTGGTGGGTACACCTTGTACCAAGGTCAGTGTGTGAACATTGATGAAACTTTCCCGTGTCGGTACACCGTGTACCAAGGTCAATGTGTGAAGATCATTGAAACTTCCCCAAAGTGGATACAGGTTATAGAGTTCACATTTGAACATAAGCCCCTAAAGGAAGCTATGGATATGTTTCAACACAATTTGTTAAATGTTTTTTTAAGTATTTATGAAGAACATGTAAACCAAAATAAACACAGAAAAGTCTAAATCTACTATTATATACCCCTGAAAACTTCATCACTTTTGATACCCATGCTTCAGGATAAATTCTAAATTTAATTCAGCTTTAATTTCAAAATCACATCTGGATGTCTGGATCCATGTTACACATCCTATCCCATTCAGACTGTTCTAATGATATAAGACTGTGAGAAACAAACAAAACAAAGAAATTAAAATTTATTTTCCTTTTTATCCCAGAATAACAACTATTCACAGAAAACCTATCTAAAATTGCATAAATAATAACAGTATAATAGTAAAATGAAATAAAAAGGTGGTAACAATCATACATGTACAGTGTAAAACAAAACCCTAAAATGTGTATTTGTCATGTATATCATTTCTCTACAGATATGTAGCAGTCATGCATCTGTCAAATATATACCTCCTAGATAATATTATACTGTTATACCTTTTCATTTAAACCTGACCTTGACCTGATTTTATTTGATCTTGACCTCCGACCTCAAAAACTGCGACAAACATCTTCTCCACAGGCATAGAATGAATGCTTTGGGTAATTTGCATTCACAAGTTCTTATTCAAAATTGGAACCAGTATGAAAGATAGGCTAACAGACCACATAACATTGGCAAAACTTTTAGTTGTTACGACTGCACCGTTTTCTGTTGTTTTTCTTTGGCATGAAAGGGGTGGGGGTGGGGGGTATTATCAAGTCATCTTTATATTTTGTTTCCATTAGAATGCGAAAATTTTAAAGAATCTGACAGACGCTTAATTACAACAGGAAAACACCCAATTGCTTGCAATACACAATCTATAGTTATAGCCTACAGTGCAGTCTTCACATATCACAAGGTATATGCAAGTTTCAAAGTATGAATCTAGTTAAAACATGATCTATATACAAATAAATAACACTTCCTGATGTGTGACATGAAAAATGATAGATTTACTCCTGAACTGTGAACAAATGCTTTATTTTCCCCAATATTTGGGCATGCGCTGTTGGGTGCAATTATGTCTACATCTGTAAATAGATCAACATGATTTTAAATGAATTTTCTATAAAAGCTACTGACTAATATACCGGTATATGGTAGCCTTAAAAATGACTGTTTAGAAATTTTTTAATTCTGGCAAATATTTATACCTAGCTGATTTAACGTTTGTTAGACTTACCGTAAAAAAAAGAACTTGCTTGAATAACAGGATTGGAAGTATGAGAACCCAGTTTTGTATAATTTCTTGTGCAGCGAACAGTAATTAAAATGGTTTTGGTGCAGACTGAAAGAATCAGGGAAATAATTTTAATAACTTCATAATAACTACAAAGACTGACAGAATAGCATTACAATGTTCTAAAGAGAAACATACATTGTATATGAAGTATTTTAAGAGAATGAGATAAAAAAAATCCTACAGATAAAAACAGTTATATCAACCTGTATGACTAGACAAAAAATTCAAGAATTTAAAATTTACACGAAATCTACAAGCACCTTAATATTGCGAACAAAATGCTACTCATGACAACATGGTATCAATGTATAGCTAGAAGATTACTGTATATACATGTATGACCATTCTAAATGTCATACCGTAAGTCAAATAAAAGAGCAAGTTCACACTGTTGATATTGTACCGAAGTGAAAACATAAATTATTGCATCACATACATGTACATGTTTTTAATGTAAGTCAGTGCACTTTTGCAAAATTCTGAGCAATTGGCTTGTGAATGGCTGGTAAAAATAAGCATAGATTAAATTGTGACTTCAGTAGCAAGCATTAAGAGAAATTTTACAAATTAGTCCAAAAATACAATACTTTCCGCTAGCTGACTATTCATTTATTAGTTTATTATTTTTTCCGCTGTGCATAAAATATTCAATCGCAAAACATAAAATGTTCACTCTCCAAACTATTGAATGTAGCATTTTAAACAGTTACACAAAAGTAAACATAAACAATTGAATTCTGATTGGATTTCAGATCAAAAACATACTGTTTACATAAATAATAAAATAGTTTCAGTCTTTCTTGTTAGTTTTAATCAATGGTTTATGTTTGTATGACAGTAAATGCCAGATTGCTGGTAGTGTGTAATTGAAGTAAATTTATGACTGATGTGAATATGATTTGTGTAAATTCGATGATTGGTGTGCAATTGGGTGTAATATGACGCGTGCAATTGGTGTAAATTTATGACTGGTGTGTGTAACTGGTGTAAATTTATGACTGGTGTGTGCAATTGGTGTAAATTTATGACTGGTGTGTGTAATTGGTGTTAAGTTATGATTGGTGTGTGTAATTGGTGTAAATAATGGCTTGTGTGTAATTGGTATAAATTTATGACTGGTTTAAGTCTGTAATTTGTGTAAATTTATGACGGGTAAAGTGTGTAATTAGTGTAAATTTATGACTGGTTAAGTGTGTAATTAGTGTAAATTTATGACTGGTTTATGTGTGTAATTGGTATTTTTATGACTGGTGTAAGTAATTTTTGTAAATGTATGACTGGTGTGTGCAATTGGTGTACATTGTACATTTATGAAACATATGTGCAACTGGTGTAAATCTTTGACTGGTGTGTGTAATTAGCATAAATTTATGACTGGTGTGTGCAATTGGTGTAAACTTATAACTGGTGTAAGTAAGTAATTGGTGTAAATGTATGACTGGTGTGTGTTACTAGTGTACATATATGTGGCTGGTTAGAGTGTACAGTGGCTGTAAATGTGTAGCTGTGTAAATGTGCTGTTTTGGTGAAAATAGACTTTGGTGTAAAAGTTGAATCATTGTAAATATATGGTGTCATGGTACATCAACAAGGGTGAAAAAACATGATTGGTGTAAATGGACGTATTCAATTCAATACAATACTGGTGAATGGAACTTTACAACAGGTAAACATACTACTACTAACAGCAGCTAATACATGGCATATTTACATACATGACCTGTCACAGTAAAACGTCTGCTGGGTAAAAATCTAAACAGTTTTGGCCCTTTTTTCTACAATTCATGAAATTACATCCATCTGTTCCAGTAAACATACTAAATAGTTTTTCAAACCTTATATTTATTGTTTAATGAATGGCTATTTTGAGTTTAATAAATAAATTAAAAATTCACTCTGAAAATAAAAAATCATATATAAGTATACTGGTAAACTGGCAGACTCATTTGCCAAAATTTTTGACTTCCAAACTAAACCCAGCAAACACCCTCTACCATGAAAACTCACACAATGTTTTTATTTACATTTAGCACATGTATCAAACTTGGAATGTGTAAATTTGTTGGCTACATATATAGTCTATTTTAAACACACATCTAGACTGAACACAGAAAATCTCTGCCAGGAACTATGAAATATGCAGGTCTGCTTATTACTTTGTACATACTACATACAGATCTATTACACGTGTATAATGTATAAGACTACACTATGCATATATTCAAATATTTTTCATATCACACTGTAATCTATATATTTTTTTGATAAAATAATTATGGTATTTTAAATAACATTTTACTTGCCTACGAGTTCCTTAAACGATTTTTTACTTTAACTGTGAGTTCCTTTACCAATCTTGTTCTTTTTCTAAGCAGTATGTAATTTGGCTATATGTAAGTTCAAACACTTCTTTGGAATCATTTTTTTTGGTCATTAATTTCATTCACATATTTCCCAATTCTTCACCCAATTTTTCACATCTTACATAGTTTTTGCTACACTTCATTTTAAGTTGCAATTCCTTGATTTTTTGTACCTGGTCAAGGTGACAATATAGCTTATAAAGTGACCCGTGTCAGGTGAATTAAAAAAAAACACATATTCAAAATAACAGCACAATACGAAAACTTTGATGTTCTTTAAATATTGTAAAACAATGACTTCGATGTTTGCTATTAAAACAAGACAATAAATACAGATAATCAAAGAAGCATACCCTGAAATTGGGTGCTATTTAATTACCCCAAAAACAATATTTAATCAAATCAATGAAATGATTGCTGCAACACTGCAAAGGTTCAAATATATATACCACCAGATATTGGTAAAATTAGCATAATTATACCTGCTGTACTTTGGTAAAACCTTCACTAACTCTTTATATTATAAATGGTTGCTATACTGGCGTTTTATGCATAAACAAAACATTTCTCATTGATGTTATTCTTGCAAGTTTCTTTTATTTATCATTTTACATACATCTGGCTCATTTTTAATGTTTCGAGAAAATATTCTGCTATTTGTAGGGAATGCCCCTTTAAGATTACGAGGATGTTATAAAATCTTCCTTTTTAACATTACATGTGATGAGCCCTTCTACCCTTACACCGCTTAATCTCTAAAATAGACTTGTCCGGCTTTCAATTTGGACAGTACCGTATTTAGTTCAAAGGGGTATCCAATAAAAATGTTCCAACTGAATAGCAATCAGTTCAGATCAAGTTCAGACTACGATGTTGGCAGTGAGTGAGTCGACCTGTGTAACCAGTCAGATAACTATCAGCATGCACATCACATGGTTTGATCAAGGTCTGCACTTTTTGCTACCGTATTCAGTCTGTTCATTCTAACTTAGCAACTTACTAAACAGTTGATATTAACAGTCCGAACTGAAAGACAGACACGTCTATTTTTAGAAATCTAACATAATATAGAGCATCATCCAAGCACTCATGTGTCAGTACTAAGCAATTTTTAGAAATGTAATACAGTCATTAAAACTGTGTATACACAGCTAGCATCTCGTTACATAAAAACACAAGTTGATGTTATTGCACTATTGTCTTTGGAAGTACGAAAAAGAGAACACAAAAAATCAAGGGACAGTGAAACATCGGCTAGAAAAATCTTAACGAGTCCAAGTAAAAAAGGTAGTTTCTAAACATTTTATCACCTACGCAGTTTAGATGAACACACCATCATTACAAGAATCTACCAATCTGGGGTCGTATTCCAGTAGCATCTTAAGTGATTTTTTAAGTATTTTAACTTAAGTCCAAAATTTTTATTTTTTATATTTTAAAAAAAAAATTTTTTTTCTTAATTCCAATTTTTTTTTTTTTTTTTTTTGTGAATGATGGTGTGTAATCCCCCCCCCCCTTCATCATCATTATAGAAAATGATCATTGAAGATTTAATAAATTTCAACATGTTGCAATGCACATTCTCCTTTTTGAAATTATCTTCTTAAGGAAATTGTTAAGTTTAAGGAAAATCTCAAGATTTGACCTAAGATGCTACTGAAATATGACCCCTGGACATCTAGGGTAAGTTTATAAACCCTGTTCCGGTGACTATGAAAGTGGAAATACGCAGGAAAAGTAGTATTTTCAATAACAAATACATGTAAAGCTGTTTTAGAATTATGAATACAATTTTAAACTCTTAAAAACCTTATCAAAGTAAGTTTTAAGAGCCACTTATAAAATGTGGAATGTATAATAAAACCTAGATAAATCATAAATTTTTATCGCTGTATTTTACAATTATTATATGAAGCTGTTTTGTAAATTCTTTGGTCATTGGTAAAAATAAACAGGAAAAGGTGGCTAAAGAAATAACTATAGAGAAATTTGGTGGTCTAGCAACTACATTACATTATTGGACTATTCAGTTATGGATTATGATAAACTCAAAGTTAAACAATAATCACAAATGACACTTGAATAAATTCAGAAAACCCAATCGAGAGATGCTGAAATGTGTCAGTAATTTCATTATAATTCAATTTTTCTCACTTTGCCTTAGGCTGGAAAAATTGTGTTTTTAAAGTATGTTTTGTCTTGAGAATGTTTTTCTTTCATGCGTTGTGTTTTGTGATTATATGAAAAATTACGATCATGCAAGTTTTCAATTAGGAATTAGCAAGTTGATTTTGTAACAAACTGTCATACAAAAATGACACAGAACACCAACAATGTAATTTCGTCACTTCAAAACATGAAACTAAAACAAATTTGTCATGTATAGATTAGTGAGATCTGTGAGAGAAAGTAAATTTCACACTAAAAAGTGCACGCTGTCTTAAAAATAATATGGCGTATGGCATATTTTTGAAAATGTTTACGCTCATAAAGTTGCTATTGTGTATAAATATTTACCTGGCACTCATAAAGTTTCCGTCCAAACGCAGACAGCAATATTACCATAAGTTTTATTTACCAATATAAAATTGCTAAACACACATCAGATCGCTTTAACAAACAGCATGGAAATGGAAAAAAGAAAACATTGGCGAAGATAAATGAGTGCTAGTTAAATTCTTCCGTACAGTACCATAGGAGGTGGGAGCATAACATATTGATAACACGTACAGAAAACACTGAATGCTTTCTCAAACACACTACTCTGTAACTTACACATCATTAACATATTCAACAATGGTATAAAAATGTGTATCATTTCTACTCGTCTCAGAATTAATTCTATAACACACGCATACACACTCCCAACACGTTTATCTAAACTATTACACATACATGTATATAAAACAGATTATACTTATAAATACTGTCAACATTTCCCTCGGAATTATTCATGGATTCAGATATAATAGTATAAAAAACACTATAGACAAGAGGTGCATGTAAAAAACATGTATGCCCACCAATGACAACTATGATATGAACTTCATTGTGACCTTTAACTTAAAAAAATAACAAGGGCCATCGTGTGGTGATGAAATTTCGTTTCCAAGTTTGGAGATCAACTTATGTCCAGTTATTGACTAGAAAACGTCACAAATGCACTGTGACATTGACTTTTGAATTACTGACCTTGAAATCATTAGGGATAAGGACTCTGTCCATTCCAAGTTTCTGTTTTATTGCCTAGAAATCAGTCCTGTGTCAAAGGTCACCAATGCAGCATGACCTTGAAATCATAAGGGGTTGTCTACCAGTCATGAAAGCCTTACGAAGTGTTAAGATCTGACACCTGTCAAGGCTCCAACTAACTTTTGATCTATTGACAAACCGACTGAACAATGAATATACCAGCCTACCTACATGTGCAAAGCAATTTACCCCTCTTCTTCAAAAGGGGGTTGAATATATTAAGTATATGGAACACCTTTTGTACACTTAAGTTTATCACTGAATATGGCAACCTCTATGGTTCCTCCCAATCTTTACGTACTGAAGTCCGGTTAATATTTTCTATCACCCATTTTTGGGTGTTTGAATATTTATCACACGGGTTCATAAATAGTTCCCTGCTACCTGTATCGCAGTCCAAACACTGATTGCTGATTGGATGAAATATTTGCTGCGTATCCTGAAAGTAGAACACAAAAGTTTGTTAAAAGACATAGAACCATTATTACATGCTCCGTAACAGATCAATTTCTCTAAAGTCTCCCTCTTTGTCAGCTGATGGCTGGATGAAGATGAACATTAGCAACAGAATAAGACATATCCATCAGTGGAGTGTACAAGGAATTAACAAACAAATTGTTTTTTTGTTATCTACAATTGCTCATTTTTCTTCTACATGGAATCTACACAGTTGCCACAAGACCTCTTTGTTTTAATTCTTTTTTCAAGAAGGTACATGTACTTTTTCAATGCATATTTATAAGGAGCTATTTCCATGTTACCATGCACTTTTAACATAAAGTGCATACACTTCTATTATCTATGTTTGAGTTTACTACTGCCCTAGATTATATCATAATTTCAACTATAAAATTCTGAGGAGAGAAAACATTGGATCAATACACTGGATCAATAGATAATCTCTTAAAACTTCACTGTTTATGCTTGAAGCCTTCAACAGGAAGAGTGATAAAATTTAACAACTCATTCAAACAGTTTATTTTTTTTTTAGCAAAAGTTTTCTTTTTAATTCAATTCAAAGTCTAATTCATCAGTAACCAGAAAGAAAATACATATATGTTGTATACTTACTAAATCATATTCAACTACTTACTAAAATCATATTTTACTAAATCATATTCAACTACTTACTAAATCATATTCAAATACTTACTAAATTATATTTAAATCTTTGATTTCCACCCATACCATGGCAGTTAAATAATATCACTGGTGCTTTCCTGACCGATGTTGAGACATCGAAACACACAGTCCTTTTCTTTGGTCGTATATCCTTATGCCAAGTTAATTCTAGATCCTAAAATATCAAAGAAAATAGATGAACAGTTACTGAACACTATACATACATTTAAAATAAAACCATATTTAACAATTATCAAAATAGCTTTTATCTCATGAAAGTATCCTCTGGAAATCCTGACATGCACATGTTCTCAACAGAGTTGCTGTTATTAACATCATGAGTGACCTTGACCCTTGTTGCAGGGCAGTTGTAGCAATGTACATTCTGAGTTGTTGAACCACTTGTTTATCAGGGTTTAACGCCCATTTCAACTGTATTTCAGTCATTTTTATAGAACAAGAAAACTATCCTCTACAAGAAATGCCCAACTTTCTCACATAAACAAGCATTGTCAGTAGCAGGGTTCATACCCATGACCCTAAATCAATGAGAGGTCACAGCAAGTTCCAGTCAGCAACTCTAACCATATAACCACAGAGGCGAATACAAGTTGAACTAGTTTACTAATGTCATGTTTATAAATAACCTTACAAAACAACATTAATATGTATAATTTACTATCAGGAATGACTGAGATCTGTTAGATACCAAATATTAGAATTAAGCGCTTGTTAAAGTATTTATAGAACAATACAAAAACACTGCTGTAAAAAGTAAAAAATGATACTGATATAAACAAATTCAAGTGACCACTAAAACCAGTCATATCTGTCTTATCATTTGAAATTTATCAAGTAATTGTAAAATAGGGTAGAAACAGAGTAGAGAACTCAGTTTTTAAATGACTTCAAGTGTTGTGTCCCCCACCAGCACTAATCAGAGGATGAACTAAGCAAAACAGATATGAAATTCATTTCAGGATAAGTCACATTATTATCAACTGCGCTATGCTCCATAAATGATGTGTGGAACACAATGATAGCTCAGTGGTTAATCTGTAAAAATATTTGTAAGAGTAAACTATGGTGCCAAAATACCCGAAAATTCTTTGAAAATGTAACTCAGCAGAAATATTTAGTTTGTTTTTCTATATGTAATAATTATTCAATGGGAAATAACTTTCTTATTTTCAACTGGCCATTGCCCTTAAGAAAGTATGAATTGTCTCCCTTTACATGATAGAACACTTTTAAAATGATCCAGAGGAATATCTTCTATCTCTCTAGCCCCATTCTTCTTCTTGAGTAAATATTTGAACGCACATTTCAACAGTATTTCAGTTATTTACAGGAGAGCAGTTTTACCTATCTGTTGTTCCTGGTAAGGAATAAGCCCTAGATCCACAAAGAACATAAGTAATTGCTTACCTAAGTAAGTCATTTTAAATTCTAATTGTCACTAAAAATAAAGATATTTATTGTTGTTATTTTTTAATGATAGTCTATATGTTAATGAATTAACATGTTGAAAGAAAGAAAAGTTGAATAGGATTAAATGCAAGTCAGATATAGCCACAAACTCATTTGAGTACAACTCAAATTTTTTAGAATTCACTTATGTAAATTACTTGCTATAAAACAAACATTTCCTGCAATTATACTGACAAGTGTATATAAATGTAATTAAAAGGTAACTACAATTCTGACAAAATTGAATGCCTTAAATGAATAAACATGTAAGGGGCTGATAAGTGTTGAAATAAGTTGAGCAGGTTACTGCATAATTACTTAAATATTTCGTCAAACCGGGGTCTGTACTAAACTCTCATCGTCCAAAAGAAACTGCCGATTTTTTTAAAATAATGAGTAGCAGGGCTTGAACCCGTAAGTAACAAGTGATTTCAAGCCAGCAACTATAATAATTAGTCACTCAACCATGAAGGCGCTCAGAATTTGCCATAAGCATGATGATAAAAGGGTCAAATACCAGTACCTGTTCTCCACCACCTCTACCGTCTTTTATACAATCCTCTAGCTTAAAGTTCTCATTGCCTCCTCTAAACTTTGTATCTATACATAAAGCCGCCGCCGAACTTCTAAACTGTAAACATAGAAGCATAGGGGAAACTCTAGCTTATCCCTTAACCAACATCAACTACATAGCAGTGTCCACACCATAGACTCTAACAGTTGGAATAAAACTGTAAACTCACATAATTTTGCATAAGGTGAAATTATATATTTTTCAGATGTTATATCATTTTGAAGAGATATTCATATTGAAAAGAAATCTGTTTTGTTTCTCAATTTTGTAAATAAATCTTTTGAAGTACGGTATTCAAATTTGCCAATGAAGTCTTTCATGAAAAAAATATTCAAGTTAATCCTATGCAAAATTATGTCTGTTTACAGTAGCTATACTAATTCCTCCAAAACCTTTAGTGTTACAGTAAACTCAGTTTATAACGAACTCCTTTGGACCATTTAAATGTGTTCCTTATATCTGGAGTTTGTTATATCAGTATAACATTTTCATATAAAATAAATAAAAAAAAAAAAATTAGGCCGAAAAAATTAGTTCCTTATATCCAGATGTTCGCTATATCCGGAGTCGTTATATACAGAGTTTACTGTCTATCTGGATTATTACGCTACAGGTTTTGCACTGAAAACAGTTGAACAAAACAGACAGATTTAGCTGACAACTGTCATCTAGCAAAAGAATCCCAAAGCCCTGAGGAAAGTTTCTGCGGCAGCTGAAATATTGCGAGTGAAGCTATAAAACAAAGAAACACATAAAAACAAAACAAAAGCTACATGTAACAAAAAAAATAGCTCTGAAATGTCAAGAATCAAAGTGACATCTACTTTTTCTGAAAAATTGAAATTTTAAATTCAAAAAGCAATGCATAGCACAAGAAAATTCACAAATAGAAGCAAAATTCAAAGGCTTTTTCAGAGACAATGTTGTTTTGTTTGTCAATCTTACTTCCATCAAGCAAATGAGTTAGTCAAATACAGCCCTGTTTTAAAGCCTGATTTCATTTTTAAATGATTACCTTTAGATATTATTTTTTCAACCAATGTATATTTAATTACCAAAAACCAAAAGTCTGAAAAAGCCTATGAAAATCTTTATCTCTGTGATAAATACCTGAAAGAAAATTGTTTATTCAACTAAATTAGAAGCTTTGCTGCATCTAAAAGTAAATCTGTACTTTATTTTTCCATATCACCAAACAGTACAAGGCTGGGTATAACTCTAGCACTACTACTAGATGACAAATATCATCCTCATCACCCTCATCATTTATTGTACCTGCTCCCCACCTCCGAGACCGTCAGAGATACATTTTTCAAGTTTCAAGTTACTACCACTTCCTCTGTGCCCAGCATCAATGCACTCTTTAGCCTCTAAATTCTTGTACTGTAAGTCAATAGTTTCATTAGATACATGCAACAAATTCAACCACAAATATAAGACTAAACAAACTTATTTCATTCATACTTGTATACTTACACTTTATTGGCAACAATTACCAATTTTTGTACTCGAGCACTCGGTCATTTTTCTGAGCACGTGTAACAGGTTGTTTATCGTTAAAGTGACTACCTATTCTCTTCAACAACATAGCCAAATTTGGAAAGAAATGGTTAGAAATAACCACAAATTTCCCAAGAATGGAGTCAATACTAGATAATAAATGTGCCATGAGTTTTTATGTTAAACTGAAGTAAAACAGCAACTTTAATGATCATACAAATTTAATAATTAGATTTTATGATTAACCTACCTCTCCACCTGCAAACGGAGGGGGTTCAATTGGGGGATATATTTTTGGAAGGTCAAAGGCCACTTCCTCCATGAACCATTTAAAATTTTTACACTGCAGACGTTCTCGTACGGCTCTCTGCTCTGTGAGGTCACCGGGGTCAATGGAGCGGTAATGAGGCCGTCTTTTATACAAATACTCGGCATACTCGTCCATCCATACTTCTGCTACCCTTCTGTAATTCTGTAAAATATTTAAAGTTGATAGAAGTCAACATAAGACACAAGGAGGTAATAAAAGATATCTATCTATCTTAAAACAAAAGGAGACAATACTTTGTGTACCAGTACATCAACTAATTACACCTATCTGACATACTTACTGACAAAAACACCTTCAAAGTACTGGTTATCAAACATTAGCCTTGACAATGATAGCAGTTAATTAATTAACTGTTGAATAATTTATTATTTGTATCTGATGGTACAACTTCTTGAAATCTGACCAAAGAAAGACAACCACCAGACGGTGTTTTAATTCACTGATCATTCTTACTTCCCCTGCTTTGGACTTTTAAAACAAATATTGATTACTTCCCTTTTAGTTTTAATTTTACAAATTTTCACTATTTCCTGGGCTTTTAAGAGGAATAATTTTTTGGCTTTAAAAAAAATAAAATTAATTTATCTAGTGTCTGCATGAAAACTTAAGACCTTATAGTTTTACTAGTTATTTGAATTGATATACATGTACTTAACTTTATATGTAAATATTAATACCACAATAAAATCAACTCCAAAATTGCATGCTATATAAACCACATTTACAGCTCATATTGTTGTGTTATAAGAAAGGAGAGCCGGTTAGCACTCCCCTTGATAAGGACGGAAGAGACCTTTATGGTCTTTATAACACATATGAGGCACGTCCCTCTTACTTTGAGGGCAGCTTATATTTTTCGGACACTTCAACGTCACATAATCTTACGACTTGAACACACTAAATGAGCTTATATAACCTGCAAATAAGTTTTCCAACCCAAATCAATAACAAACCCCCACATTTGATTTTTTGGGGAAAAAAATTCAGAAAATCTTAAATGATGCAAAATACTACACATCAAATCAATTTATTCTCTCATATTTTTTTCATATACAGTCAATTTATGCTAATTTCACAATGAGAGAGAAGAAGATTTCATTGTGAGTACATCAGATTTTAAAGAAAACAATCTTTTCCTGTAAACAAGTTCTACCTATCTCTGTAATGGTTGTAACCTAGAACACATATATGTTTTACATCACTGTCACAATATCCTTTATTTCCTGTACTGTTGATATAAATTTTATTGAGACAGGAAATAAACAAACCTAATTCATATATTATTCATGCTGTGTTGATTAAAAGCGACCCAGTCAAGTGAAACTGCATGACAACTTTAAAGAATTGAGAATGAATTAATTCCTAATGCTGCAATCAGCCCTTATACATGTAGCTAAAAACATAGTAACACATCTTTTTGTGGCGGAGGGGCCCCCCCCACCCCGCTTAAAGGCCCCTGATCACGTAGGATGTTTCAATTTCTAGTAGAAAGATGCATTATCAGCAACATTGACAATTATTTGTACAAAAACTTTCTGACCTCAATGTTTTGTAAAGAAACAACATAATAGTATGAAAGAAAAGGCATATGTCAACATCGTTTTAGAGTAACTATAACACAGTTCTATCACTGTATCATCAGAAATTAATTATTCTGTCTGAGCCAATTTCAAAGTGATCATGGGGCTTTAAAATATTGCATCAATTCAGATTTTTGCAAACGTTATGATATATAGGTAAGCATACCCTTCCAACAAAGTCTCCAACTCCAGGATTAGGGAATGGTGCAAACTTCCTGTAAATATGGCCGATTCTTGAGCATGGGGCGTCCACCATCTTGCCCCCACATTGCCATAACTGAAAAGCAAATGTTTATATTAAAAGCGTTAGGTATATGAAGCACCAGCTGCACAAACCCAGACAACATAAAGTCCATCTCTACTGCATAAAAGTCACCACTCTATTGCACTCAACCTTAGAACCAGACTTTGAACAATACTGTCTTTTCACTGGAAATGTGGCTCAAGAAACAGATTTTGTGTGTAATCAAATTAAGATAACTTTGTTGTTGTTGGTGTTTAATGCCCGTACCTTGGTCATTTTAACAGACACGGTTACCTAACAATCGTTCCTGGGCAGAACCAGTACAAGAATACAGTCCTCAGATAAACAAGGCTGTCCCTCGATTCGTGAGCATGCCGGGCCCCACCGTCTGTGTCCCCCCCATGTGCTCAATAAATGTGCTATTTATTAATCTCCAGCTGAAGAGCAATCATGCTTAAGTATTCCATTATTAAAACTAAGTGTGACCTTGAACTTTGAAAGGACTGGTATTACCGAATGATTGATGCAAGACATTTGTGCCAAGTTATTTTAAAATCCTTAAGCAATAAGTTACAGTCCACATAAATGTATGCATATATACTCCATTACCTATAAACTCTAAGTGTACCACCTCTGATGTGCTTGCACTCAGCTCTTGATGAGCCAGACATTTGTGCAAATTATTTTAAAATCCTCAGTCATGACAAAGTTACAGTCCGGACACGAATGTGTGCTATATCAAGAAACAGATTTTGTGTGTACCATCAATTTAAGATAGGGACGTGTCTTGCACCCCACCCTTCCCCTTGTTGTGCTAGACATGTGTGTCTAGTTATTTGAAATCCTTAATGCAGACAAAGTTACAGTCCAGACACTTGTGTCAATATAGAGGATTCCATAACCTTCATACCCAAGTGTGATTACCTAGGTAGCATATGGGTCTTGCAGGCAGAACCATGTGTACAAGAATAACCTTCACTGCATGATAAAGTTAAATCGGCCAGACTTTCTCACATAAATAGACATGGACAGATGGCAGACGGTGCTTTTATATGCACCCTTGCCGGACATAAAAATCCAATTCTCACATAAATAGACCATGTCTAACTATCTTCATTAGGCACTGGTGCATACAATGACCGTAGACATCCCACCCTCCCTCTGCACACAGGGCATGAACTTGACATTAATATTATAAAGCTTTTGAATGGGAAAACATTATCATTATATTATAACACAACTAGGCTTGATATAAATAACCCCTGGAAAGTTTCATTCAATTCTGGCCAGGTGTTTTGGAGATGAATCATGTACAAGATTGCATCTACAGTCAAACAGACGGACATGTTGAATCCAGTATACACCCCCCTTATACAACTTTGTTGTTGGGTGTTTAACTAGAAGAACTTCAAAATCAAACCATGCAAGTACTCACTAAACAAGTATCTTATGTGTTTAATGTCTTGTTATTAACCTAGATATTAACAGAAATAAACCCTCATCTACTTTATTGTTACTGAAAATAAATATGAATTGGCATGGTCTAAAAACAAAGATGGAAAAGTCCATTTTGGTTATTTTAGAAGGTTCAGAATAACTATTCTTGAATTGACCATTACCTTAAAAGACAGCTCGTATTGTTCTCCGCCCCAGATATCTAAACCAGGGTCATATCCACCGAGCTCCCAGAACCATTTACGACTGATTGCAAACAATCCACCTGCCATTACAGGACTCCTGGAAAATAAAACATTTGCTTGGTCAGCAGAATATTTTAAATTGTAACGTTTCTTTAAAAGTGAATACAGAAAACAAGCAAAAGCATTATGAGCCATACTGTGCAAAAATAGTTCATTTTATGTTAATAATAATGTAAACAGAAGAGGAAGAAGTTACTGAACTTGTTAGTGACAGATAAGCAAATGTGTAGACAGATATTAACTTGTATAAGCAGCAGACTGAAGCCATTTTTCTTCCCTACATAATACAGATGATGCTGTAAACTCTTGACATTTATAATATATAAGCAGAATGTGACAAGTAAAACAGTCTAAAATATGTTTGGCAGCTAGCTTAGAGACACAACAAAAATGGCTCCTAAAAGCACCTAAATCCCTAATAAGACTTGTGAATAGGTTATTATGTCATGCCCCCTTTAAAATCTTCATTTCAAATTGCCACAGTGTTAAATCTTACTTGAATGGTTCCGCGGGATGTTTCAGGTCTTCCGGAAGTAACGGTAATCTTTTGTAGAAAAACTCCCAGTCAAACGCGCCTCTCGCGCCCTCATCCTGTGCTCGATAGTTGAAATTTTCAAAGTCTATCACATCAATAAATGGACATACAACTGTTCTGTAATCTTCCGCTATAGGGTCTGTCAATAAATAAATGTATCATATTAGATTTATGACTAACATTAATATTGATCTCATATTCAAATGCAGTTGTTTTTCTTATATTAATATGTCTTTTTAGTGACAGGAGCAGGTAGTTAGGTGTAGTGGCAGGTAGTTAGGTGTAGGAACAGGTAGGTAGGTGTAGGGACAGGTAGTTAGGTGTAGGAACAGGTAGGTAGGTGTAGGGACAGGTAGGTAGGTGTAGGGGTAGGTAGGTAGGTGTAGGTAGTTAGGTGTAGGGGCAGGTAGGTAGGTGTATGGTTACCGGCTTAGAATGGGCTTTTCCCACAATTCAGCCACAAAATTTCATTGAAAGGCTGTCTATATTTTTTTCTTATTTTTCTTCTTATATGACTTAAGACTGCCTAATCAATTAAGAACATACATGATTATAAGGTTAGGTTAAGTAGAAATGGATCAACATAGTGACTTGAAACAAAGTGGCTGTATAGACATTGTGAGAATGTATAGTACCCCAGTTTGTTACGGAGTGCTACTGCTCCAGTACAACTGATGATTTTTTCTATTATCCAACTGTTAACGTATTGTGCAAGTACCCTTCCTAGAACTCAGGAAGGAACGACAACCCTTAAACACGATATGACTCACCTGAGCACATGACATAGTTTTTGACCCCATGTGAACCAACAGAAACAAACACTCTGACCAATTTTCATGATGATTGACCATAAAATGTTGCTTCTAGAGGGTTAACTAGGTTTTTCTTTGATTTGACCATGTGACCTAGTTTTTTAACCCTTAGTGACCAAGATTCGAATCTGGCCTAGAAATCATTGAGACAAACATTCTGACCAATTTTCACGACGATTGGTAAATAAATGTGGCCTCCATAGTGTGAACAAGTTTTTTCTTAGATCTGACCATGTGACCTATCATAGTTTTTGACCCCACGTGACCCAGATGAGAACTTGACCTAGCAACCATTGAGATAAACATTCTGACCAATTTTCATAAAGATTGGATGTCATATGTGACCTCCAGAGTATTAACAAGGCAAATGCGAACGGACAGATGACGAACATTAGGTGATCACAAAAATATAAGTTGTATGACAATGTTGCTGTATCCATGGTGACAGTGTAGACCATCTATCTTAAGAAGACTTGAAACAAAACTGCCTTAAATATGTCAAAATGAAAGATGTGTCTGCATTGTAAACTATTAATACTTGCCTAGTAAAGGAGGTAAATAGTTGACATTTGCTTCCACATGCGAGTCTAAAAATAGAAGAACCTCCCCTGTCGCATGTTTGGCCCCTAATATTCTAGTCCGAATGAGACCCTCACGTCTGTCTGCATGTACGACCTTGACCCTGTTACCAAAATGTTCCTTCATGTAGTTGTCTAATTCATCTTTCAAGAATTCTGAAAAACAAGAAAAACTCTTAACATTTAAAATAAAGTTGCAACAAGAACTAATTTCATATAACAAATGAAATTGCTAGCACCCTTTCAGTTCCCCATCAGGATATTATTATACATACTATGAGAAAAATGAACATTTACCACAACAAAATATGCATGTGATTGCTAAAAAAACATATCTTTGAAAAACATGGCTAATTATTTTCAGATACTGACGTCTATTGTAAAATTGGGTGATTTTTACATGACAAAGTTTTAGCGATACAATAGAAGACAGTTTTGATTTCAAATTTAAAATCCATGAAAGGAGAATTCTTTATGATAATTCTTCCATAAGAAAAATGGGAAACTCAAAACAAAAATGACGAAAACTAAATCATCGAAAACATTACCCAACTCACAGTACTGATCTTTATCATCTATTATTCACTTTGACATCTAAAGCAATCTGTTAAATAATTTTATTGGAAATGCTCTCATCTTTCAAACATTAAACAGTAAAATCTATAATACCCGTTGACAAATAGGTTTAGTTGAGACAAGAAAACAATTGATTTCATGCAACACATGTTCCTTTATTTGGTATACATATACATAATATTTGTACTTTATTTCTACTGCTAAACACTTGTTTTAATAGCATATTTAGTGTAATGCTGAATATGCTTCGACATTTTCCTGATTAATAAAACAATCATGTTTCAATTTCTTTGGCATCTCAACGGTAGCATATGGATACCACAGTAAAAATGAGTGAAGAATATTTACCTAAGCAGTCATAGAACAGTATTATAGCTACTAGACCATTAGCTAAAGGTGAAACAACTCATCAAATCTTTCTTTTGGTACTAAATCTTTCTTTTGGTACTAAACTCATCAAATCTTTCTTTGGTACTAAACTCATAAAATCTTTCTTTTGGTACTAAATCTTTCTTTTGGTAAATTATCTTTCTTTGGTATTAAACTCATAAAATCTTTCTTTTGGTACTAGACTCATCGTAACTTCTGGTACTAACTCATGAATCTTTTTTTGGTACTAAAATCATCAAATCTTTCTTTTGGTACTAAACTCACCAAATCTTTCTTTTGGTACTAAACTCATCAAATCTTTCTTTTGGTACTAAACTCATCAAATCTTTCTTTTGGTACTAAACTCATCAAATCTTTCTTTGGGGTACTAAAATCATCAAATCTTTCTTTTGGTACTAAACTCATCAAATCTTTCTTTTGGTACTAAACTCATCAAATCTTTCATCAGGCATTAAATCATCAAATCTTTCTTTTGTTACAGACTGTAATTACTAATTCATAATTTTGTAGTAAAACCATCAAACCTAACTTCTGGTATTAATATCACCAATCCTTACTTTTGGTACTTAATATACCAAACCTTACTTCTGGTATTAAAATCACCAATCCTTACTTTTGGTACTTGTATCACCAAATCTTGCTTTTACTAAATAATCAAACCTTACTTTTGGTACTAAAATCATCCACCAAGATGACTTCGTGAAGAAGTTCTGCTGGCGCTCGGTTAATCGTACTGTATGCCAGTCGTAACAAAGTTGTCCAATGTTCATTGTGGAAAGGAACTACTATACTACAGTTAGGCAGTTTATTCCAGTACTTCTTTGCCTTGCAGCTACAGAAATAAAGAGACACAGTTAGGCAACAGAAATAAAGAGACACAGGTAGGCAAACATTTCAAATTAAAGTTGTAAAATTATTTCTTTTCTATAAAACTTGCTCAAAAGTATGGGATCTTCCAACAGGAGAAAGACTTCTATTTCAAGTTGAAAGCGTTTACTGAATAGACAAAGATTAACATACATTATCCTTGAAAAATATATGCTGGATTGGATTTTCTAAGACAGAATTACATTTTCTTACTACACATTTATATAGTTCTCTATAGATAAGAAGTATTTTTAAAAATTTGATGATAAATTTGACTGATCTGTAAATTTAATGAATTTAATGACAGCTCAAGTAAAAATTATGTGTTCATGTTGTACAGTTCATTTACATTGTCTATAAATCTGTCACAAAATGAACAAATATTGAGCCTTTATCTTACACCACCAAATCTATATTTGAACACATGGCATATAGATCATCAGATTTTATGTATTGTCAATTCATAGATGAAATCTGCTATGTCCATACCCCTCAAGGTAAACCATAAACATATCAAGATGTAAACTGCTGATAATACAAGATGAAGTTATTTTATTTGTCTCAATAAAAGCAGCTGTTGTCAGTTTTTTGTTTGTTTGGTATGAGGACGTGGAAGAAATGCAATTTCTACATAGGTAATTTCAGATATGCAAAGATAACAGCTTCATAAAACACTTTGTTAATTTCATTTTTTTTACTATACTTTCAACATTTTCATTCACAGAATAACTCTAAATATATTATAACGTTCTCTTAAATAGATATTCAGTTGCATTTTAGTGATTTGCTACTCCACTTTGTTATAACTTTAAACAATGTATAATTATATTACTGTACATTTTGAAGCAGCTAATTCTGAAGTTAGTATCAAATAATAAATCATATAAACGGTCAGTGAAGACCTTATCCACATGAAACAATAAAATTATAGAAAGGGTCCAAATTTAAAGAAACATTTCTCGACATTTGCAAAACGTTTTCCCCAAATGGTAACTAAAATCAGCCGCCATTTTTTGATAAAAGAAGATGTCTTTAAGGTGGTGACTAAAATGGTGAGGACCATAAAATATAACCATTTCATGTACATTGTATGTTCAATGATTGAATAAGGTTTTAACCAGACATTGTACATGTATTTTGAGTTACTTTTCCCCAATTAAGGCCAAAACAAGCACCAAATATAACAAGCCCTTACCTAAATCTGAGACTGATTATGTTAATGTTCTGTCCCTTATTCAAAATGTCTTATTCTACACTTCTAAATTTGGCATATTGCCAAAAGGCAAGCGAGAACCTGTTCCATATCCTGAATTTACGGCAACATTGTTAAAAAGCAGGAAGAGCTATTATGGGGTAACTATAAGACCTTACTCTGGATGTCTTATATCCTTCAGAGATCTCTGCAGGGAAATTTTGTCGCTAGCAAAGGCATTGAAACCGTTCACTTTGTACAGATCATCTTTTTGTTTCTCCTCCTCGGCACTCAGTATAACGGCCGCGCCCTGTTCTCCGAGCCCTATCCTAGCCTCGTCCTCTGCTATTTGCTTGTAATTATGCCAGTCGATCTTTTTCAATGGCCCGCTGTCTCTCTGAAAATATTCAAAAAGAAAGTAAATTTAAGATGTTTTCAACAACTTAACTTCAAAAGTGCCATTAGCATCATTTAAGACTGAATCAAACACAATACTATCATAATTCTATTTGTTAAATTAGTATCTAAAACCAATTTAGAATTCTTTCGTAAATCTCTTGATTACTCGGAATATAAAATTTGGAATAACATCCCATTGATCTCTGTTCTTTTAACACATTGGAAAAATTTAAAAGAAGGTATATACACTGGAAGTTCTCTGGTTGGAATGAACACTGCTAAATAAAAGTGTTAATGTTTTAGTTACTCTGTAGTTTAATTGTTTCTGTAAAATTTATGTTATATTTGTACTGTGATTTTATTGTTTGTATTGTTTTTTGATAATTTGTTGTAAATATTGTATGTAAATTGTGTTGTGAGGCTCATATGGAAGATTGGGCTTGCCCAAATAGGTTGCCTTGTTAAATAAAAGACTTTATTATTATTATTATTATCTATTTATATATATCTGAGGTGCTAAAAGGACTTTAACTAACTTGCACAGTAAGTAACATCAATAAAAGAGAAATATTTGATTCATTAACAGTAATAACTACGCTTTAATCTTGTCACTCATTTCTTTTGAGCAAGTAAATCCATTTTTTTCAGTCTGGATGAATACCATAATTTTTTATTCATAGAAATGTGCAAACAAATGTAACAGTAACAGTGATAAATCATACCTTAAGCTACAGTTTTCACTAGCTAGTTAACACTGTTCATAAAGGCAGATGTCTCCTATTTCAGTAAACTATGCAATTCAAAAAACTTACCTGAACTCTCAAAGCACCATCATCCCTTGGTTCTACTGGCATTGCTCCATGTGGCACATCCACATATTCGTCAGCAATTTTCTTACCGCCACCGAACAGGAGTTTCATCGCTACAGGACCAGCAGCAAGAAATATTACAGCCGCAATCACAAACTTAAGGAGAGTGACTGTATTTCGTCTCATCTTTCTAAAGATTTCTGCATAAAGTAAAAAATTTATATCACTTTATTTCATAGACCAATAATGTCAAATCCACTGCTCAAAGTTTAACCAACTTCTGAAATGTGCAATTACTAATACATTGTACCAGTTTTCTTCCATTTACAGTTTAAAAGAATCTGGTCAAATTCAGTCAAACAAAACATAAATTTGTGTCTCTGACAAAGATTAAAAAGAAAAAGAAAAAAAAAGAGTTCAAATGGCATTTGTATCTAAAATACCTGCAAATTCTAGTACAAATAACTAGCAGAATGATATTTTCCACTAAATATAAAAAATATGACAAGCCTGATTGTTCTCGGTGCCCACATGTATATGCGAAGTCATACATGTATATTGTTTATAAATACAGTTTCTCAGATGCATATATTGCACTTTATGTATGGGGTTAAATGCACGGCAGTATTTTCGCTTTCACTAGATGTTAAGTCAAGATGCCTTTACACATTAAGTTTAGACAGTGAGATTACATGACTTTTTTCTTACATATTTTTTATGATTCTGGCTCAGCCTTTCTTGAAAAGTCAAAAACATACTTCAGGAGTCAAAAAGTAAAAATTAGAGTCAAATGAAAGTACATTTGTACTGTTATAGGTCTATATTTCAATTGCAATATATATTTATGGTAAAAATGAAGAAGTGATAATTGATTGTTCATACAGTTACTCATAATCGTTTTAATACATTATGGAAGCTTTTCGATCAATTCTTTTGTTATATTCGATCATTTTGACATCTCTACTATATCTACTGTCTATATCTGTAAATTATTATAACACATTCTTAACTTATTTAATCATATGTTTAACTACTGAATTTAGAATGTTTGATTCTATACATTCCTAACATTGTGTGTTTAAATAATTATATGATCTCTTTAAACCTTCGGTCAACTTATCAAGAATCTTCCTGACTGGCATAAACCATGATAAAGGAAAACATTAGAGTTACGAACTGAAACACAAAATGTACTGACATTTTAACTAAACCAATTTATTCGAGATTTTGAAACTAAACTTATGATCTCGGTTATTGAGAGCCTAAGTTCTCAGCTAGAAAACTTGGTTCTTTTTCAAAAATATTCAGATTTCCTATTTATTTACCATGAGAAACCTTAGAAACCAGTTCTTTAAATGCAATATTGATCACTATCGAGACTCACTCAAGATGTAATCAGCCTCAAAGAGAGACAATGTGGAATTATTATTGGCTATAATATTCATGAGATCCTAGGTTATCAAAGTAACCTTTTACTCTAGACTATTCTAAGAACCGAGGTTTCCAGATGAGAATAAACCTAGGGTCTCAGTTGAAAACCTAGCTTGTTACTTTGCTATCTGTACAAGTATTCCAAGAATCTAGTGCACAAGTATTCTTAGAGCCTAGTTCTTTGAATACATGTGCAGATGGCATGCCATAGGTCTATATATTACAAGTTGTGCAACAATTTGGATTAGAATGGTCGAGATAAAATTTAATGCAATGAAGAGGTGAAGTGATTTAAGATATTTACGTGATTTACTAGACATGCTTCCTTTCTTCAAGAAAACCAGTTGTCAAAAAAATTATAATTCTCTCTTCAGAAAAAATGTTCACAAACAAATTTTAATAGTCTAATAAATTTGACGCTGAAGCCACTGTAAGTCAGTATATGATAGTTTTTGGATGAGTACTTTGTTTGAAGGTTTGACAACTACAAAAATATCAGATGAAAAAAAACTGGTCTATCTGGTCATGCTGGTGAGCCAATTTAATTAAGACTCAAACTAGCCCAACTTATTGTGCGCCAGGGCTTTTTGCTATATACAACGTCACAGCCGCAACAGACATCTATGTAATATCAGTTTGTAAAATTGGTTGTTCTTGCAGTTGAAATATTTAGGCTAGACTCAAACCGGATAGCTCAATGAATTAGACTAACGAACAATGTTAGAGTATTATCTAACGTTAGTTTTCAAACTGGAAACTGCCCCTCTAACTTCAGACTAAATGTTCTGTTAAGAATGTCAAAACACCACATCTTTATCAGGATTTATTAGATCCCTGTTCTACACACTCACAAAATGTATTCAGCACTGGATCAGAAAAATATTCTCAATCTTTAGCTATTTATCAGTGTTTTATGCCGAAACATTAAATGATGAATAGATCTATTAGTCTACTGACTGATTATTGGTATTGCATTATGCTGAATTTCGCATGCGTACTTTTATATCATGTCGTTTGAATCAAGTTGATGAAATTCGTTTATCACCGCCTAAGTCAAGTGGCTTGTTTACATTTTAGAATGTTACCCCACCCAAGTAAATCAACATGAAAGCCACAAATTTATTGTCAAATGCAAAGAAATCGTTTAATAATGTGCAAATCATTAACAAGAAAAATAATATTTAAAACTTACTCTATCATTTAAGATTCTGTTGTTCCGATTAAACTTCAGATCATGTAATAAATAACACTGTGAAACACTTTATCCACGTCTACAAGCATACCACCATGTTGACGTGACCCCGGGTCAAATTTGATTCGTACTATATATTTTCGACCTCAAAATGTCTGTAACACCGTTGTTCGTCCTTTGTGCAATTGCCGGTTACGAATATAATGTGGGACCCGAAATATGGTGAATCAGGATAAAACTTTACACTACGCCATGCTACATTAATAATATGGATGGTTGAGTAAATAAGTCCATCTGGTTTGCCCCAAATTGCAGTACACGATAGTCTTTCACATGTTGTAATCATTGCTAAATTAATACACAGCTCTTGGGTCCATTATATTAGGTTTAGGTTTGCCCCAAAGCCTTTGCAGTACACCTCGGTTCAGCTTTCATTAGTTAAGTTGTCAATTGATAAATGATGTCACATGTCTTTACATTGCTCCTAGACTTATAAAGTTTATAATATGGCACCTTCGTACATATAGTGAATTTATCAGTATTTCTGAAAATAGGTTCATTTACGTTCCACCTCAATGGGTATGTTAACACATACTGCCTCTTACCCTCTCATTTAATTCTTCGCTATGCCTTGGAATTATATACCAGAAACCGTCAAAACCTTCCTTAAATGCTTTCAAAAACGATAAAAGTAATCTGCTTATGTTTAATATGCTTTATAATCACGGTCTTTTGCTATTTTTCTGTGTGAAATATATCTTTTTATATTTGTTGCCTAAAGCAAATGTGTGTTGTATGTTGTTGTTTTCTAGAAGGCCTCATTGAAAATATGTATGTTCATTTAATTTAATTTAAATTTGATGTATACATGAGCTTGTTCCTTGGATATATAATGACTTATTCCCATTTTTATTATTATGATTATTAGTAATCTTACTGTATTATTGTTCTTATATCATTGCTATAATCACCACGTGAGTTTTATCTCACTAAAGTGACACATGGGTCGGGCCTCTTGTCCTTGATGAACTGTAGGCTATGCCTTCTTTGATAAGGTATGGCGATTTGGCATTAGCCAAAGTTTCCGGTCTATAGAGAATCGTTAGAATGAACATCATATGTTAATTAGGCCTTATTGCCAACTCTTCAGCGTTCGACCGTCTGATAGAGCATCTACTGCTTAGAAGTTGGTACCACATGTTAATAGTGCCTGTTGGTATGCATACTGTCCGTACCACATCGTGTACATGAGAAAATACAAGCACCACCATCTGGTATAGCAGCTGTAGCAGAGTCGTCTGTGTACACATGGGTCCGTGTTTCTAACGGATAATCTTCTGAGATCATGGCTTGTGCCATAGATTAAAAAAAACAAGTTCATGCCCGATTGGAAACCAGGTACGGTAGTGCAGATACTGATGTTTGACAGGCCATGTTCAAGGCGGGGCCTCACTGTTCCCAAATATTATGTTTTCAGTATTCTCTCATTTGCTCTACATAGTTAGTGCCATATAACTGACGTAGTGTTTCTCCTTTCGACGGGGTCTAGTTTCAGGTTTTGCTAGATAAGGCTTACGTAAAAGTGGCTTGTCGAGGGTAACGCGTAAATATGTGGCTTCTTCCGTTTCAGTCAGAGGAATGCCGCTAATCTTGATGATACCAGTCTTCTGCCTAAGTGTCAATATGAAGGGTTGTACAGGACATTTTCTGCGTATAACTGTACGCACCAGTCCTCTGCCTATGCTGAAAACATGCCTGTAGTTTGCTGCATCCTAAATGTAGCATCTCTCTGAACACCAAAGCACACGCTTGTCTGCATAGAAGGCTGCTTTGATTCCTCTTGGAAGATAAGACACATTAAGTCATTTATGAAAAGAAGAGAGTGGGTGACAATACACCTCCTTGTGGGACACCATGTCGTTGTAAGAACGTGCGACCTTTTATCCCATCAACACTGACTTTAGCCCATCTGTTAAGCAGATAGGAATTGATCCGGTTGTACAGTGTGCCTCCGATCCCACTCTGTAGTAACTTCACAAACAGACCGTCAGTGCAGACTTTTGTCGAATGCTCTCTGGTGATCAATCCAAGTACATGTAACAAGTGTAACTTTTTTTTCGGAAAGCTTCTTCAATTTCCTATTAATGTTTAAATGAGTAAAAGGTTTAAAATAATACAACTGCTGTATAATTGATAACTGAGATGGACCACTGCCTGCTTGAGTGATTTAAGATCAGACAGAGCTGCAATATGCGTGGGTAACCTTTTCCACGGGACGGTGGTATGGGGGAAAGGAGTACTTAAAGAATTCCGACTTGGCATTGGGTTGGCGGAGTGTATATGTCCAGTTAACATGATTCGGATTTCTAGATAATTGTGTAGGGGTATTGCTACAAGATTGTAGTATATTTTGTAGAACATAACCAGTTTTGAGACTAGACGCCTGTTCTCAATGGTGCTCCAGCCAATGTGTTCTGCAGGTCTGTCACACTAGTATATCTTGAATTATCATTTTAACCCATCTGATTGTGCGTCGCTGTACCATTACCAGCTTATGTTTGTTGGCATGTGTGTGTGGTGACCATGCATAAAGATGATGCGTGCTCTAATTGTGTCTGACTTATGGTTTGTAAGTAAGCGATTTGAAATGTTCATGTTTTGTTTTGATGTTACGTTTGAAGAAGCCCAGTGTTCTGTTTACATCTGTTGATATCCTGGAGATACGTTTGTTCAAACTGAGGTCTGATGCTAAGGCTTAATTTTAATATAGGGTTATGTACATGCACTATACTAAAACACGTGTTTTTCTTACGGCGCATGCTCATATAAGAGTTATATAGTAAGATATAGCTTGTGTCAACACCGAGGTATTTTTGCGTCCTTAACTGGAAAAAATGTCACAAGGTGTCCATGAAGATTATAAGGGAATTAAATAGGCTTTCTGTTACGTGTGATGTGGAGGACTGGCACTAACTGGGGTTAAATTCCATGCCCCGCAATTGTTCCCAAATTTCTAGTTTTAGGAGATCATTTTGCAACCTCTGACACTCAGAAAGGGCTGTGACTGCAAGGTTAAAATAACGTGGCTGACATTGTCAAAGGCTTTACTAAATGATGTTGGACAAGGTCGGTCTGTTTACCTGAGGTGAGGTTTTTGGATAGTTCATCAACTAGCTCAATAAGCTGGGTCTCACATAACCGTCTATCACGGAATCCAGGTAGAGTATGTTGTGTTTTGAGAAATATGAATAGGCTAGATGCATTAACAACCCTGAAGTAATGACCCATGGCGTTAACATAGTATTCAGGGTAAACTCCTGGATCATTGTAGCTTGCAGGGTCGCTAGTACATGTATCACCTCTTAGCTCACCTGGCATCAAATAGCCTCAATAGTTCGACTCCAAACGCAATGACCCATTTTACATACGGACATTTTACAGATATCTGCGCTTTTACTGGATAGCGCCTAGCAAAAAATGTAACATATTCACCCATTGAGTATAATTATTTGGCACAACTACCAGAGTGAGCTATTAGGATCACTCACCGTCCGGGGTCCGTCGTATGTCGTCCGTCCGTCCACAATTTCCTTCAAACGACATCTACTCTGAAGCCACTGGGCCAATGTTGATTAAACTTTGCAGTGATGTTCCTTGCATGAAAGTCTATCAAAGCTGTTCAAAGAATTCCATTCCATGCAGAACTCTGGTTGCTATGGCAACAAATAGGAAAAACTTTAAAAATCTTCTTCTCTGAAACTACAAGGCCTAGAGCTAAGATATTTGGCATGTAGCTTACTAGTGGACCCCTACCAAAATTGTCCAAATTATGACCCCCCGGTCAAAATTGACCCGCGGGTTGTCACCTAGCTTTACATAGGAAAAACTTTAAAAATCTTCTCCGAAACCACAAGGCCTAGATATTTGGCATGTAGCATTGTCTAGTACATTTCTACACCTCTACAAAGATTGTTTAAATTATGACCCCGGATCAAAATTGACCCTGCCCGGGGGTCACTTGGTTTTACATACGTAGGCTGTATAGGAAAAACTTTAAATATCTTCTTTTCTGAAACCGCAAGGCCTAGAGATTAGATATTTGGCATGTAGAAATGCCTTGTGGACCTCTACCAAGATTGTTCAAATCATGACCCCCGGGTCAAAATTAACCCTTCCCCGGAAGGGGGGGTCACTTAATTTCACATAGGCTTATAGAGGGAAAACTTAGAGAGATCACAAGGCCTGCAGGCAGAGCTTAAATATTTGGAATGTTACTTAGCATTGTGTAGTGGACCTCTACGAATTATGTTAAAATCATGACCCCTTGTATTATAGCAAATGGTAGTCAGGTGAGCGATATAGGGCCATCTTGGCCCTCTTGTTTAAATAGTGGGGGCAACGTTTGCCTTCATCCAATCGGATGGGAGTTGACCGGTACTAAAGGATCTCTTGAAAATAAGTGATACTATGCCAAGGATCTCATGTCGGAGCTCCTCCAGTACAGTAGGCTTGATCATGTTTGTGATAGCAGTCTTATCCACTTTCATTTTTTGGATATTTGGGATCGATTTCAATGTCGGGCATTGCAGGTTTTTTTTTCTTTTTTCCTAGGGTTCGACAGGAACAAGTGAGAAACACCGTAAGATACTGGAATGATTTATTCAAGATACTTGCTTGATTGACCAAGATTGTCGTAAATGATTTTACCACTTGTCTGATCTTTAAAGCTGCTCGCTCACACTTGCCGTTGGAAAAATTTGATTTTTCAACAATGATATATTAATACATAATATGAAACTAATGGCTATTATCACTTAAGTACATAGGTAGGAATATAAAAATCTATTGAAGTTGGTTTACAGAACTAAAAATGTTGCAAGTTAAAAACTCTTATTATTTGGTAGCGAATTTCAAACCTATAAAATACTTCACAGGAATTTATACCAGAAACTTTTCATATGACCATAATTATGTTCTAAAATATGTTATTTTCATACTGTTTGAAGAAAATCTGAGAGCGAGCAGCTTTAAGGTGAGCAATACCTTGTTAATCCTATCTGGCAAATAGAGATGTAAAAAGCAAACATATCTTGCATGTGTATCTAAAGAGATTTTTTGACCAGTTAGGTTAGCAGTCTAGAAAGTCATTGTAGTGGTTCTTTTAGACACCATATCTCAAATGTATTTTATTAAGTATTTTTAGTTTATTCCCTGTTGAAAGTTTGTCACATTATTTTGTTTGTAAATGTGCTTCATGTGCTGATATACCATGTGGATTTTCTAGTTCTACTTTGCTTACTATTACTTGGTTTCTTCTAAATTAGCTTATCCTTGCTCTAGAATCCAGTATTTGACGAACTCTATCATCTTATTACAACCAAGAATCTGCTTCATTATCAACCAAAATACAAATATTTTATATGATGTACAATCTTTCAAGTACAAATGTACATGTTTTTTGCTTAAATCCCAGCCCAACCCCCACCAAGACCTACAATGTGTCATGTGATTGGCTAGAAATGAGAAATGGTTCAACTTTTGTTTGAGATTGATCGACAAAAAAGTTCCTTCAAGTTTCATTGATTGGTCTTTGGCACGCAACCATTCAGAGCTTCTTTCAAACTGGAAGGTTATAATTAAACCTGATGGCAGAATCTGTCTTATTTACAGATAAAACAACACATAATACAAAGTGTGAAATAAAACTTTTTATTACATTGAATAATTCTTGAGAAGCTATTAAACTGGACTATTCCCATACAACAAATAAAAAGGCTTATACAATATTGAGAAGGCTATATATCAAATGTCTCACAGGGTTTCATGTAATAAATAACACACATTTCACAAGTCTTTCTGAGACTTGTACATGCTAATTTTTTCAACTATTATAGTTAGGTACTTATCTATTTTGTGACACATTTAAGCACTGTACACTTAACCAATTTAGAAACACAAAGATTTCCCCTGTTGAACATTTTTATTTGAATGACGCTATTGTTTTTATTTCATTGTAGTCATTTTTTGCGATGAATTATTGAAACTTTTACAAGAATTCAATTTTATATTGTTTTTGTTGTGTATGAAATTTGAATAAATTTGAAACATGATAACACTGTTAAAATAAATATTTTGCCACTTTTGCGTTTTTAAACCGGTTGAGTGTACCTAGATTTTTAAGTCCAATTTTACTTAATACAAAGAGCTGTGAAATTTTCTGAAAAGTAGGTATACCCTTGGCAACAAGGAATAGCTAGGAGTAAAATTGATAAATAAATTGATCACATGTACCTCTGCATTCTACTGTAATATTCAAACGATGACACTGACAAGCAAAGTTCACATATCAGAGATGACATTGCAGGAAACACTAAACAAGCACAATACATGACTGAATTAATAAGATGCCTTTTCTCTACTGACCATCTGTTACAAATCGCAAGGCAAAATTCATAGGGCAAATATTTTAGTATGAATATTCAATACTGGTATACTGTCTATTGCAGCACAAATATGCTGGTTTTAGAAATTTTACTCAAAAATGATACTCCATGTACCTAAAATTGTCAGCAATTCGAATTTTTTGTTAGGCAGAACAAAGAGTTTAAACATATGCCTAATCAAACTGCAATCCTAAATCTGCCCCTATAATCTATTAATAAAATGTTAATATAGTTTAATGGAGCAGGAGAGTACATTAACTTTTTTGCAACAATCACATTGGTGCATAGTCCAAAAAAAAAAAAATCTGGTAATTTTCAATGATATGAAGGCAAAATGTGAAACTGAGCATTTTTTTTGTATATTACCTGTGAGCCTATGATACAAAATGATGTTTTATGAAAGGAGCCAAACTAGTCCGGCAAACAAAAAGAATAAACATGCCATAAATCTAAATTTTCAAAAGAAATATACAAAGGAAAATGTGATAGTAAAATACACTGATCATAGCTGTATGAAAGTCAACAAAAAAGAACACTTTATACATTAAACAATATTTCAAAAGTGATATTTATGCTATTTATAAATGTTCAAATTCATAATAATGTAAATTTTATATGACTATGTATGAATACAGTAACTATGGTAACAATTCATGACAAATAAAGCACCAAAAAAATTGTGTAAACAATTATAAAATCTTCAACAAATACAAGAGATATATTGTGATGCTGCACCTGGCTGCAATTTCTTGTAATAATAAAGGTTTTCATAGAAAATTTGGCAGGTTTTGTGCAATATTACCAAAACTATTGCTAGTCTTGTAGTTAATTTGATTCCAACCCTATGCTTCTGTCAAATCGTAATATCAGTGATAGTTGATCTCTAGGTAATTAGCACTTCTTTTCATTAACTTCTTAAGGGCTTTTGATTGATCTTGAAACCCAAGAATTGTGATTTTAAAACCCCAATTTCCATGAGTTGAAACTGGTCAAACCTAAAACACTCGTTAGTCCAACATCTTGACTGGTTTCAAAATTGCCTGTGTATTATTCCGCCAGTATAAATGAAGAAAAATGTTACAACTTTGAAAATGATTATAGGAGTAAAACTAATTTATAAATCAGAAGATGATCTATGCATAATAAATTTAGGTATAAATTCTAAATATCTCCAATACTTGAAGATGCTCTAACTTTAAACCACAAAACCTAGCGAGTAAATCAGTGCTGGTTTTAAAATGGACACAATAAATGACTGATGTAGATTTGTACACTAGTATTTAGTAAATTGCACATGAAAATCATTTTTGTAACATATTATTTCAATTAGGCCTACACATTAAAACAGTTACATATGTGCACATGTGTTTATGCTAACTTCTGTTACCAGATTTATAAATGATTACAAAATTTAACATAAACAGTATGAGACACATGTGTTAACATTTCTAATTACTCGTAACAGAACATACAAATTAATGTACAGTGAAACATACAGATCTTTTCAAGTCACAATTTTGGAATTCTGTGGTAATGAAATACGACTAGGTATATCAAATCATACACATAATTTAGCATTATTCCCTCAGACACGTACACAAAATATTGTTAACGTGTGACAAATTTCAGTAATATTTTCACACATGGTATAAAACCAACTTTTCCCCATAACTTTTCATTGTCAAATGTTTCGCAGGCCTCAAAACCATCTTTTGATAAATGGTAAGAAAAAAACGTGAAATAACGATACAGTTATACGTAATGTAGATCATTATACAGGGCTATATATGAAGAAGCAAGTAAACGCATATCTATTTGATAAACAAGAAAATTATTGAAATGTAGTAGATATATTAAAGGTTCAGTTGTGTTAAAGCCACTCTATACATTTTCACAATGTAGAAAGTGCACTTATAATATCACTAGTAAAGATCTAAGCTTGCAACAGTATCTGGTTAAGAAAGACTTTTTATGTCGGCTGCAAATACATCGTAAGATGTTTGAAATATAGAACGACAAGTTAAAGCCATTTTGCATCTAGCAGTTGATACCTATTAATTCTGAACACATTTTATCAAACTATAAAATACTTGAATTTTTCACACTTGGGAAATTCTGCACTCACAAACTTGTTTCATGCATCTATTTCTTGCAACAATCATGTAAACTGTGATCACATGATACTGTTTCAATTACAGAAAGATTGATATTTGAATCACTGAACATAATTTGCTTTTTTTATGTACACTGTTTGGATAAACCCAATTATCATTTTTCGCCACTACGTGGAGATTTAAAAAACTTCAGTAAATAAACTTAAAATGGCACAATTTCTGTACGAGTTAACTCGCCTTTCTACATTTTGTGATTTCGCAAGCATTGAGAATATGGTAAGTGGTGAATGGACAAGAAAATTCTTAACATTACAGGATTTTTTCCGTTACATCCGTAGGTGTAGTTTTATGTCTCTTAAATTTTCCTGCAGACATTTTGTAACAAATATCCTCAGTTTTTCTTTTTAACAGCTGAACTTTCATGCGTATATATAAATTTATCTTGGCTGTACTTGATTCATCTTTTGTTGAAAGGCTCTTTGTCCATCTTGAGAACATTTAACTCGCATGTTTCATCTTTTCTAGAATAGGTATGATCATGTCGAAGCGAGGACGTTTTCCCTGGTCTTCATTCATACAGATTTTGAGAAGTCTTGATATATGGGATGCGATTCCTGGAGGGATGGTTGTGCGAAGACCTTCCAAGGCAACCTGTAAACAGAAAACAACACTATTTGCCTGCTTCTTTTGTTCGTTTCAACACCACATCTTCAATTGTATTCAATCGTATTCAATTTGCAATAGTAAGCCTATTTTGATCTTGCTAGCACTATGTGAACAATTTTGTTGCACAAAATTTAATAATGATATCACTTTCATTGCACCATTACGGCTACATTAACAGTTATCAGTACAAATGTATAACCTAAACCACTTTAGGAAATAATATATTGTTGAAATCTGATGCTGGGTCATGCATCAATATTCAATAACGCATGCCAAACTACAAGTAAATTCTGTTTCCAATTTTAGAGTTCACGTATTAATTACAATCATCTTCATATATTCATGCCACAAACATTATTGTCTAATATTTTGCTTAAGAATGCTTCTCAACCAAAGACAGAAACAGAGAGACCCCCGAGACCCCAACTTCACATAAACCTCGCCCCGCCCCACCACCAACCCCACAAAACTAGTTGAAACCTCTAGCCCACATATCACTGCATTTAATGTCTGAATTTAAAGCAATTCCATTTTTTTTCTAAGAAAGCACTGCAGAAATGTAAAAGCATCAATTATACCCTCATTCCTATCTCCATGGGTGTCAGGTCAGCGAAAGGCACTTCTCGGGTTTCCAACTCAAACAACACGATAGCGAAACTCCACATATCAGCAGCTCTGAGGTTTATATCTTCTGGTTTCTTCTGTAATGCTGAAAGTATAACATCTCTCAAGGTTGTACTTGCAATACTTTTAAAATTAGTCATATACAATACTTACTACATCAATGAACAGCAGTACATTCTTTTTACTCAGTACATTACGGGATGTAACACCTATTTAAACAGTACAGTACTTCAGTTACGTACTGTCGGCCAGTTTACCTTACAATCATTCCAGGTACTAGACTCTCGTCCTTGATAAAAATCTGTCAACTTTGTTAAACTAGACCTATCACTAAATGTGATTAATACCCCCGAAGACTGCTTTATAAACTGAAGAAGTTAGTAGTAACAAAATACCTTGCAAAAAAACTAAAATAGAGTTATGGTTCTTGGCAATAACTCTGTAATTTGTCAAGATAGAGTTATGGTTCTTGTTCACCCACTTTCTCTCATTGTGCTTGACCATTGTATGAAGTTGTATTATAGGCGTAAAAAAAATAATGTTTGTTTCAGGTTTCCCGACCTACCCTATTTTTTTGCCCCGACCCTAGAACATTTTTTGCGTGGTAATATTTTTTAGCATAAATTCATTAAAATCTATGTTGAATTTGGTTTGTTTGAGAAATGTTTTTCTTCCCTACCTACCTACCCTATTTTTTGGGGGCATGAAACCTGAAACAAACATTTTTTTTTTCAGGCTTAATTCCAACCAGTAGATTTCAAGTTATGCTCCAGACAAGGAAAAGATACAAAGGGCAATAACTCTGTAATTACTCAAGACAGAGTTATGGTTCTTGTACACTGCACTTCCTCTCATTGTGCTTGACCATTGTATGAAGTTGTATTGAATTCCAACCAGTAGTTTTCAAGTAATGCTCCAGACAAGGAAAAGTAGCAAAGGGCAATAACTCTGTAATAAGTCAAGATTGAGTTATGGTTCTTGTGCACTGTACTTCCACTCAATGTGCTTGACCATTGTATGAAGTTGTATTGAATTCCAACCAGTAGTTTTCAAGTTATGCTCCGGACAAGGAAAATGCATCGGACCGACCGACCAACCACCGGGTGACTCCTATATACCCCCCTAAACTTTGTTTCGGGGGTATAAAGAGGTAAACATCAAATACTTTTCACTTTTGAAGAATATGTGTTATACAATCCACCTAATCTTGGATTAGAGAATGCCAGACTTATATTGTAAGTTTGAAAAGAAAGAAAAAGGTTCTCACCCTCTGGTGCCATCCATGCGGGATTGTACACCTTTCCCTTTTCATGAAACGAAAATTTGTAGTCCCCCATATTGATTCGGGCAGTAAGATCTTCATCAATCTACGCCAAAAAAAAATTATATCAACAAATAAATCACAATTCATGGTTTTAGTATTTTATCCAAACCTGCACCCAAATAATATCTGAAAATGAGTATTTGCATACAAAGGAATGGCAAAGATTAAAAGAAAGCAAATGAAAACCATAATTATGTACATTTAAATATGCATGTGTTATGGAGCTAAACAATTAACTTCCTTATATTCATGAAAGTGAAAGGAAAATAATAGAACCACTAAAGCCTATCTGAAACTACAGTATGCACTTTATTTTCAAAAATAAACAATGAACTAAACATTAATGTGACTGAAGTAGAAGTTTCTGTTTTTGATTTTCTTCAGACAAAGGTTTTTAAAATCTCTCCAAATAAATGCAACTTTCTCATAATAGTATCATGCACATTTCAGTCTATTTTCTATCAACAAAAAATACAGGATTTAAAGTAAATTGCAAAATATTTGTAGCATTGTCAATGGTACCTAAACTATCAAAAAAAACTTCTATGAAACTCGAAAATAACAGAAACAATAAGCAAGGTTAAGCAATGGCAACCATTCAAGATACAGTAACTCAAAAACGTCTATGTGTTGTGACTGTACAATACTACAAAACATTTATGAGGAAAAAATAAACATTTGTTTGAAAATGGGCTGCAGCTTTTTTAACTAGAAAAATCACATTTTCCAATGATTAAATGTCAGACGGTCAGAACTGTTTCATAAATAAAGACACAATCAAAGATTAACCAGAGCTGTCCCCCCCAATCACAAGTGACCCCAAAGGGGCCCCCCCCCCCTCCACGTCTGTGTCCTCTCCATGTGCTCAATAAATGTGCACCTTCAAACTCTAAGTATGACCTTGACCTTTGAGCTAGGGACGTGGTTCTTACCACGCGCCACGCCGCCTTGATGTGCTCACACTTTGTGCCAAGTTATTTTAAAATCCTTCAAGCATGACAAAGTTACGTCCGGACACGAATGTGTGCATATATGCTATATAGAGGAATCCATTACCTTCAAACTCTAAGTATGACCTTGACCTTCGAGCTAGGGACTGGGTTTGCACGCGACACGTCGTCTTGATGTGCTAGACTTTGTGCCAAGTTATTTTAAAATCCTTCAATGCTGACAAAGTTACAGTCCGGACACGAATGTGTGCATATATAGAGGATTCCATAACCTTCATACTCCAAGTCCGGACACGAATTTGTAAGTTGGGACGGACAGACGGACGGACGGACGCACGGACAGACGGATGGTGCGATTTTAATATGCCACCCTTCGGGGGCATAAAAATGTTCTCCTGCAAAGTATTGGCTCCTAGGACAAGTCTAGCCAAAATTACTAGAACAATTTTAACAATAATAATCGAACTAGAACAAAAGCTTTTGACTGAAACTGATATGTTATTCAAGGATTATTTCGGCGACAATGCTTTAAACTGCAATTTTTATTTTGTTTTTGGAAATCTTGTAAGTTGTATAGATGACACTTTGCTTCACCTTCCACAAAATAAAAACAAAATGTATAAAACAAGTGGCAGATATCTTCAATGCAAACATAATTGAACAATCACCCTGCTGGTGTACAGAGATTCTCTACGACAAGTGCAGATCATGATTAACCCGCACATCTATGCAGTCTGATCATGATCTACACTGTTTGCTGTTCTGTCAATAAACTCTCAGTGCGGACCCCCTGCAGCAATTAATGGTACTATCAATATTGAATAATGGACAAATCCATTTAAGAAACTGAGCAGGGTCAGGGTAAAATTATGCATAACAATGTTAGTAAAGGTTCAAGTTATTGTTTCAACAACAAACTTAAGTCTATAAAGCTTGAACTAGGATCACTCAACACTGTAACTATTTCATATCTGCTATACATTCTCAACAATACTGCAAGGTTTGTACATCTTCCTTGATAAGTATTTACCACAATACCAGAACTCACTCCCTGACTTCTATCTTCTTTGATAAAAAATGCAATTGATGAAAAAATTAACTACAAAAACATCTTTTTGCAATTAAACAGTAATTGTTCCTTCCACATCACCAACCCATAAAAATATGTCAACGTGTACAAACCTTGCAAAGATGAATGTAACTAATGAAAATTGGTTGTATGAAAACATTTTGTCCCTAATTAAATATCCTTGGCTTCAATAATCCAAACCTAATTTCTGCAATTTCTCATACATAATGTGAAGCCTACAGCTTTGGTTCTATAGTTAAGGTTTTAAAGTGTATAATTTCTTCATTAATATTATCTGTTATGTTTCAGAAATAAAACAGAAATATCTTCCTGTCAACCAGTATAAGCTCATCAATGATGTTCCTTCCTTAATAACATCCCGCCTATAAGATTTGCCATCATCCTTAAACTATTAAACTAACTTGATTTGATTAATTTGTGTTTCCATAACGCATTCATACCTAGATTTTTACAATGGGATCTTCTGGCTTCCAATTTGGTCAAGTCTATTCTTTTAAATAGGGGTGTTTTGCAGAATTGTGGTCCAATAAGCTGACAATGTTATACTTTGTTGTTTGCTTTGGTGCAAAGATGTTTGAAATGTTTTAATAGATACTAAGCACAAATGAGTTAAGCTTACATTTCTTGTAACAGAAGATGACTATGATATGTGCAGAACTTGATTCACTAGCATTTTAATTGTCCTCTTTTATTATCATTTTACATATCCAGCAATCGTTTGATCTTTTAGGCCCGAGATCAAATTTCTGCATAGAAAACTCAGGACAAGTGGAGACAATGCAATGCATTTAGTCAATGGAGTACCAACATTAAGCCAGGGGACTTAACTCTTATGGTTCCTAATTACCTCAAATCCGCGACAACTGATTGGAAGGAAGTAGTAATCTGATTTAAAGACTGAACCAATCAGAAACCACAATTTTTAGACGGCTTCCAAAATTTCTTTTTACCATTTGTAGAATGGTTATTCAAAACGTTTGTTTCTGATTACTTGACTAAACTTACAGACTAGCTGAAAACTTTGATAATGTTGATATTAATGATGCCAATGATGATGGTGGTAATGATGATAACAGAAACACAGTTTAACATTCAAGGGTAACAGGATGCTTGATTCATTCCATTCCATTTTACCCCTGCAATGGTCCCATCTGGGGACCGGTATTTTGGATCATCTATGTTGATTTTGGCAAGGTCCTCGTCAATCTAGAAATCATCTGAAAACTTTGTACTACATATAAGGTACTTAATTCCACAGCCAACTCAACATAGTCATTAACTTTGTGTTATCAGACTGTGGAGAAAAACTAAAGAACTGCCATGTTGAAAACAATAAGAACACGTACTTATTGCTTCTGAAACGTATGTTTTAGTTTATACTAATTTATTTTAGCTCGATTGTGAAGAAAGCTTGCAGCTTATCGAGTCACTCTCGAGTCCGTTTCCTGGAAAAACCAGTACTAGTGTCATATGAGGTACGGTCGTGACCCCAGTGGGGCTCGAACCCGCAACCTCCAGGATGAGTGACCGACACCTTAACCTCTACACCACCGCTCTCCTTTGAAACTGTAAATGAAACTAGAAAATGGTTTACACCTGAAACAATGTAAACAGATCAGCAGTAGTATGACAGCTTAAGGGTGTAATATATTTATCATTTTGTAGACTTGCATGTGAAGATCTCACACAAAGTCAGAATCATTTAAGAAATGAAAGAGTTTTGTTTCTTGCCAAAAAGTAGATATTTCAAGTTTCTTTGAATTAAGTGTATACTATTAGCTTACCATGCACATAGTCAGATATGATTCACTGAATTAATTTTCCAGTCAAAATTATCAACAGATCATAAAGTGAGGTGTTTTGAGTTTTAAAACAGTAAATGAAAACTATATCAAACACACTCACAGATCTCATTGGTCACAGTGATTGACCTACTTTTTGGCAACCAATCAAATTCACTCTTTAGCTGAAACTGACTGGAAATTCAAAGTGAGGTGTTAAACTTACCATAACATGCTTACTAGTGAGTACAAAGTTAGGTATGATTGGTTCTAGTGTATGTAGGAACTCCATTCCTTTAGCTATATCTATGGCAAACCTCAGAGCTTGATTCTGGTCTACCACAATACCTGTAAGAATGGAAAATTAACAACAACATATTATTCCAACAGCATTTTTATATCAACATTATTATAACGTTTTGGCGAAAGCCTTCATTAGGATAACAATTAAAGCGGACGTGACGTAACGTTGTATACATTTAAACTAAAGTTGTGTCAAATTGCATGAAAACTGAAAATGAAATACATGTCACACATCTATGCATATATACTATACATGTACAAATCACAAAATCATCATACTCAAAATCATGTTGATTAATGAATTACCATTTAGTGTATATTTTGCTTATAAAATCAAGTATAAAATTTTATATGACTATCATATTTGATCATTTTTAAAAATTTGTTCATGAAGTAAAAAAAATTTATTATGTTATCATGAAGTAAACTGTGTTTTGTCAGCACAGGTGAGGGAATATAGGGCCAATCACTGTATTTTAGAAGTCTTTTTAAAAATTTTGCTGGTTTCCAAGTTCTGAGACTGCATCTTAGTTAACTATTTAGCCTTAGATATGCTACCCACATTATAACACTCTGTATCACTGGCTTTAAAGCTGCACTCCCTGATTTTGAACAGATTGTTAAACTGTATCAGAATGAAATATTTAAGCATAAAGTCTTTAAAAGAGTTAAATTCCTGACAAGACATCAAGAAAGCCAATCTCGGTCATACTAACAATTACTATCCCCTTTTGAAAAACTCAGTCCTCTGTATCTACATAAAGTAACGTAGGAGAAAAATCGATCTTAGTAACACTACCTTTATACATCATGTATAGGCTTCCATTGTGGACAAAAATGAATGAGATAATAGATCTATGCATTATAATATTATCTCTTACCTGTTTCACCATGTAGAACATTGAAGAGTGAACCATAAGGCATGAACTGAGAAATGACAACAAGATTTGGTGGCTGATTGCAACATGCTAACACTGGTAATATATTCTGATGGTTGAAAATTCTGAAAGAAATAAGATCAAACAAATACAACGTTATTGAGTGTATATAAGTCTTTGGCATTATTTGGTTGCCCTAATGCCTATGATAACTAAGGTTTAAGGTTCGAGACAGGCGACCAAACATTTTGTACCTTTTAAATCAAACAAAGGCTTTCAGCACCCTGCTTTAAAAATATATATATTCAAGACTGGAATAAGAAGTTTTATGTTTTTATGCAATTATTTTACTATTTCAATCATACATGATTCTATCTTTGTCAGGTGACCATATCACGTCAGTACTAAAATCTAAACCTTTGATATTCTTTCCTCTTGGCATAGAAAATATCTTGATTAATATAAGTCTTATTTTGTAGAATCTGTGGTAAATCTCCATTTAATTTTTACTTCTTTGCTTTAGAATTGTTTTTTATTAACTGAAGTTAAGACTCATCAAAATCCTGTAGATTTCTGAACTACCTGGTAAAACTTACATGCACAAACATGTCGTATAAATCCCCCACAAGTTCAATGATCATATTTACCTAAGTCTAGGAAATTCTTCTTCAAAATCTCTCGAGTTTCTGACAGTACATTCTCTAAGACTGAGAACCTTTGCTACAATATCGTTTCCCTGCCATAGCCCTCGCCACACTTCACCAGAGTGAGTTGTATCCATACGTGTTACCATATTGAGTTGCGAAATATCTATACCCTGGTGACGGGACAGTAGCGCATCTCGACTCCGTGTCTTATACCCCAGCCAGCTGCGATCTTTAAACGGTATTTTTTGTAGATCTTGGCCTAGTGACCCCGCCCTCTCTGAAAACAATATTGGTGTCACTGGGATACCTCAAAAGCTGTACATTTTACGATACAATGATGGGGTCGAGTTCACTTTATAAATTAATGCACGGAAGCGGAAGTCAAAGGTCCCGTGTTCTTTTAACTCCTTTAACACTTGAGCCCTTGCTTAATGGCCCAGTCACTTTTTACAGCACAATGTTGATGGGTGCAAGAACATAACCATTGGTACATATATCAGAAAACACAGTGAATAAAGGTAAAAACTTATGAAGTTCAAGCAAATACATGTAGTTAAAAAGAAGAAACCAATTTCAATGTTTATGTAGTTCATGGTAAAGAGTTCTAGGTTTATGTTGCAACATCAGACCCATTTATGAAATGTGAAATGTGTATTCACTAAGCCATTTTGCGGGGAGCGGTGGTGTAGAGGTTAAGGTGTCGGCCGCTCATCTCGGAGGTTGTGGGTTCAAGCCCCACTGGGGTCACGACCGTACTTCCTCATATGACACCAGTACTGGTTTTTTCCAGGAAGCGGACTCGAGAGTGACTGGATAAGCTACAAGCTTTCTTCACAATCAAGCTAAAATAAATTAGTATAAACTAAGACATTTTATTTAACTTGAGATCTGTTACCATCATGACAAAAAAAACCAGGCCAAACTTACCTTTAAGCATTTTTGTAAGATACGGCTTTGCTTTATCCATTGGTGTTTCATCAAACTTGTTAGCCATGGACACCATGGCCCCGTTATTGACCAGATCCTCTGAGATATGATCGTGACCCCAGAAACATGCGTAGTGGAGAGGTGTGTTTCCGTGTTCATTGATTGCATTAATATTGGCCTTGTTGTGGAGAAGCTGTGAAAGAGAAATATGTGTATGTTTAACTCTGTTAACTAATAATTTACTAACTGAATTGTGACAGTGTAGATCATGATTAAATTACATGGATGTGTAGACTGATGGTAGAATCACTTGTGAGCAGGGTATAAGTTAGCCAAATTAATTTGGCACTGTAGTGTGACCCCTTTTATAGATCTGACATTTTATGACTACCACACCTTCAAGAATGCAAACAACTCTAAAAATAATGTCAAACTGTAAAATTGGCTTGCCTTCAAATTGGAAATAGACTAGCTATGAGTTAAAGCTATAATTTGAAACCTAGATTTAAAATTTTGATATAAGTCATGAAGCTTTTTCATTGCATTCACTCTTTTATAATCTTTGATACAAATTGTGGAATTTAATATTATTTACCATCAAAACAATATCTCTTTTCCCATGACTGCATGCTAAGTGCAGGGCTGTGTCATCTCCCATGTTGGTGGCATTTACTCTGGCCCCTCTCTGTATAAGCATATCACAAATATTTGTGTGGCCCTCCTTTGCCGCCCAGTGTAATAAACTAAATCTGTGGTCATCTCTGAAAAATATCAGTATTATTCTAACCGAAGAATATCAGTATTATTCTAACCTGAAAAATATCAGTATTATTCTAACCTGAAAATATGTTATCTAACCTGAAAAATATCAGTATTATTCTAACCTGAAAAATATCAGTATTATTCTAACCTGAAAAATATCAGTATTATTCTAACCTGAAAAATATCAGTATCATTCTAACCTGAAAAATATCAGTATTATTCTAACCTGAAAAATATCGATTATTCTAACTGAAATATCAGTATTACAGAGACTAGTTGAGTCTACCCTGTTCATTTTTTACTTATTATTTTTTCTGTTCATCTGATGAGGTGCATTGAAATCAAATGTGATTTTGAAATTTTGAGTAACGTTTGTTTGTTATGTTTAATAGGCCACAAACTTCTTGATGTACCCTGGTATTATCAGTATCTCTTTTATGTTTTTGCTCAATAAACAATGGGCCTCAATGGCTTGCTGTTTGCTGCATAAAGAACAAGGCATTTGCAGTGTATCTAGTAGTAGCTGTAAAAGGGAACCAGAAATAATGAATATTGCTGACTCTTTCTTCAGTAAGATACTGGTTCCATCATCAGTCATGTCTTGAGAGCACTAATTCTATGGTGAGAGAATTTGTTTCACAATCAGGCTAAAACAAATGAACATATTAAAAGAACAGTGACTGAACTAAATTAAACAAATCATCAAGAAAAATGTTAAAACTTTATTTTCAGCAGTATCGATTCATTTCAATACTTCATTTTAGTAAATAATTTGTATAAACCCCCTCAGTTTCACAGTATCACATTCACTTGAAAATAATCTACCTCCCCATTACAGGAGATCACTTTTCATTTGACTACTGATTTCCGTCTATTCAACTTTTCGAATAAAACAGTAGGGAGTTGGTTACAAAAACTGGAGCAGTATGTTACATGTGTAAATGACAGAACTTTATATTACAAACCACACAGGTTTATGCCCTGATACAATTTTTGTTGTTGATTTGAAAAATTCCAAAAGTTGTTTTATGCTATGAATATAAAATGAAACTGCAATGAGACATTACAATTCCCTCTGTTAGTTTATCTTTTGTTCTTGTTCTAATTCTGGGCTTATATTAAACAGGTATTTAAAAGAGAACAATTAAAAATCTATTCAAAGTGCTTTTGAAATTTCTTCTTTCTGTATAAAAACTTCAACAGTAATTTCACCAAATAACCAAATGCAGACTTTAAATAAAATCCAGTAAAATACGGATATAAAACAATATTGTAAGGAAATTTGCACCCCTCGGAAGGCTACTTTTTGAAATAATTATTAGCAATGCAAGAAATTCTGACAGAGGTCTGTTTTTGCAATTTGGTCTTCCCCAATGTTATAGACCTAATTTTTTTCTCGAAACACTGCTTACTATCCCCCAGTTCAATTCTGCATTCCACACAACTACCTGAAGTTCTAATTATAAACCCAGGAGAAGTGGGATAGGTAAATGTAAGGTTATGTGAATATAAGATAAAAACAACACAATCATGCTAGAATGTGTTCTTACTTCCTCTTACCTACTGGCAGACAGAAATGCACATTTAATTGACTCGTGTATTTTTTTTATTCTGTGCTAGTTGTCAGTGTACAAGCAATGTACCGGTACAGTGTATATTTATTTTTCTGGCAAATTGATTTTGCTTACATTTTTATTCCATTTTATCAATTAAGTGGGCCTCTACTTTCTATTTTGACTACTGGTAAATCAGTTTTGAAAATTATTAAAGGAATGAAGATTTTTCCTCTTATTTCACACTTAAAGCCATAGAGCTGCTGTCAAAGTAGGAAATGATATCTGGCTATTAAAGTACTTTACAAGTGTGTAATATGTTTTCATAATACTACTTCAAAATATAGAATAAGGATTGTAATTCATTCATAAGTGAGAGATGAGTCATGAATCTGGAATTAACATACTACATTCACTAAACAGTTGATTGTGCATAAAAATCATTACTCTTTTTTTGTAAATAAATCTTTACTCTTTATAAATAAATTGTTTTAACAGTAAACATTTATGAATCGTAGAATGAATACGGAATACCATTCAGTTACTTTTCAAAAAGCTCCCATATCACGAAAACAACTTGTTAATAAGTTTACTCCGAAAGTTACATTATGTACACACAGACTGCATTAATATGTCTGGGTTTTTTTTGTGTGTGTAAAATATAATATTTATTTAATATTATATGTAAACATGTCTAATTTATTTCAGAAAAAATACACAATACATGTATTTTCTTCAAGTAAGTAAGTAAAAAAGAAAACTACAAGTAACAATATTCAGTTTTATTCACCAATGTTTTTCTTTTTTAATCTTAAGTCACTTAATTTTAAGAGTTTGAAATGCCAGCAAAAATCTGGATAAGAAATAGCAACCTGTGGGCTTATCAGTGAGTCAGATCAGATACTCTGTCAAGCTTCTATCTCACAAAGATAGAACAATAACAGGATTATTAGGTGATTAATAGGATTTCTCATACAAAAACAATAATGACCTACATGTACACAATGAGGTTTCACATGGGGTCTACATGATCAAAAAGATTTTTTACTACATGGCAACAAGAAAAGGCAACTTGAATAACTCACATTGCACAATACTTGCATAATTTGTGGAACTACAAGTAAATAGAAATGACTTTTTTGTACGTAAATTAAATATGCGAGATATAAACAATACTAGTGGAGAAAATTCCTAATCCACTTTACAGACCTATATACATATATAAATATGCCCGTCTGTTCATCTGTCTGTCTGAACATTAGGCTGAAGGAATATGTACACCTTTAAACTTCATTTCATATAAGTTAAAGAATGAATTATTCTCTCCGAATCAACTTTTCTCACAAGATCCATTCCCATCAGCACTGTCTGACCAAATAGAAGAGTCTGAGTCTGCATGCAAGCTCCAATCAAAGTATTGAAATACTGATGGAAGGATATTTCCAGAGATGTCACCTTGCGAAAACTGAAGTAGTAGTTAGGTTTTTGTTTGTTTAATATTTAAATTACATTAGTTTGCGAATAAAGTGTCAAAACTATATTTTTACATCAAACTGATTGTATGAAAATGGTGTTACATGTAACAGTTAGGAAGATTTTACTTTGATTTTATCGCACTATATTGATCAGATTAATTGTGACACTTACACTGACCAGTATCATGGTCTGTGGATAGAATTAAAAGTTAATGGCATTTTGAAATGCTTTCACAATATATTTGTTTCCAGTTTTGTTGATGGGTTAGATTTTTCAGACAGAGTATTCATAACTAATGTGTCATTTTCAACAAGAATTGGTTAGAAAGGACATCACTTCTAAAAGAACTGTTTGAAATTGATTGATATTAATTGGTTAACTAAAACTCACTTTTGACTAGGGCTGTGTATTGCCAGGCTACTGGCGGGACGATCGGTATTGCGATATAGAAGGGAGATACACAGATTGATTTATGAAACACTTGCACTAGCTATCCATGCTCCACAGACACCAGTCACATCATCAATTTATAACACAATTTGTAAGCATTCGTAAAAATACCGTTTCGTCAAACTTTATCCGTAGGTATTGGCTTAAAGTACAGCAGAGCAGAGATAGGAAAGTTAAATCCCAGAAACTTGATATTCAAGCAAAGAAATAACAAAGAACATTTTATGTGAACTACATCAATTGTTCTTTTTTATATTTTAATCATATCAAGTTTTTGTGTCTGTAAGTCGTAAGAAGCTGCAAACTTTGCAGACATATTGCACACCTACTTTTGGTTTCATCAGATATGTAAAGCCGCTCAGTTAAATATTCTGGTTTCGGAGATGATGCATTTGAGACATGTCAGATACGCTGAATATGTGCACTATTTCAATGGTTCGTAAATCTACAAGGACATGCAAATATTTGTGTCTGAATTTCATCATAGGTTCACAATCTCATGACAGTTAGGGTGTTTATTACAGCCCTTCTTTTCCCCAACATAAATAATTTGATCAGTACCCAGATGTGCAAAGTCGACAATTTACTTGTGACAAGTTGTGTGTTGTGCTTTGGCCAGTTGTGACAAAACTATACTCACCCTTGATTTAAATCGTTTTCTGTATTGTCCAACCACACTCGTACATGGAACGCATTTCCTTCACGCACCTTCGTAAATATATCATCCATATTATCAACAAGAATGTAAACTGTCAAAACAAAACAGTCCCTGTCTTGGGCCCCCAAGTAAAAGTTCTCTTAGGTTTTTCACTTGTAAAGTTCATTTCATATTGTTTAGCATACTTATGATAACTTACTTAGAATTATTTCATTTTAATTTACAAGTTAAGATATTTTCCTTTGCATCAAATACGTGAATTTTGTCAAATATTTGTAAAGTTTCACAGAGTTGTAAATTTTGTTCTGTGTCCTATTGAAGAGTTTCCGTTCCCACAGTTCTTTGTAAAGATGGATGCGCCCATGCTAGAAGACTGCGTTGAATTTATTTACATGTAGCATACACAGCGTGTAAACAACACAAAAGTAACAATTCGGTATTTTCTAAAAATGTAGAAGTCAAAATAATTTATCATAACGACATTTTATGTTTTTTTCTTTTATTTCTAACAACTGCACTAGAATTATTTATGAAACGATGCGTACGTAAGTTTCTACTCTGGTATTTTATCCTACCATCCACGCCATATACCATAAAGTTACTACCCATCTAGAGATGAACTGGTTATAAACCCAGATGTAGTTTCGCATATATCTGTGCCATACACCGAGTATGTAAAAGAAACAAAGGGTCCATTCGTAAAAAGGCTAGGGTCAGGTACCCATATTCCTTTGCATCTGTAGTAGATCTGTCTCAAACCTGATATATATATATATATGTACATTGAACAATTTTAATTACAGTGTACTATAAAATCATAAATTATCGTCATACTATTTTATATATTAAGAAAAGTAAGGTACTTTTTACGTTGTTTTAAACTCAATGCATTATTTCCAAATTATTGTAGTCAGGTATCCTGGTCCATGCTAGATTAAACTATCCTTTAAAGTTTAGGGGTGGGGGGTCACTAGATTTAGACAAGGGGTATCAATTTGCCAGAAAATCATTTAACTTTGTATGTGCATTTTAATATTGAAGTGTGCATTAATTTGAAATGTTAGGTTAGCTTTTATGGCGACACTTAATAAGGAGCATCAACATTTACACTGTGTATAAATAGGTCTCTTACATTTCAAAGACAAATGTTTTTGCCTTGTCAAACACAATTGCAGACATTTAATGTCAACACAACAGAGTCCTGTCCGTCCATTCTTCGAATCTTCGGACGATAACTACCCTTCCTTTTGACCGACAGCTCTCAAACTTCATAGGATGAATGGTCTTATTGAGCAGATGATCCCTATTGTTTTTGGGGTCAGAATATTTCAAGGGTCAAGTGTCAAATTTATTGCTTTAGTTCAATTAATACGTTTCCGGATGTTAACTAGAGTTGCCTTTTGACCTACAGCCCTCAAACTTCATAGGATGATTGGTCTTATAGAGCTGATGATCCCTATTTTTTTATAGGACAATAGGTCAAAAGGTTAAGGTCATAACACTAACCGTTTTTAAAATTTCTCGATTTCCAGGGATGATAACTAAGTCCTTTAGACTTACAATACCTTGAATCTATCATAGGATGATTGGTCTGATAAAAGAAATGTCCCTATTGTTTTTGGGGTCAGCAGGTCAAAGGTAAGGTCAAGTGACCTTTGGTAATGTGTACTAATATCTCTTGATATTTCCAGAGTTACTTTTGACCTACTAACCGCAAATGTGTTGCAGTCCTTCAAACCAAAATGGTGCCATTCTAATGACGTCACATAATGACTAGATTTCCAATTGACCTACAGCTCCGAGCTTCAAACTTCATAGGATGAATGGTCTTATTGAGCAGATGATCCCTATTGGTTTTGGGGTCAGTAGTTAAAAGGTCATCGTTAAAGTGACCGTCCATGGGACAAATTGAATCTTCCGGATGGATAATCTTGAATTCATTTTTTTTGCCTACAGCCCTCATTAAATACTGTCATAGGATGATTGGTCTTATAGAGCTGATGATCCCTATTGTTTTTGGCGCCAGTAGGTCAAAGGCAAGGTCATACTGACCGTTTGTCAATTTCGTTCCGTTTTATAACTAGAATTCCTTTAATTTCCAAACCTCATACTGTAGTAGGATGATTGGTCTATTAAGCTAGATTGAACTACCCTATTGTAAATTTATGGGGTCAGTAGATTAAAGGTCAAGTTTCCAAAACATTTACCTTGGTCAATTGCTTTTAATAATTTGGGGTGCATTAACTTGAAAGGTCAAGTAGTTATAACATAATAGGGAGAACATTTTGTGAAAAACACTGCTTAGTTCTATTTTTCACCGTATGGATTTTTGCAGATGGCGTGTTTTTACAGTTAGATAAAATATGAAATCATGTAAATTAGTACTTTGTTAATCTTAATGACAGATGATTACACCAACTCAACATTTATTCTTAATTTAAACAACCATTTAAGAGAAAAGCATGTAAAAGAAACAAGACATTATGTCATTTTCAAGCCAAAATTACTTTTGATTACTTACAAAGGGAGGTAAATAACCAGTGTTCTGTGTTGTTATTATTACCTCCCCTTTCAAATGTATATTTTGCTATTTCATATTAATTAATGATTTATTATTGGTCTAAGAATTAATTTACTTTTCTTCGTTAGAAAATATTGCAAACCTGAGATATATCTTATGTTACATTCTCTCAATACTGACTTATTAGGCCTACTTGAAATACTTCAAAATAAATTCCATTACACATTCAGTGAGTAACTTATGTATACAAACAACTGATGTGGTGAATACATTTTCAACCTGTTTATTCTTTGTTTGAAACACACAAACAATCATCCAGGCATATGATTGTATTGCTCACTCTTGACATACAAGCACACCTGTCACATTCGATGATTTTTTGACAAAACTCGCAGCTAAATCTACTGACCTTTGTCTTAAGCGACCGCTTTTGAATCCCCCCGAGCGTTTTTACACTGTTTTGCTATTGCATTAAGCGACTTTTGTCTAACGCGACCAGCGACCAGTAATTAGCGACCCATAATCGGTCTTTTGTTCGTATTAGGCGACCATTTATGTGCAAACAGATCATGTCTAATCTATGGAAACTGACTTCTTTAAAGTTGCATTTAACGTCCCAATTAGACACGGAAGTGTCAAATTTCATAAGCATTATCGTCCATCCTTATATCCCCTGATGGTATTTATCGACTTTAGGTACTTTATGTTCTAACTGTTTTGCTATTTTTGAAAAATTACCAAGTGACACAAGTACGATTTTTATGGGAAACGGTTGCCGTCTCCGGTGATGCTTTGTATTAAGAGACCATTTTATTAAGCGACCGGTTTTGGCCTTTCCCTTGGGTGGTCTCTTAATACAAGTTTGACTGTAGTTTGTTTGTTTCCTGACTGACCTTCCCTTTTTTTTTTTACACCCAACCAATTTTTTTTATCACTGAAAAAAAAAATAGCATGAAGAAAAGTTATTTTCTCATGGAAATTACTTTTGTCCGTGTTCAAAATCAATTTTTAGCTCGACTTTTCAGAATAAGAGACATTGACTGACCTAGTCATGGCGTATGCGTTGGTTAAAGTTTTTAATAAAGTCAAATATCTTGAATACTATCAAAGGTATTGACTTGAAACTCAAACTATATCTTTACCATCAACATCTACACCTGAGGAAACAATCCCCATAACTATGTTTTGATTTTTGACAGATTTATGCCCTTTTTAACTTAGAATTTTTGGTTAAAGTTTTTAATAAAGTCAAATATCCTGAATACTATCAAAGGTATTGACTTGAAACTCAAACTGTATGTTTACCATCAATATCTACACCTGAGGAAACAATCCCCATAACTCTGTTTTGATTTTTGACAGATTTATGCCCCTTTTTAACTTAGATTTTTTTGTTAAAGATTTTTATAAATTCAAATATCTTGCAAATTATCAAAGGTATTGTCTTGAAACTCAAAATATATCTTTACCATCAGCATCTACACCTGAGGAAACAATCCCCATAACTCTGTTTTGATTTTTGACAGATTTATGCCCCTTTTTAACTTAGATTTTTTTGTTAAAGATTTTTATAAATTCAAACATCTTGAATACTATCAAAGGTATTGACTTGAAACTCAAAGTATGTGTCTACAATCAACATCTACACCTGAGGAAACAACCCCATAACTCTGTTTTGATTTTTGACAGATTTATGCCCCTTTTTAACTTAGAATATTTGGTAAAAGATTTTATAAAGTCAAATGTTTTGAATACTATCAAAGGTATTGACTTGAAACTCAAAGTATGTGTCTACCATCAACATCTACATCTGAGGAAACAATCCCCATAACTCTGTTTTGATTTTTGACAGATTTATGCCCCTTTTTAACTTTAATTTTTTTATGGACTTAAAATGTATGTTTACTGTCAACATCTTCACCAATGTTTTTGATTTTTGACATTTTATGCCCCTTTTAACTTAGACTTTTGTCACAGTTTTTACCAGACTAACATGGAAATACTCGAAATGGCTTTCTTTTTGAAATGTCATAGAATAATTATGCAGCATGCAGGGTCATGCTTTTTTAATTCTATACATTTCAATTTTGAAAAAGTTACAGAGTTATTCATGATCAAATTTACAAGGTTATGTATTTCTTTGAAATTATCCCCTCCTCCCTCCACTTGGCTTACAGAATCCAGAGTAAGGCTTTGAATGTAATGTACATTTACAAAGGTCTTTGAACAAGTTTCATATCTTTGACCTTAATTCTTACAGACAATTAATTACACAATACTCCTGTTCTTTGACAAAAAACCCATTTTACCAACAACCTTTCGAATAGTCGAGCGTGCTGTCATGTGACAGCTCTTGTTTATTGATTTTTTTCCATAAATATTACCTGAATGACATAGTAATAGCTTAATATTGTTATGGGTACCCATCAATTTACACGATCACATTAGAAAAAAAATCCCTACCTACTAAACCATTTTCTTTTCAGCGTGTTACAGGAAAAAGACATAATTTTTAGGCCTTGGGTAGCTTTTGTACATGCAAATGGCTATATCTGAGCATTCAGCCAGGCTCATCATGGTCAAGTATACACAGGAGTTTTACCCAGGCAGTCTCAAGAAGTAAAAAAAAGTATCTAGCTAGCTGGCTGCATGTGGAAAGCGTCGAGTATTGCTGTTCAGCTCACCTAGCACTAAGTGCCAGACTGGGCTATTAAGAACGCTTACCATAATGCTGTCATCATCATCCATTCACATTTTCCTTCAAACAACATCAGATCTGCTCTGAAACCACTAGGCCAATGCTGATGAAACTTGGCAGCGATGTTCCTTGCGGGGAACCCTATTATAGTTGTTCAAATAATAATAATGATAACAATAGTCTTTATTTAATAAGGCAACATATTTGGGCGAGCCCAATCTTACATATGAGCCTCACAACACAATGTACATACAATACAGTCGAACTTGCCCATGCAACCACGTGTATTAAGCGACCTTTGTCTTAAGCAATCACTTCTGAATTCTCCCGAGCTTTTTTACACTGTATTGCTATTGCATTAAGCGACTTTTGTCTAACGCGACCAGCGACCAGTAATTAGCGACCCATAATCGGTCTTTTATTCGTATTAGGCGACCATTTATCCTTTCTATGAAAACTGACCGCTTTGATGTTGCATTTAACGTCCAAATTAGGCACGGTGGTGTCAGATCTCATAAGGATTATCGTCCATACTTATGTTCGCATGTGTTAATTGTAGAGTATTTACCAATTTTCGGTACTTTCATGTTCAAACTAATTCGCTGCTTTTGGAAAATTACCATGTGACATAAAGATATTCATGGATAACGGTTGCAGTTTCTGGTGATACTTTGTATTAAGAGACCATATTATTAAGCGACCAGTTTTGGCCTTTCTTCGCTTAATACAAGTTTGTCTGTATTTACAAATTATTAAAAAGCATGAAAAACAATAAAATCACAGTACAAATATAACATAACTTTACAGAAACAATTAAACTACAGAGTAACTAAAACATTTATTTAACACTTTTATTTAGCAGTGTTAATTCCAACCAGAGAACTTCAAGTGCATAATACAGTCTTTTAAATTCTTCCAATGTATTAAAAGAACGGATATCAATAGGGATGTCATTCCAAATTTTAGATCCCGAGTTAGCAAGAGATTTAGGAAAGAATTCTAAATTGGGTTTTGGAACCTTTAATAGTTGATAGCTGTACAGTTAATCCCATTAAATGTTGTACTACAGTAAATCTTGTTGTGTACACTGTACTACTGATATGCAAGATATTTTAAAAATATATACGTAAATGAAATTTAGAAATTACTCTTGAAACATTTATTCTGTCCTTATAGTGATCTTGCATCAAAAATATTTCCTTTGATAATGCTTGTTTTACTACACAAATATTCACAATTGTTCAGTATGTTCTAGAAAAATTCTTAAAAAACTGAAAAGTTCTTTTATTCAAGAGTTGTTTCCTACTGATTTGTTTTCCGTAAATGATATTTTTCTATTCTTCATCTAGGTGGGAGAGATCAAGGGAGTATAGTAACCAAATCAAGCAATGAAAATGGATTTTGAAGCTGTAAGTTGGGATGTTGGGGGTGAGGCAAAGGAGCTAGATAGAAGTTTGTTTCAGGATAGTAAGGTAAAGTTTGTGATAGTTTTATATTTCTCCTCTTTGATTGCTTATCTGGTATTCACGTTAACTTGGAGATAGACCTACATGTTTATCCTTGTACTGGTACACGTACACTGACCAGTTAAGGAAACACGCCTCTTCTGGTAAACTCAAAATTTATGATATCCAGTGCAAAGTCTCTTTAGATATCATAATAAATTAATGATATTATATGTCTGTTTGAATGAATTGTTTTGTGGTCATTGAATGCAGACTTATAGGGAATTAAACCTTACATGAAAAAAAATGAGTACCGGTATAGTAACTGTTGTAGGTCTGTGCTCTGAAGTGAAAAGAAATTATCTCAAAATCAGATGTTCTGTTTTGCTATTTGGTTATTGTAAGGTTTTTTTTCAGAAGAAGAAAAGGAAAAGGTCGAGCAAAAGAAAGCTAGAAGTGGAAAACGAAAGTTCTAACAGTGTTTTAGATAAAAAGAAAAAGGTTAATTATGTGGGAGGAGGGAAAAATGGAGAAGGAATGTTAGAAAAGAAGAATGGTGGACCAACAACTGAAGCTTCAAATGCTGCAGCCAGTGAATTAATGAGCAGAAAGGAGAGACGGAATAAGAAATGGCAGGAAAAGATGTTGAAACGTAAGCTGATGACTGAGCAGAAAACTTGTGTCAGTTTGAAAAAGACAGTCATAGATTCTGAACTTCTAAAGAGTCCAGCATCAGAAGAAATGAAGGACAAAAATATGCAACTTGGTCAAAAAAGTGAGGACGATGGCGAGACAAAATTATCAATGAGCAGATCTAAGAAAAGGAAGTTAAAGTGGGAACAGATACAGGACCAGATACAGAAGCGGAAAAAGAAGAAGCTTGTGGAAAGTAAGTCAGATAATTTAAGAGAGTCTGATGGTCACTCAGAAACACACAGTGATGTTGACAAAGTGAGCAAAGTTCAGTTAGATAAAAATGTAGGTGATCAGAGTTTGACAAGTAAAAATACGAGTCAGATGAATAGGAAGGAGCGAAAGAAACTGCAGTGGAAACAGAAACTAAAGGAGAGAAAACTGAGTCAGCAAAGTAATCCAGAAAAAATAAATGATTCCGGGGTAGTACTTGGTAACGAGAATGTACAAAGTAAAAAGAAAAGAAAAGTAGACAAAAAAAGTAAGAAAAGTACAAATGAAACTGAAATAAAAGAGGTAGAAAGTTCTACAGTAAAGGAAGAGTTACCAAAGACTAGAAGTGAAATCAAAGTTGCAGAGACAGATAGTGTGAAGACTAAGAAAAAAAGAAAACGTGCTTGTAAAAGAAATAAATTTAAGAGTTACATTAAGCCAGAGCTTATGGTTACAAAAGATGTCTCTGAAGGTCGTGAAGGAGACCCAGGAAACACACTTTCACCAGATAAAAGTGAAAATAAAAAACCTGTAGACGCAAGTACGCCTTTGAATGAAACGAAAAAATCCAGAAAAGCTAAAAAGAAGAAGAATAATGAAAAACTTGGTAATGACAGTTCTAATACCCCCAAAGTAACAAAACTTAACTCAGGAGGCCAAAAGGTAGAGCCAAAGGGCAACAAGAAAACGGCATTGGATCCAAAGAAGCTAAAGGCCTTGCTTTCTCCAGATTCAAGAAAGAACATATCTGCTGAAAGTGATATTGTAGGAAATGAGACTGATAAAACTGAAAGTTCTAGTAGGAAGAAGAAGAGTGAGAATAAATCAAAGACATTGTTGGAGAAAAATAAGGAGCGATTGAATGCAGCAAGGTTTAGGTAATTTCCTTTGCTAGTTTAGTTCAAAATAATAATTTATACTTAAAAGGGAGAAATCAAGGAAAAGGTAGTCAGACAGTTGCTAGTATTAAAATTTTATTTTTAGTTGTTACTAATTTATTTTAGCTCGATTGTGAAGAAAGCATGAAGCTCATCAAACTTTTTTGATGAAGTGAACTGTTTTATACCCTTTGGTATTGAATTGACTACTTAGTTCTAATAAAAATGTTGTTTTTGCAGTTTTTACAAAAAAGAAATTCTGTTTGTGACAGATAAATAAAGATTAACATGACACTGATATAAAATCAGTTCTCTACTTTGATAGAGCATTTTGATATGGATGTTTTATGGAAGGTTGTTTGTCATTGAATCTAGTTTCTGTTGTGAGAACATGAGATTGTATCCCTGCTCTTTTGAGCTGAAGTGATTTCTTAATTAAAGTTTTATATTTAGTGGTGTTCACCTCAGGATTGAAAGGCTCCTGGTTTGATCCCTACCATAGTTAGGTCGGTAGTGTCCTTAGGCAAGACACAAATAATTCCACATTGCTTCTCTCTCTTTCTTCAATGTTGATTCCATCTGGAATGAGTCTCGAGAGCGATTAATATAAGTTGTAAGAACTTGTTTCGCAATCGAGAATAAATAAATTAGTGTAAAAAACAAAATTACAGTTTTATCTCTTTCCACAGGTACTTAAATGAACAGCTGTATACAACAACTGGTCAAGAAGCCTTTAAAATGTTCAAGAATGATAAGGCAGCATTCAGTGTTTACCACGAGGGCTTCCAAGGTCAAGTTGAAAAATGGCCGACAAATCCAATTGATGTTATCATAGAAAAAATACAAAAAAAGTAAGTGTCTTTTACTGTTATAAGGATTTTATTTCACTATGAATAGAGGCCGTTCTTCATCATGTAATGTTTCCTTCCTCTACAGCATTAAATGAGGCAGAATTTGAATAAACTGACCTCTCACATCATGATCATGTCTAAAGCTTTACATTTTCCAGGAATAAAATACAAATGTAATAATAAAAACTATTTAAAGCCGGCTTAGTGCAATTTTGGATTTTTGCTACAGATTCCTTTATGTACATCACTGTCATGTATATTATTTTTACTTTTACTTTTATTCTTCATCATGGCATGTTACATGCACGTGATGTTGACATAAACAATAAACAGATGTAAAACAATAGAATTATAAACACATAGGCTGACTAGACACACATAGTTACATAATGATACCGGTATCTATCACTTAACTACTAAAGAGTTGTATAAAAGTTTTGCCAAAAAGACAAAATAAAATTGGAAAAATTTGTAATTTTAAGTAGATATGGTGAATGAAATTATTTGAAATTACGATTTTAGAGAATAACACCAATTTGGTCAGTTTTGTTTCATTCTGCTTATTCATAAGTTTTTCTAGAATAAATGAATTTGGGTGACCATGATACATAGGGCCATAATTTATCCATTTTATAGAAGTTCTGCAAACTTTGCGTTTTTACTGAGAATCATGTTTAAAACGGAAATCTGAAATAAAACTCAGTGCTAACTGGCCTTGATTTTGAATTATATGCCCATTAACACAACATTTTGTAATATTTGCTGATTTTCAAGGGCAGGTTAACTTGTGAAAGGTCAAGGCCTTACATATATAATAGTAAACTATAGCAAACATTTTAACAACAAACACAATCTCATGCTAGATTTTGAACCGATGCATATACAAGGAGCTGAAGGAGGGGTGATAAAAAAGAAATACAATCATAGACTTTTGTCATAACTTTTTTACTTTCTATCAGTTTCTTCCATATTGATACACCGCCATGTACAATGTATCCTAAAGAAACATTAAAAAACATCAAACCATTACACTTGTGTCTATACAGCAGACAACAAATTTGCGCGCAATTTCAAGCATATGGTTACAAAATAATGATAAAATACTGTAGTATGTCCAAAAA
>JAFMSR010000008.1:7686860-7698248 GCA_022818135.1 Saxidomus purpurata
TTAAATGATTCCAGAAGAGCTTTATTTTATAGACACATCCCAACCATATCTCGAATGTTTCAATGCTGATAAATTTGTGAGTCACTGTCGCGTTTATTTACGTGTTTCATCAGTTTATAAATTGAGGCCGGAAGATGTATAAGACAAATTAGTATACCTGTAAATGAAAGAAAGTGTAATATATTCCAAGAATCATTTTGTAACAATGCTAACAAGGCCTGTTTGTAAAACACGAATGCTCCCTCCTCCTTCTTGATCAGTAATGTAGAAAACATCGAACTACTAATATGCAAGGAATCGTTTTTAAAGTAAAAGTCACTGTGAAATTGGCGTCAGACCTAATAACCTGAAAATGAATAGGGGTCATCCACTGGTAATGGCAAATCAAGTTTGAAAAATGTATGCCGACTTGTTATTGACTAATGACTCACTTCAATATGAAAGGTCCTGGTGACCTTGACCTTTGACCTACTGACCTAAACATCAATCGTGATTATCTGCTGGTCATGACCAACTTTCACATCAAGTTTCAATATGCCAGGCCCAAGTTCAATATGCTAGGCCCAAGAGTTCTCGAGTTATCGTCCGGAAACCGTTTTACTATCCCGGGTCACCTTGACCTTTGACCTTCTGACCTCAAATCAATAGGGTCATCTGCTGGTCATGGCCAACCTGCACATCAAGCTACAAGATGCTAGGCTTAAGCATTCTCGAGTTATCGTCCGGAAACCGTTTTACTATTCCAGCAAATACAAAATAGACCAAAAACCGCTACATGTTTACTCACAGATTGAATGTAAATTAAACAAGAGGGCCATGATGGCCCTTTATCGCTCACCCGAGTACAACTGCTTTTAACAAAGTTGCTAGAAATCATCGAAACAACCTTTCTGACAAATTTCCAGGATATTTGGGCTGAAAATGTTACCTCTAGAGTATTTACAAGGCTTTTCCATATTTGGGCTCTGTGACCTAGTTTTTGACCCCAGATGACCCACATTGAAACTTGAGCTAGAAATCATCGAAAAAACCTTTCTGACATATTTCCAGGGTATTTGGGCTGAAAATGTAACCTCTAGAGTGTTAACAAGGTTTTTCCACATTTGGGCTCTGTGACCTAGTTTTTGACCCAAGATGACCCATATTTGAACTTGAGCTAGAAATCATCTTAACAACCTTTCTGACAAATTTCCAGGATATTTGGGCTGAAAATGTTACCTCTAGAGTGTTAACAAGGTTTTTCCATATTTGGGCTGTGTGACCTAGTTTTTGACCCCAGATGACCCATATTCGAACTTGAGCTAGAAATCATCAAAACAACCTTTCTGACATATTTCCAGGATATTTGGGCTGAAAATGTTACCTCTAGAGTGTTAACAAGGTTTTTCCATATTTGGGCTGTGTGACCTACTTTTTGACCCCAGATGACCCATATTCGAACTTGAGCTAGAAATCATCAAAACAACCTTTCTGACATATTTCCAAGATATTTGGGCTGAAAATGTTACCTCTAGAGTGTTAACAAGGTTTTTCCATATTCAGGCTGTGTGACCTAGTTTTTGACCCCAGATGACCCATATTCGAACTTAGGCTAGAAATCATTAAAACAATCTTTCTGACAAATTTCCATGATATTTGGGCTGAAAATGTTACCTCTAGAGTGTTAACAAGGTTTTTCCATATTTGGGCTGTGTGACCTAGTTTTTGACCCCAGATGACCCATATTCGAACTTGAGCTAGAAATCATCTTAACAACCTTTCTGACAAATTTCCAGGATATTTGGGCTGAAAATGTTACCTCTAGAGTGTTAACAAGATTTTTCTATTTTGGGTCATGTGACCTAGTTTTTCATACGAGATGACCCATATTCGAACTCGTCCGAATAATTACTGGGACAAACAACCTGACCAAATTTCGTGACAATTGAGGCAAAAATGTGACCACTAGAGTGTTAACGAACTAATGTGGACGGACGACGGACATTCATCGATCCTAATAGCTCACCCTGAGCCAGGTCAGGTGAGCTAAAAACCCCTAATTTTCATTGAAAATGGGTATGATATTACAACATATTACACGCCATAGTAATTGATGTCTGAATAAAGAGAAAAATCGCCTTATGTAAAATAACCAATTACCTGTGCCCGCGGTTTGTGACTGCTCTCCATTTCCCATGTTTTAACTAAATCTTCAACAGTTTTTTCAAGGGATCCTTCAGGATGCTTGTTTGTTCTCTCGTTCATAAATTTCTCATTTACAACACTATAGTCCGGCTTGGATCTATGTCGCCATTCAATATCTTTTGCATCCATAAATGAACGTTTTGGAAAACTGTCAGATTTTTGATCCATTTTAAACCGAGTTTGCTTATAAAATGATCTGCGATACACAAGATGTAAATTTGCTACAATTAACTATGGAACGCCATGACCGTCTTATCATGACTTGTTTGCTTATATGCGGTACATATTTCATTATATGCAGTATATATTTTATTATATGAAGTAGATATTTAATTATACGTGGTAGATAGTTCATTGTGTGTGGTACAAGTTACTTTATATGTTGTACTTTCTTTGTTATATGTAGTACAACTCTTCTTATATGTGGTGGTACTGTCTTTATATGCAGTGCAATATATGCAGTAGATTTGTTATTGTGTGTAGTAGATAAAACGTTATACGTGGTGCTTTTTACATTATATGATGTGCAAAATGAAATATATGTGGTAGTGACTGAGTCCATTATGTGTGGTGCTTTTATCCTTACATGCAGTGCATATAACATTGTGTTGTACTTTCGTTAATATACGCTGTGGATCTCGCATTATATGCTGTACATGCGATTTCCTTATATGCTGTGCTTACAGCATTATATGCGGTAGTAATTTCTTTATATACGGTAGTTTTGTCATTATATGCGGTTGTTACGTCATTAAGATGAGATGGTTAGGATATTTCCGAACGATACCGTAAATTGCCGGATTATAACGAATCCGGATGTTTCACACGAGTAATTATTGTGCACCGAGACAGTTTAATCAATACAGAGGCTCGCATCCACCCTTTTATTGTACAACAACAACTCTACATAGATTATTGAATGGTTTACGGTACTACAGTATACTTTAAACCGCTGATTTTATCGATAATGACTGGGAATATATAGCTGAATAACCTCAAAATACAAATAATAGATACTTTGGAAGTAACATAATAAGTTATCAATTAATATACTTTGTACATAGATTCCATGCAAAATTTCAAGCCTTGAAGATAAATTGCCATGGATTTGTTTAGTGACAAGAACAGCAAAGTTCAGCAAATTGTTTCATTGTTGCATTTGTAACTGTACATTCTATAGCATAATACTGTATAACATTCTTACTATATAAGGCACCTTTTAATTGGATAATACCCCATGAAAAGGGTCAATGCAATATCAACGCGTTTTTTTAGCCTTTCATGGATGGTTAAATAATGATATTACGTAAATATCTGATATCTGTCAACATAATATGTCGTTACCTCCCAACCAATGTTAATTATGAGTGAAGAGTAATTATACTTTCTCAGTCAGCAACATATTTGATAAGAAAAACAAGCATTCAAACTTGGCAATTTCCACATAGGTAATTCCTTGTAATCAGCTAACAACAATCCTATAGTGGTAAGAATTCTCGTCAGTCGCATGGGAGAACGGTGTTCAATTCCATTTTTTTGGGCTTGCCTGCTGTGTATGGGTCTTCGTAGGTCCCGTCTTATGAAATTACTGTTGAATTTTGTCTATTCTTTACTGTATTACCTAACAAATTGCTTGCGTTTAAGGAAATTGCCAGAAAGCATCATTATATGAAGTTTGTTTTTTGGGTCAAAGGTCAAGGTCACAAAGTCATGTAAATAGAAAGTTACGCGGCCTAGCTTCATCTTCTAAAACTCTTACTACACTGTGATAAAATTTGACAGGAATTATTACTGCAGTCTAGCTAGTCTAGCTACCTCTCTGTTTCACATACAGAAAATTGCGCCGACGTTACTAATCAAAGGACTGAAAGTGCTGGAGGGTCGATTGTCTCTGAACACATGTGTAAATATCAGGGCAACCCATGCATGAGTAAAGTTATCAACAAACTGGAGACACAAATGTCCACAGAGTTTGACCTTTAACCATATGTGTAAACTTTACTTTTGATAGGAACCCATGTGCTTACCTTTTGCATTCAATGACTACATGTATGTTCAACTGCCCTATATAGTATCATAGCTGTGAATGGTAACTGAGAAGTGGATGTTTACAAACCTGAACTGAAAATTCAAAGTTTGCACAACTTTTAATGTCATTCAAAAGTTATGGGATTTGCCCATAGGGTTGAGTGTATTGTGTCAATAATACAAAATAAATTCCTATCCTAAATTGTAGGCAAAAACTGAACAATGAGCAAGATCAAAAAAGATTAATAATTGAACAAGAAAAACAGTGATACAAAGTATCACAGCGGGCCCACAAACAAAACTGATATGTAAATATTCTAGAAATTGGTGATGATTGATGTTGAGGCATGGCTCCAAAAGAACCCAAGGAAACCAATTCTGGTTGTACAAGCAAAGCCTGACACGACTACTGACTGAACTTTACTGTTATCGAATAATATGTATACAGTATGTCTTATTAACATTATCCTTATAAGTTTGACATGAATGAAGTTTTCTATGATTATTTGCTGTAAAACATTTAAAATGGTTTAAAGTCTTAAAATTATAAGTAAAACAGAAGAAAAATGTAAAAAAAACTGTATTAAATGGGTTTCGAACTCGCGTCCGCCGCAGTAAGTCAGCGCAATTTCAATTACCAGCATCTCTACCAACTGCTCTATGTCCGCGAATATAGAGTAATTGGTAAAAAACGAGTTGTTATAAATTTGTATGTCCAAGTCGTTCGTTCGCGCATTAATAGTATTTACGATTAATTACACATTTAAAGAACAATAACGAAATAATATTATTCTATTCTGAAATGTTTTTAAATTATTTAGATTTTTTACTATATAATTTTGACAACACTATAATGCCTAACAACTGTTTATATGGAACTACTTGTTTGTATGTTGTGCGTTCGGCCGTAAGGGCGATATACTCTGTTAACTTTAGGTCGATTTTAACAATCGACCCAAAAACTGCCCGAAATGGCAACATACTAGTAGTTGATGCGTCAATCAAATATTTTCGAATTTATACAGAGTCGGTAAAAGTGATTCCGCGCATTGCGGAAAATTTTATTGAAACAGTTTTAATATTTTAATAGCTATTCAAAGTTCATGTGGGTTCACATGAAGCTCATACTGCCTATATAAATTAAGGCTTTTGAATCATCATGCCTAAAATGGGATTAAAATCACGGTAGCAGATACAAGGGAATCCGGGTACAAGACCCTAGCTCTTTTACGAATAGATCCCTTGGTTCTTTTCTACGTGACCGGCGTATAGCACCGATACACGCGAGACTACCTCTGGGTTTCTAACCAGTTCATCTCAGATAGGTGGGAAACACTGAAAAGCGTTTCTGAAATATCCAGTGCCTCGGCCGAGAATCGAACCGGGGACCTCCGGATTGGTAGTCCAGAGCGTTACCCACTCCACCATATAAAAAACGGTAAAAATTGATAATTGACATTTCATTCACACTTATGTTGATTTTTAAAACCCTATTTGCAACTGAATAGAAAACGGTCTTCACAATGTTTCTTAATTGGATCAAGTTGGTGTTCTCGAAAGAACATGTCACTGCATCCAGATAAATAAAAATGTATGTTAGTTTTATAAAAAAAAAAACAGAATAAAAAATGTCCGAAAATTAAACCTTTCCATTAACGGTACACATATTGAAATCGTTACGTCTCAAAAAGTTTTAGGTTTTATATTGATGATATGCAAATCACACCAGTATGCAAAAACAAATTAAATTCTATTTAAATGATGATATGAGGAAAATGTTTTATAACGGATACATTGTTCTATGTTTTGATTATGTATGGGGTAAAGGCATTCATTTTAAAAGTGATATAAATAAGATTATAAAACAATAAAAACGTATTGCTCGTATCATTCTACAAAGCCTATTTAATACGCATTCCATAGATTTATTTCAAAGCTAGACTGGTTGACTTTAACTAACAGGTGCAAAATGGTCTTTAAATGCAAGAATAAATTATTTCCAGATTATATGTCAGATCCATTAGCGTTAGCATACAATGAAAATTTTGTTTTGAAGGCCACATTGTAAATAAGTGTATTGTTTGTGTTTTCACTTAATGTGCTTACCTTCATGAAATAAAGAATTTATTATTACAAATGTGTTATTATTATTATTTCCGACAAAAACTACACGGCTTGTAAACATTATAGAGGAGAGTGGTAAAAAAGAGCCAGCGATACTTCCGAGGTGGTGTTTAGTACAAAAAAACGAAGGAAAACATAACAATGTAGTTCCATTCAGTTATGACTATACCTTTTATCTATCCAGTTCGATTTTCAGGAAAACTGTATTTCTTTACGTCAGTTTATTTAAAAGTTGTAATGTCAGTAGTGGGAAACTGCCGATCCACTTGACCCCTAACCACCTTTACCACATACGTACATTGGCCTTTTAATGAACCCTAACCGCTGAACCTCATACACCTCCAACGTTGACCCTAGGTGACCCTGAACCGATATTGTGCACCCAAGCATATTTAGTTGACTGACCCGTTTTACTGTCTTGTTGACCCTAGGTAACCCTTAACCGATTTGTAAGAATACTTTAAACCGCTTTTATTAAATGAGCCGTGATTAGTCCCTCAAAATTGCATAGGTATGGTTTCAACAATAATTAATACCGGAAGATGGCCCATGGTGAGTAAACACTAGTCCCATATTGTTCAGTCAGACTAGTTTAATTAAATAAGTAATTTTTATTGAGCATAAACTCTAGGGAGAGGGAAATGTATCACATGCTTTATAAAATAAGATGGTCTAATTATTTAACCACCAACATGTTAAACATTATCACGAGCCTTTACTGGTAGAGGACTTTGAATTCAAATAATACCGCTATCCATGAATGTTTTACTGAGATTTAGTCCTACATTTTTACAGGAACAAAGTTAAAGAAAACTTTTTACCCTAAAATATTAACCCTAGTCATTTTATACAATAAACCGGGGATAAGACCAACAACAGAATCTGTAAAGTTTCAACATTTATTTATTCAAACTTATAATAAAGAACCTTTGAACAATAAAATCACAGTCTACAAAATATTTGACACTAGGAACAGGACGTTTAGAAAGATATAAATGTATTTAATAAACTTTTATAAAATAAAATTTTATAAAACTGATAAAATCGGACGTCCGCCAAAACAATGAGCAACAAATGAGTAAAAATGATTTTTAAAATATACAAATGAGTAAAAATGAGCAACAAATGAGTAAAAATGAGCAAAAAAAGAAGAGCAAAATGAGTTAAAAATACAAATGAGTAGAAATGAACAACAACTGAGTAAAAATGAGCACAAATGAGTAAAACTGAGCAACAAATGAGTAAAAATGAGCAACAAATGAGTAAAAATGAGTTTTAAAAAATACAAATGAGCAAAAATGAGCAAAAAATGAGTAAAATGAGCAAAAATGAGTAGAAATGAGCTACAAATGAGTAGAAATCAGCAAAACTGGGTAGAAATGAGCAGCAAATGAGTAAAAATGAGCACAAATTAGTGAAAATGAGCAAACATAAGTAAAAATGAGCATGAACCGTGCATATTTGCTGTGCAAACCCTCACATTAGGGTCATTTTCAAACAAAATGATTTTCTTTTATGTCCTGACCGTTAGGTTTAGCAATAAAGTCATTATGTGAAGTAGGTTTGAAATGGACGATTAAAATGTCACTGCATTCGGTTTCAATTGAATAAACATCAAACTCAAATCATACAGCGCATTAATTTAGCTATACTTTATACTTGGATGGATTTAAAGGTCAGTTAGTCGAAGGTTGATGCTTTCAATTTTCTTCTCGTTTGTTTATACTTTTGTAAATGAAGTTGATTCAACGCATAACAACGAACGGCAGTTTAACGCATCGATACTTCTTTACAACACTTTATAATTGTTTTCGGTACAAAATGTGATGGTAGAACTAGTGTTGAAGAATACTACGCTGGTTGACGAAAGGTTGTTGACAGGTCGTCTGATTTTACCAGTCTTATCATTATTTAAGGACAATTTAACATGATCCAAAACAAATAGGCAAAAGTGTACATAAACAGAAAAACTCTCAAGACAATTCAATTTAAACATTTTTATTTCAGTTTATACACATAAATGAACTGACACATAGTGACATAAGCACACTTAATGTAGTAATCTTTAACATCCATTTATGACATATCTGAAAATATATATTTAAAAGCACATTGATATATTGTCTCAGTCCCATACGCTGTTGTTAACTGTCATTGTTATCATCCTCATCAGTATCATTGTCCTCATCATTACTTGAATTTTCTACATCACTTTCAATTTCTGGAGCATCATATTGCATCAGTATTTTGTCAAATAGAAATCGCCTTTTATAAACTGCATACTTTAGAGCCTCCTCCGGTTCAAAGTTATCAAGATCTCTGTCTCTGATATAGCTTTAGACTGTCCTTCTTTATAGTACTGTACCAAACAGCTTTCTCCAAGAAAATACTCATCAAGGCACTGCGATATTGACTTGTCATGTCCCAGTATGCCCTTTTACGTGATTTTTTTTCATTTAGTCCATTATCGTTTACAAGGTGTTTTACACGTCTCTCGAAATCCGATTGACAATGTTCAAATGCTTCCTCCATAAGATTTGCCCAAGGATTAGTAGTGTTAGTATCATCCTGTTCGTCTTCATCCTCGTAATTATGATTAATATCCATTTCTTCATCAGATAATTCCTCGTCGGATAAGTCCACGCCTTTGTGTTTGGGGAATCAAAAATATCATTATCATTTTTGTCTGTTTTATGTGCAGACATTTTATGACGTAACATATTATAGGTTCTAGCGAATGGTTTTAAACAGATATTGCACTCAAATATGCCCTTCTCACCCGACTATTTATATCCAACTAATTAAAGTTGAAAATGTGGTTACATTAATGTTTGTTTTAGTAAGATCCAAATATATTCCTAATTAATTTTCTTTTCTTGACAGCGGATTTTTGTGGGTGTTGTTCATCCGATTTTTTGTCGATTTCAACTTTTTACTTAAACCTTTGCTGTGCTTTTTTGCCGATGTGTTCTTGTCTCTTGTTTTCAAGTTACTAAAATGTTTTGACTTAGCGGCAGTTTTCAAAGATTCTCGTTTCAACTCACTTTTGGCTTGTTCAACTGTCTGTTGTGCCGGGGCTATTGAGTTAAGCACAACTGATTTGGTGTTGACATTCTCCTTCCCTCCTGAAGCCATATGTAACATTTTACTACCTCCAGTTTGTGTAAGTTGTTTTTTAGCAGACAATTGTTTTAAAAACTCAATCCATTTCTGTGCGTCTGGTATATACAATTTAGAGTGACTCATAACTAATATAAAATGGATAGCGTTTAAAATGAAGTGTTAGATACAATGGTGGCTGTAAAAATAACTCAAAATCGTCATTGTCACCATCTCTTATAGTGATTTCAAACTCTATAATTTCCTTTTTCTTTAAAGGTAAATAATAGGGGGTATCAAATACATAGTTCCATGCTGTAGTAGAGGTTTTTCGCATACGCCTCAACACAGGTTGTTCGCTTCCCCAAATTATACTTTCTCTAATGATGTCTGTAGAAATGCAAACAATGTCACTGTTTATGGATTTGGATACTTTGACTTGTTTGTTTTTTTGTGCGTAAAATTCTGTTAAAGCAACTTTCCAAAATCCATCAAAAGTAAGAGGTGTATTTAAATGAATTTTAAATCGGTAGACCTTATTATCCGGAAAGTAGGAGTCACTCTCATCACTTTTAATGTAAATATATTTATCCATCTTTGCAATTCCTTAACATCCTCATAAATAAACTTTATATGTGACATTAGTTTGACTCTATCAAGTACTCATTAATCATTTCAGGTTTACAGAATAATTCTCTACAGATTAAAATTTCAGTATGTGTATGGTGCAGTGATTTTAAATTAGGATACAATTATTATATGTTACTATATGTTCTTTAAAAAACTCAAATTTTTCCATGTAATAAAATTCTAGCTCAATGTTTAATGATGATATATTTTTTAATGATCACTACCTCAGTATTGACTACCACCAACAACAATATTCAAATACCTAAACAACGCACTATTTACATGCAAAATTCTTTTACAAATATTTGTGCACATACTTGGAACAATATACCTATTAATATTCGTTTTTGTCAATCTCTGAATTCATTTAAAAAATCTTTGAAAAAGCATTGATGAAATGAAAAAACAAAAACAAACAATTATAGAACCGTATACTAGAATATAATGTGTTTATTGTATAAAATAAGGTGTGAAATATATTCTACAGTAAAAATGTACAGTCAAACCTTTAAACGAGTGTCATTCGCTGAAGGAAACTAAAGCGGTCATGTTTCGTTTTTTATAGTAATAGTACACTATTTTTCTTTTAGTGCTCTTTGTTCAGTGAATGATTGTCTAAATGTGATACAACTGTTTTTGTTCATGGATGAATGTTTAAATATGTCTGTAATACGTTAATTTATTATTTAGGATATTTTTAGAGAAGGCCATGTTTTAACTAAAGTATGTAAATGTTCTTTTGATATATCTTTACATGTTACCGTCTGTAAATAAAGAATTTATAATTATTATTATTATTATTATTATTATTATATAAAATACTTTTATAACTTTTCCAAGTGCCCAGTGTCAAATACATGTAAACTGTGATTTTATTGTTCAAAGGTTGTTTATTGTTCAATGGTTGTTTCTTTGTTGTTCAAGGATCTTACTGAAGTTGGCGGCCTAGCGGCCTGGCGGCCTAGCGGCCTGAAGTTGGCGGCCTAGCGGCCTGGCGGCCTAGCGGCCTGAAGTTGGCGGCCTAGCGGCCTGGCGGCCTGAAGTTGGCGGCCTAGCGGCCTGGCGGCCTAGCGGCCTGAAGTTGGCGGCCTGGCGGCCTAGCGGCCTGGCGGCCTAGCGGCCTGAAGTTGGCGGCCTAGCGGCCTGAAGTTGGCGGCCTGGCGGCCTGAAGTTGGCGGCCTAGCGGCCTGAAATTGACGGCTTATGTATTTTTAACAAAAATCACTTAAAAGGAAAAGTCACTTAAAGCTCAACAGAATACACACAAAAAATTAACCAAGTCGGTGGATTGGGAATTTTGACAAAAATTAACTGAGAAATAAC
>JAFMSR010000008.1:7698748-7712747 GCA_022818135.1 Saxidomus purpurata
TTTCCTATAATATCTATATATCTAAAAAATAGTTAAATGTTCGTAAAAGAATAGGACACCATCTATGTAAACTTGGTAGACTCAACATGTATTATTCATTCTATCTTAGTTTTTGTCCTTAAGGGTTTTCCACTTTTGTCATTGCACTTTCATCAATAAAAAAGAAATTATCAGAATCTCTCTAACGGCAAAATGCAGTTCAATAAAAGTTTGCACAAATAAATGTTATTAAAGTGTTGTAATGTAAAACACAACTCCAAACAAGTTTTCACACGTTTACTGAACGAAGCCCCTAACATCAATCATTGCAGCATGATGAAATCAAAGTATTTATACCCCATGGTAACAATGGGCGGAGTCATATGATCCGTCGAGGGCTGTGCCGCTCCGGTGAAACGGCACAGTCACCGACAAAAGGACTCCGTCGACTGCTACCATGGAAACACTGTAACACATAATAAATCAAAGCATAAATGAAATGTCAAAAAACGTTACATTGCTCCCCGCTGAATAAAACTGAACTTCCACTGTTCATTAATCACAACACCATTAAACGATAATCCATAGAATGTCCATATCAGAATCAACACTCTGTAATTTCAGTTGATTTACTGCTTGTAATTGTCAACATTGTCAGCGAAAATACCCTCTGCACACCGAAAAACGTCCATAGGATTTACTTGACGAATGTCAATGTTCTCAGAATATCCTATTGAGAATATGTACTCTCTTGAGATGGGAACTCCATTCCCAAAATGCTGGACACTACTAACAGTTACGTTAACAGTTTACACAAGAGTATCACGATGAGGTTCCTGTGCAGACTCCGGAACATCCTCTTCCTCCTTTTCGTAGAATTGGTCGTACACTCCGTCAGGAATATCCTCAGGTATCTCATCGTCCACGCCCTGTGGGTTGTTAACATCCTGCTGATCCGGGGGGCTGTCATTATGAGGATCCGGTGAAACTTCATCCTGCTCCGGTATCAATTTTCCACACGACCGGTAGGCCGCGAATTTTACCGGAAATTTTCATGTTTTCTTTTAATGGTACTCATATATGATGTTGTTCTAATGGCCTTTCAGATGTTTTGACCTCCTCGCGGCCTACCGATTCGGTCACTTTTAGTTTAAATGTGTGTTACTTCCGTTTCCCATTACCATTCTTTGATTTCTTTTTCTTACTCTGTGACCTGACTGTCCAACTGTATAGATCTTCGGTGAGCTAGGTTCTCTATTTCTCTCATCAGCTCTTAGGCATTCTTCTTGCAGAGCGTGGACCACTGCCTCCGCTACAGGAGTGGGGTGAGTCCGTTTGACGGCCATCATGAAGTCACGGGAGTAATGACAATTGTCCAAAAATGTGGTCAATGCCTGCTCCTTCACGATGTCAGGATTCGCCGGGTACGCTCTCCTGTACAAATCTTCAACCTCTTGGGCAAACTCACGGTATGATTCATTTCGTTGTTTCCTTCTGGATTTAGCATCTGCAATGTAGCTACCCTTCATATTTGCTGTACCAAAACGTTTCTCTAAGTGTTCGATCAACTTGTCCCAACTACCTTGAATCTCACTAGGTAAGCCATACGCAAAAGTTTCAGCTTGTCCACGGAGACAACACAATAATGTTTTCCTTGAATAATCGCTTGACCAGTTGTTTAGCTGGACGATATTCTCAAAGTATCTCCGAAAGTCATGTCACACGTCTGTACCATGACCACTGAATGTTCTACGACATGGGAAGTCATGAACTACAGGTTTAACACTTTTTCCTTCCGTGATAAGGTTAGTGTTTTCAGTAACACCGGTTCCATGAGTAGGACCAGTGTCCTGAGAGACAGAAGCGCTAAAGTTCCCGGGAGTAGCGCCTTTGTTCAAATCACCTGTTTGAGATACGGGGGATACTGGTTCGTTTGGATTGTGTTGACTAGTACTAGATTTAATTTTGGAAACAAGCAATAAAACAAGAGCTGAAATGATAAAGGCTAACATTACAAAACAGTTTATCAAACATTCACTTGATTGCATGCAGGTATCAAATCGTTCACATGACACCAAGTACAATTCTTGAATCTGATCCAAAATGAACACACCAAGAAATCTTAACAGTAAAAGTATTACCCAAAACAGAAGAAAGCATTTCCAAATGTGGCTCTGCCCGCTACACCATGTTGCCTTGGTAGCCGTTTCAGCACCGTCATGCTCCATCATAGAAGGAGTCAGTGGCGTGCTTACTATTGCATCATTCTTTAGGGGAAAATTTGGAGGAAAGAAAACTTGCGACTGTCCAATCCCAGAATCGTTAGTAGCTACAGGGGTAATTGCGTGTCCATTAATATGGTCACGCTCATTCTTATGCTTACTCAAGACACTGTCCAATACTGGAGTGCTTGACATATCTGAATTATCCCCCATTACTTTTTACAAAAACGATAGGATTGACAAAAATAAAGTTGCACTCACAATTTCTTTTTAAAGGTGTGGAATCGCTCTCTCATTAGATAAGTAAATCCCACTGCCGCTGCCACCAATGTAATGTAAAACACAACCCCAAACAAGTTTTCACGCGTTTACTGAACGAAGCCCCTAACATCAATCATTGCAGCTTTGTTTGTTATCGTGCTTATTGGGTCCACCAACCTCGTTCAAGGCATTTTGATTTGATTTGATGAGAATTTTATCAAGGTCCGTCCCAAAGAGTATGTTAGCTTAATATTGGGATGAGACCCCGGCATGTCTCCCGTCATGCCTAAAAGACAAAATTTTGAAGCCAAAAGAATGGGAGAAATTTACCTGACTGCAATTTCCAGCCAGTATAGCCAAAGGTTGAATTTGATTGGTTGCCAAAGAGTAAGCCAGTCACGGCGACCAATGAGATCTGAGTGTGACTGACCTAGTTTGTATGTCTGGATCGTGGTAGCCTAACAGTTTTTTAGAGAATTTTGGTACTAGATGGTATATTTGTTTGTTTTGTAATGTAAAAAATCCCCTTTAATAAATTGTTGTCCTATTTTTACTTTGCTTAGCTTTTTGCGATGATAAAAAAAATTTTAATCGTCCTGAATGAGAGAATAAAATGCTGTCCGAAAGATATTTTTACTTATTTTAACAAGTTAAAAGTATGCACGAAAGTGTGACCTAGTTTTCTACTCTGAAATTTTGAAAATATAAAAACCCCTTAAAAGCCAAATAAGCCAGCAACCGCCGCAAGCCTGACATTACATTGTCAGAGGTGTGACCGGAAAAGTGGTCGTCGACGGTGTTGTAGATCTAGTAGTTGCAGCGTTGATTGCCTATCGCACAGCACACGTCACTGTCACATAGGTCTTCCTTCTTCTGGAACGGAAACGAAATCGCCATCGTCGTAGCCGGTCGTAGCGATGTATTGTGACATACATCGTGAAGTTTGACGTTTTGAGAGAGAGAGAGATTGAATTTGGAAAATGTATCGCGTAGTCAAATATGTTATAAAAGAAAAAATTCTTACAAAGACAAAGAACAATTTAGCCACTTTACTAAAAAGAAACAATAATTTATGGATAGATGAAAATAGTGGCAGTATTTACTTACATTTGTTATAAAATGTACTCTAAATAATGCAATTATTGTTCATATGTTTAATCTGATTATTTACATTTTGTTTTCAAGAATTTACTTATTGAAAGAAATTATATAGAACATCAAACAGGCTACTTGTTAACTTTTACTTCTTTAATTATAAATAAAATAATCAATGTACAATAGAAAATTATACGGAGACTTGTACTGGTTGGTTTTTTACTACCGGAGCTTGAAGCAAAAATCGGATAGTAAATGAACCAATGGAGCCAGGAGAGACAAAAATGATTAGCCAATCAGCTGGGTGCTAATGGCCGCCAGTTCGGTCTACTACTGTTGAAAGAGCACAGTCATTAATGTAAGTCAGTCAGTAATTTTCTATTTCTTTGTATTAAAACTAGAGAAAATGCTAAAATTTGTCTGTGATTATATGAATATTGCTGTAGATCATGATTTCCTAAAAATAGAAATTTGATAATTTTTTGTAAAATTTGGTGTAAACTTCTCTTTAATTGTTTCAGAAGGGAATTTCAGTTTTTAATCTGTTAATCTGTTTTATCTTTACTTATAAATAATAAAAGAAGTAAGTGTAGATCATGATCTGCATGATCGGCGATTCGGTCCTCGGACAGATATTGGTGAACTACTATTCTTGATCCTGGTTGTCTAACCAGTACTTTCCACATCGTCGAAGTTTTAGTGTGATTGGGTTTTTCGTGCCTGAGTAAGATTGTTCTTAATGTAGTTTTGATCTTATATTACACATCTTTTAAATGGTGCGAAATTATGGTTGCGAAAGTAAGATATGTTTTTTAAGATTAACATTGCTATTCGTACTACTTGACCTGACCTACTTGTTGGTTTGGGTGACCTACTGCGACCTATTGCGCACGAACCGGATGGAGTTATAACAGGTGCGCGTTTGGTTTTATGGATCCGGCTAGTTTTTGACAGTAGATTACTGTTACCATTTTGGAAATAATTAGTGTTTTATTCATTTTCTGCAATGTCTGGGGTATCTAGTTGTAGGATCAATCACTGTTTTCGTTTAGTTATGACTCTTTATATGGGCATTGGGTATGCGTTTTCTTGCTTAAGCAGTCATGAATTGTGATTGTTACTATTTTCTACGTTTTTCCAGTCATTGTCCTGGTGATTAGTTTGGACATTTATTAGTTATATGTTTGTTTTTGTAATCACCAGGGGTTTGTATTTGCGTGGGTTATAAGGGTGGACTCTGTGATGGGCAGTTTTTAAATCCCACTGGGACGAAACTGTTTTGATTTCTGTCCTCTGGCCTGTTTCGTCGGGCCCTTAAGGGTGTTTCTCTTGGTGCTCTGCCTTCTGCAAAGGCATTGAGTACATACGTTTTTTGGTTCTCAAGGTTTGCTTTTTATATATTTATACACGAGCATTTTTGTGTTTTACATACCATGCCTTTTGTTTCCATTGCGTGTGTTAGAGATTCACCTAGCAGGGATTACTTTTATTTACACTGTCCTGTGACTTTGGAACATGGTGGGGGTAAGAGTGAGGTTGGGTGCGCACCATAAACCGGTTTAAGCTCCCCAGTGGTGTTTTTGCCACTGACCGTTCCAAGGCGGTGCCCCACTGTGTTCCTTTAATTGTTCGTTTTGTCCTCGTGTGTTTGCTTTGTATGCTAGTGTGTGTTGGTAGTGTATATGTGTGTGTGTACATGATTGTGTGTGTGTGTCGTGTGTGTGCGTGTGTGTGTGTGTTGGTGGTGTGCACTTCTGGGTGCTGTGGGGTTCGTTTTGGGGAGGCTGCGTTTTTGGTACGTGGCGTTCCCTGTTTGATATTATTTTTGTTTTTATTGCATATGTTACTATATATAGTATCAAATTTACCTTTGATTGTCGGTGATACGGGCCGATAAAACGATCACGTGACGTAGTGTGCCGATAACTGATATCGGCACACTTGCTAGTGTGCCAGAAAATTCGTATTGAGGCTATTTCCGGTCAACTGTGCAGCAACGTTAGACTGTCAGCACGTGAAAACGTTGACGTAATTGACAACGTAGACGTAACGGAAAATGGCCGCCGAAAGGACACAGAAGTCTCTTTCTCAACGTTTATTGAATTTAGAATTTAGGCTTATTGAGCACCGAAATGTGGAAACTGACACGTTTGCATTTTGTGGATAGTATGAATAATTTATTCATTCAATGGCATTTATCTTTATGAAATAGTATAAGTATTGCAGGAATGTGCGTTTTGTATCTTTTTGTCTTTTTGTCAAGTATTGGCACACTTGGTTCAAATTGGCCCTCGGGCTAAAGCCCTCGGGCCAATAGCTCACCAAGTGTGCCAATATCGCCTAAAGGCACACCTGCCCCGTATAATAACCTCTACATATTGTCACAGACACTAGTTTTTCCTCAGTAGGTATTAAATTTCTTACTCGGGCACTAGAACCGCTGAAAAGTAAAAGTGTGTTAATTTTATGTATTTCTATGTATTGACTAATAACTATCTAATCTACTGAGCTTCCGTCACATGCCAAGTTGTACGGAGGTTTTCGTTGTAAATATATAGTACTTATGGCCTTCAAATTTGTATTTTTAAGTAATTAGCTTTGCTGGTATAGCGTTGTTTACAAAGCCCTGCCGTGGGCCTTTGGGATAGCTCGTTTCTGATTGGTCCGCTGTGTTTGTTAATCGCGGTTTGATTTGTTTATTTACTATCCGTTTTTTGGCCTTAGCTCGGCTTTATACCGGGTTTGTCACGTGATAGGTATTTAGAGTAACTGATCTATACATGTGTTTTTTATGTATTTATATAGAGAAAAAAAGGATTTTTTGCTGATTTTGTCTACATACAGCTTTTTTCTTCGGTTTTTTTGTGTTATATCTTTGGTCCTTGTTATTCTAGATATAATTTGGTCGAAATATAAATAGTCAATGTTTTGTATCCTTTATAATTTGTCTTTTATGCTACAGAATTTTGGAAATTCGCGGAATAAATTATCTGTAATAAAATTGTCTAACTTCTTCAATCTTTTCTATTTTCATTTCAAATCTTTAATAAATCGTGCTTTATAGTTATGGCTAGGGTGTCGGGTAGCTCTTATCTAGTTCTAAAGTTTTTTATTACAAAATTTTCCTGTTTTCCGAAGGTATATTGTTTCAGTGTTTTGGATATGTGTTTTGTCTAAAAGATTCACCTGAGGTGGGGGTTTGTTGTCCTTGACCTTTCTGTACCGGAAGCTCATTCTTGTTAACATATATACATGTATAATAAAGTATACTAAACTACTTAAAGGTAAATTGCAGGACAGCCCTGGTTTCCAGGTAGTGTGTTAGGGGTTTCTTAGTGTGGGAATATTTGTTTTATGTCACTAAAATACGATACTGGCTTGTCTACTCTAATCTAATCTACGAAATAACATATCTACAATCTATAATAGACTTGCCATATCTACCCCTATGTATTTTTATCAAATATAGAGATGTGTGAGTTGTGTGCTGTGTGCAGTATATAGGGTCATAGAGCTCAGGGCTAGCATCATGCTTTCCGCGCACCATGCTCCTGCAGAGTCCAAGCACCGTTTTTCCCCCATTGCGAGTTACGCATTATTTCGTTAAGGTGAGAGTTCCAAATAAAGGGTAAGATACGGTTTTTAGTCGATCTACACTAGCGCAGTCCGTGTATTACATCATACTTCCCGTTGGTCTTTTGGTACGACCGTTTGGGTGTATGGGTTCGAGTGATTGCCGGGCGGCATTAACACTCCGTAAAAGTCACATATGACTTTTGTGTTTTCAGTAGTGTGTGTGTTTGTTCTGGTGTTTTGCCGAGCAGTCCGTTACGTGATCAGTCCTAATCTATATTTTTTCATTGTGTCCTATATTTTTGATAAATTTGAATACGGCCAGGCGAATATCTTGTGCTATTTCTTTTGGTGAATCTAACAAAGTTTTTTCTGTGATGGTTATTAATTCTAATTTCAGAAGTTTTGTTTCAAATATTTTCCTTTCTTCCGAATATAATGGGCAGTGAAACATTAAATGACCAAAATTTTCTATTTCACTACAGTGATGGCATTTTTTGTCTTCTATGTATCGGTCCCCTTTAAGATAGCTACTTTTAAGTTTAAGTCTGGTGTACATTGTGTCTATTTTTCTGTCATGATGGTACGTTTGTAATTTGGTAGGTGGTTTAATATTAACTTCTATGTTATGTGTTGAGCAGTAAGTTTCCCATTGCTGTAAATATTTTTGTTTTACTTTATCTTTTATGATGCTGTGGACTTCCGGTATGCTGAGCTTAATAGGAATTTCTGTACCGGAAATGCTGCCGTATTTTGCTTTGTCGTCTGCTAATTCATTTCCGTTTATGCCCACATGACTCGGTACTCACATTAACTGAAATTCGTCCCCTCTATGCTTTATGTTTGTAACGGACTTTAAAATACTGTAAATCATTTCTTGCCTATGAGACTGACCTGATTTTATTGCTAATAAAGAACTCAGACTATCGCTAATAATGACTGCTTTTGGATTATAGTTTTCTTTACAATATGTTATAGCGTAATCTAATGCTGCTAATTCACATGTAAATATTGAAACTTGATGGTGAAGCTTTAGACTTTTGTTATGTAAGATCGTTCCGTCTTCTCCTATAACTACTATGCCCGCCCCTGCTAATTGTTTTGACGGGTCCTTACTTCCTTCTGTATAAATTTGGGTGAAGTCTCTAAAGTGCCGAATAATGTTTAGATTAGCAATAATTTTGTTTCTTTCAGCGTTTTCTGATTTGTTAATTTTTCCTACTAAATCTAAATTGATCTCGGATATTTCAATATTGATTAGTTGCTCATAGCACGGTTCTTGAATTTGGGTTTCGCCTAGGCCGTATTCTGTAATTAGAGTTCTAATGTGTTGTGTGTATGGTTTCTTTAAATTTCTGTTACTCTTGATTTTGTAAAAGTATGCTGGGTCGTCGCATATGTCGTCATTGATAGGTAAGTTTGGGCCCAGTCTGGAGCTTCTGGCCCAGTATTTTAGCGCTTGAAGTTCTCTCTGCAGAGGTAGTGGGATCATAGCTGTTTCGGTATGTAATGGGAGGGTAGGGGTATGCCTCGGACATCCTATTATGGTTTTAATTTTAGTATTGTAAATTTCCCCTATTTGGATGGAGATGTACCTCATGCTACATCTTATGGGGTATACATTTCTCAGTTAATTCGGTTTGCCAGAGCGTGTAGTTATGTTGAGGATTTCAATGAACGTAATCAATACATTACAAATAAACTTCTTCAACAGGGCTACCGTTATTACAAATTGCGTAAATATTTTGCTAAATTTTACTATCGTAATTCTGATTTGGTTTTGAAATTCAATAGTAATCTAAAGACTCTTCTGCGAGAAGGTATTTCAAAACCCGATTTTTATGGGGATGTGGTTTACAAACTTCGTAAGATTTTGGGTCATGGCAATTTTCCAACTGTATTTGCTAAAATTATAAAACGTTTTGTTAAAAGAGGTTACGACCCAACTGTTTTGAGACACACCGCCTGTTTGGTGTTCAACCCGTTTACAGTTGGACGCTATGCTTCCCTCTTTGATTGTGTCTGACGGAAGAGGGGGAGGACTCTGTGATGGGCAGTTTTTAAATCCCACTGGGACGAAACTGTTTTGATTTCTGTCCTCTGGCCTGTTTCGTCGGGCCCTTAAGGGTGTTTCTCTTGGTGCTCTGCCTTCTGCAAAGGCATTGAGTACATACGTTTTTTGGTTCTCAAGGTTTGCTTATTATATATTTATACACGAGCATTTTTGTGTTTTACATACCATGCCTTTTGTTTCCATTGCATGTGTTAGAGATTCACCTAGCAGGGATTACTTTTATTTACACTGTCCTGTGACTTTGGAACATGGTGGGGGTAAGAGTGAGGTTGGGTGCGCACCATAAACCGGTTTAAGCTCCCCAGTGGTGTTTTTGCCACTGACCGTTCCAAGGCGGTGCCCCACTGTGTTCCTTTAATTGTTCGTTTTGTCCTCGTGTGTTTGCTTTGTATGCTAGTGTGTGTTGGTAGTGTATATGTGTGTGTGTACATGATTGTGTGTGTGTGTCGTGTGCGTGTGTGTGTGTGTGTTGGTGGTGTGCACTTCTGGGTGCTGTGGGGTTCGTTTTGGGGAGGCTGCGTTTTTGGTACGTGGCATTCCCTGTTTGATATTATTTTTGTTTTTTTGTTTTCAGTGCCCTATTTTGTATTCTTTGAACCTTTTTTAATTGTGATTCTTTTGCGGAGGCGTATACTATGCTGCCATAATTGATTTTGCTTAGGATCAGGGCCTTGTATATGTTTAGAAGGCACTTTTTGTCTGTACCCCAAGATTTTCCCTTTACTGCTCTTATGATATTTAGATCTTTAAGACATCTTTTTGTCATATATTCTATAGGAGGTTTTAGTGTGTCGTCACATCCGGGATTTTCCGTTACTAAAAATAGCGTGGCCGTCAACTCTATTGAGTTCGGCCATTTGATACAGTATAGACATCATTTATCTCCAAAATAAACTAAATATTATTAAGTTTTTTTTAAGTTTTGAAGTGGAAGTAAATACATTATTTCTTATATAATATATATTTGATAGTTGTTGCTATAATCAAAGAATTTACTTTGATCAGGCGTTGTGAGATTTCCCGTCTTTCACCTTTCATGTGTCTTCTTTCCTTCACTGATTATTCTCTTTCTATCTTACCCTTTACTCCCTGAAATATTTTTTTTCAAAACCAGCACACTTAGTATTATACAAAACCATAATCCTACTTTAAAAGTTCTTTGTGTATTTTTTAAAAATGTTAATAGTCCCGGCCGATCGTGGGATTTCTCCTCTGGTGAACTCGCCAAGACCCCAGAAGACTCAAATGTATACTGGTACCTTTGTTTGGTTATATAATGCATATGTATGTCTCAAAAATAAATGACAGAAAAAGATATCCCTGTTTTGATATAATTACGGAAGTATACACTACAGAAGTGTATACTGCCGTGGTATACTGTAACACGTCCGTGACATCTACAGCGGCGGACACATGTGAAAGTGACACTTCCAAAAAAGTGTTGTATTAAAATATTCAATAACACATTATAAAACATGCCTAATTAATTGTATATTATCTTAGCTGAGCAACTGCTTGCTTGAAATGCCCACACGCCAGTTTACGTCTGCGATTACTCATTATTTCAAAAAAATTAATATGTTTGATGCCATGTTGTTAGATTAACAAAGTATATGTAGATTAGTGGAAAACCTCAAACTTAGAAAAAACAAAGACTTCAAAATATCGAATTAAAATTTCCTTTTTTAAGACATTTGTTGTCGCCTCTAAAATAAAAAGAAACTCAGCTATCTCAGGAATACTATATATACGGTTCCTGGCTATCTGAAATTTAAAAATATTCTGTCTCATCTGCGTCCTTATATCAAGGGTATTATTTAACTTGGTCATAAAATATTATGATGAATAAATTGATCATGTAGATTCAATCAAAGCTTGATGTGTGCAATATGCCACGTTATGCAATTCATTCAAAGTGGTCATCTATAACGTGTGACCAATTAGTCAATAAACAGGATGTTACATGGATTAATTAAATCCAAGTTATATCGTGCTTTATGCCCTAGGGGACAATATACCTTACTGGATCTCTATGGCAACGTGTCATTTGAGTGTCTTATGTCATCGCAAGGCGTTGTGAAAACATATATAGCACAGTGTCATGTATAATATAGCTATAGGGTCTTCATGGTTTCTAAAGTTTAATTTGACACTATTCGTAAATAAATGTACGCTTCACAGACACACGCATGATTTCTATGAATATTATTTTTACTGAAATTAGAGACATATAATAGGGAAAATACCCGAATAAAGCCTTGTCCTTTCTAAACAAAGTATATAATTTACAAATTAACATCATGTTTTTATAAAAAAAAAAATGTGGCAAAAATTGGGAGTCTGAAAATTTCCAACAAGGTGTATTATGTACAATTAGAGGATCATCTTAATGCGGAGAACTTCACTGTAGCATTTTTTTCCATCTATGTACAGCAACAAAATATACTAAGCACTATGTGAAAATAATGAATATTGGCGCTAATTCAAAAAAAAGAAGAAGGAAAGAATAGTGACACTTTCGGCAGGAATAGCAAGTAGCCTTGGGAAAGCGGACATTGTCAAGTTACATTCGTTTTGGCCGATTCAGTTTAAATTCACACTTTCATATCGGACTTTATAATGAAAACTATACATAAGCATCAATGGCATAGACACGGCAACACAGACACTGCATATAAACCAGATTTTGTTTCATTTAATAACGTTATAGCCTAAAATATAAACTGCCGTACAGTCAAATGCTCTATTTCGCTTTCATTTTGGCCGATCAATTGACGGCCAGTCAATGCGCATGCGCCGGAATGACGTCATATTGGGGATTCCTAAAACCTCCTATAGGAGGTTTTAGTGTGTCGTCACATCCGGGATTTTCCGTTACTAAAAATAGCGTGGCCGTCAACTGTATTGAGCTCGGCCATATGCCGAGTGTGTATTGATACAGTATAGACATTATTTATCGCCAAAATAAACTAAATATTACTAAGTTTCTTTTAAGTTTTGAAGTGGAAGTTAATACATAATTTCCTATATAATATATATTTGTTAGTTGTTGCTATAATCAAAGACCTAACTTTGATCAGGCTTTGTGAGATTACCCGTCTTCCACCTTTCCTTCACTGATTATTCTCTTTCTATCTTACTATTTTCTCTCTGTAGTATTTTTTTAAAAATCAGCACACTTAGTATTATACAAGATCACAATATTACTTTAAGTTATTTTGTGTGTTTTTTTAAAAAATGTTTATAGATCTAGTCCCGGGCGATCGTGGGATTTCTCCCCTGGTGAACTCGCCAAGACTCCAACAAGACTCCCATGTATACTGGTACCTTTGTGTATTTTGATTGTTTGGTTATATAATGCATATGTATGTCTCAAGAATAAATGACAGAAAAAGATATCCATGTTTTGATATAATCACGGAAGTATACACTACAGAAGTGTATACTGCCGTTGTATACGGAAATCAACGTCAATGACATCCACACAGACGGACACATGTGAAAGTGACACTTCAAAAAAGTGTTGTATTAAAATATTCAATAACACATTATAAAACATGCCTAATTAATTGTATATTATCTTAGCTGAGCAACTGCTTGCTTGAAATGCCCACACACTGCGATTACTCATTATTTCAAAATTTTAAATGTTGTTGTATTAACAACGTATATGCAGATTAGTGGAAAACCTCAAACTTAAAGAAAACAAAGACTTCAAAATATCGAATTAAAATTTCATTTATTTCAGACATTTGTTGTCGACTCTAAAATAAAAAGAAACTCAGCTATCTGAAATTTAAAAATATTCTGTCTTATCTGCGTCCTTATATCAAGGGTATCATTTAACTTGGTCATAAAATATTATGAAGAATAAATTGATCATGTAGATTCAATCAAAGCTTGATGTGTGCCATATGCCGCGTTATGCAATTCATTCAAAGTGGTCATCTATAACGTGTGACCAATTAGTCAATAAACAGGATGTTACATGGATTAATTAAATCCAAGTTATTTCGTGCTTTATGCCCTAGGGGACAATATACCTTACCGGATCTCTATGGCAACGTGTCATTTGTGTGCCTTATGTCATCGTCAGGCGTTGTGAAAACATATATAGCGCGGTGTCATGTATTTTATAGCTATAGGGTCTTCATGGTTTCTAAAGTTTAATTTGACACTAGATCTATTCATAAATAAATGTACGCTTCACAGACACATGCATGGATATTTTTTAATGAAATTAGAGACATAGAATTGGGAAAATACCCGAATAAAACCTTTACCTTTCTTAACATAGTATATAGTTTTACAAATTAACATAATGCTTTTATATATACAAAAAAAAATTGTGGCAAAAATTGTGAGTCTGAAAAATTTTAACAAGGTATTTTGTACAATTAGAGGATCATCTAATGCGGAGAACTTTACTGTAGCAATGTTTTCCATCTATGTACAGCAACAAAATATACTAAGCACTATGTGAAAATAATGAATATCGGCGCTAATTCAAAAAAAAAAGAAGAAAAGAATAGGGACAATTTCGTCAGGAGTAGCAAATAGCCTTGGGAAAGCGGACCTTGTCAAGTTACATTCGTTTTGGCCGATTCAGTTAAAATTCACACTTTCATATCGGACTTTATAATGAAAACTATACATAAGCATCAATGGCAACACAGACACTGAATATAAACTAGATTTTTGTTTCATTTAATAACGTTATAGCCTAAAATATAAACTGTCGTACAGTAAAATGCTCTATTTCGCTTTCAGTTTGGCCGATCAATTGACGGCCAGT
>JAFMSR010000008.1:7713247-7747245 GCA_022818135.1 Saxidomus purpurata
TGATATGTGTAATTACACAAGCAACTTCTTTTGTCATATTTTTTAGCGATTTTATGGCTTTTTAAGAAAAAAATCTCGGACCGATTTTTAAGCAACTTTTGGTTACGTGAATCGGTCCAGCAAGTTGAAAATCGGTCCAGACCGGCAAATTTTCAGTTTTCCTGATCCCTGCAAGTTCAAGTTATTGGATGATCAAATAGCAGAAAACTAGTCCAAGAAAATATGTAGAATTTTTTTATTCACCTGAAATTCTCTTTACATACATGTATCAAAGGAAAACAAACAAAACTTTGTAACAACAACACAATTCGTACGATTTTTTTCTGGACTACCTTTTTAATACTTTCTTCATTTTCTTCTCTTGTCTAATAACAATGTATAATTGATAATTTGGTCAAATTTCATCACTGTACACTCAAGCTTACTACTGTACTCATGAGCAAAGGTAGACAATCAACTATTGCTTAGTCATCATTCCTATGAAGAACCAGTTCCCTTATCCTTTGTACGATACGACGGTAGCTGGGCTTATACCACTGACCTTAATGGAAGATCATAGCAGTTCCAAGTCAGCGACTCTTAACAACTCAACCAAACATAATTTCCTGTTTTACTCACAGTAAACAAAGAAAATCTCCGGCCTGGAAAGTCCACAGTTCTCTCAATATTCTAAAAGTACCTTAGGTTACCTCATTTAAGAAAGGATATACAACTATCATTTTTTGTTTGACAGAAATTGATTTTGCTATTTTATGCAAGCAGAAGTTGTTAACTGAAAAAAAGAAGACAAATCAGATCTTATTCAAGACACCTGAATGCGAATTTATGAGCTGTCTTATAATTCACAATTCGTAGCAATAATGCAAATTTTTCATGACTACAAAATTACACAATTCTCTGTCATCAAGGATCCCGAATGTAGATAGAGAGACAGTCACCAAGGATATATTTACTGCATCACTTCACATCCATTGTCTCACGTAATATTCTTAGTCTTAAAAGTTTGTTTGACAAAACAAGGGATTTAGATTTCTTCTCAGTATTTGGATTTTTTCCTATCGTCTCCTCTGTAATCATCCCCTTTTCTTTTATTCATAATGTTCTGTATTTGTTGCCACTGCCTATCAAACTCTGCCTTCTCGTCTTTGGGACCAGCCCGCCGAGTTTTACGTCCATCTGACATCTTGACTCCATACTGAAATGCTGCCCTAGTAACAGAAGATGACATGGTATTAGACCTAAATTTTACCATTTTTTTACGAGTCCAAAGTCTCGTCTAGTCTTTGGTAAATTTTCAAATAACTTAATTTTCCATCAAAACTGAGGACAGAGGAGTCATTATGATTAAGATAGTTTGCATATCCGGGACTTGAAAAAGTAAGTTATATGTTTAAGGCGGTAAGTTTATTGACACAGCCACATGATTTTTTGGTCTTTCTTTTGCAGTAAAAAGCAGTCTTGATAGGAAAGACAGTACTATAGTTTTTTCTTATGCAAGCATTAGGTCTAACTGTCACAAATATTCATATGTATCTTTATATTAAAGTCCCAGGATCTCTTTGAATTTACTGATATTGTTAAATAAATATTCTGATGGATAATGATAGAACAATGCTCTATTCACTCGCTCTAGGCCTTGTGATTTCAGAGAAGAACACCACCCATGCGGGGTCAATTTTGACCTGGGGGTCACAATTTGAACAATCTTGGTAGAGGTCCACTAGACAATGCTACAAGCCAAATATCTAAGCTCTAGGCCTTGTGGTTACAGAGAAGATTTTTTAAAAGTTTTTCCTATTTGTTGCCATAGCAACCAGAGTTTTGCATGGAATGGAATTCTTTGAACAAATTTGGTAGAGGTGCATGCAAGGAACATCCCTACATAGTTTCATCAACATTGGCCTAGTGGTTTCAGAGGAGATGTCATTTGAATAAAAATGTTGACGCATGACGCACGACAGACAATCATCCATCAGAAAAGCTCACCCTGGCAAAGCCAGGTGAGCTAACAAAGTAAGAAATGGTACAAACTTTGGCAAGGCTTCTTTGTTTGCCATATAATCACTGTATTCTTCCTGTGTATCGAAGTCCCAGCGACCAACAGGACCTTTCTTGTTGCCTTGGTCCATTTTTGTATAGTCTACTTCATCATCTGAGTCATCTACAGCATCCGCTGCCTCCTCCATGCTGTAAAAGAAAAACCATAATCACCATGGCAACAAAGAATACAGTATTAGCAAATTCATTTCATGTTGATAATAATGTAAATGTGATGAATTTCTCACTTATTTCAGATATGATATAAATATGAACAAAAATCAAATGTTTAGCCATGGCATATACTTTAGCGCAACACAAAAATTCAGCACAAATATCTAAGGAAAGTTTCAAATACTGCCACCTAAATCCAGCTGTACAAGAACACTGGCACCCAAATCCATTCAAATCAGCCTGCTTATCCATGTAGCATGATCAGAATGCATGCTGATTGCTTAAATCTATCACAGACAAATCCGAGTAACATTACAGAACTTGAAATTAGAGTAATGCTCACACTGACAACACTTTTTCTCTTCTTTTCACAATGACTAAAAAATTAAAACAATGGTTTTCGCCCAGCACGGCTCATCTAAAACGAGCACTTTAGAGTCTAAAGAAATCCTACCCAGGATAGCATTCTGCATAACTGTCAATTTCCGTTTTCTGTTTCAATTTCTGAATTCTTTCTTCCTCCTTCTTGGCTGCTTTCCTGAAATAACACAGAGATGTCTTTAAAATCTAGATTATGACCGTTTTAACACAAGTGAAAACTGAATTTACTATGTTCTAATACTTTTATCACTTATGTAAGCTTAAAATAGTGGAAATACTCGTCTTCCGTAGTTTTAAACAAATCTATGATACAGTCTACTGACCATAATCACAACTGACATGACAGGAGTAGTATCTGTCAATATTTCTTCTGCTAGTAATTTTTTTCTTGGGGGTTTAATTCTTTTTTCAAAAGAATTTCAGGTATTTATAGGCAAAGCAGTCTGACAAACTATGGTTACTTGGAAAGACCGGTGCTAGATACCTATCAGTAAGAATCTGTTGACTTGTTTACAATCAGAGAAACAGTGACATATTCACATGTACCTACAAGTTCATACTTATATATACATGTAAATAGAGACACAGAGAGGAAGAGCTTGGGTTTTAATACACTATCAATGAAATGTCTATAATGCAAATGTGGGCGCCAACCTTTCTTTCTCATCTTCCATCTCGGCAAATCCCCTGTATCTATCTGTAACTGTCTTCACCAACTCTTTCACACTGGTACCTGGTCTGTTCCTGTCCTCATCCTATATATAAGTATTGATAATGATGTAAAAATATGTTGACCACAAATGAATGAGCAATCTCTTTTGTTTGTATACATGCTTATTAGGTCCACCATCCTCGGGCGAGCTATATATGTGATACGACCCGTTGAGGGATCTCATGTGAACATGTATCCTATGTAACCTTTAAGACGATGGCACCTTTGGGACCAGTGCAAATCATGATCAGCTAGCGCATCCATGTAGTTTGATCATGATCTCATATGATCATTTTTCAGTCAGTAAAAAAAAATTTTCACTAAACAATTGATGAAATTTTTCAAGTTGGATGATGGGCAAGTAAACTTTAGAAATTTAGCATAGAAATTGTTCACACTGATTCTTTAAAATAAATGATGTCCATTGCATAAGAATTGTATCGCCAAAACTCAAGGAAACTGTGCATATATTAAATACTAAGTTTTTATGTTTTTAAGTCTGAATGGCGAACTTGACCCACCTCTTCAGCTGGTTTTTCAAAGTAGGATTTTCTTTTTCGTTCACCTTTGTCATCTCTGCCTCTATCTGACCGTCCACGATCTCGGTCTCTATCACGATCTCTACGATCACGATCCCTGTCACGGTCCTTATCTCGACGATCCCTTGGAATAAATACACATACAGTATGATACAATTATCACTGTTTTAATTGATACAGATGTTTTAGGCATGCAAAACTTGTAACTTTTTGCTGAAATCTTATTTCAAGTAGTTCTACAATCAGACAGACAGCAATTTTACATTATGTTTTCACTCTGACCATTCAAGGATAGCGCTCATTGGAGCACTAGTTGGTAACTAAATTGTCTAGTGCATTTGAAATCTAGCCTGAAAATAGCCAGTCAAAAGCTCTAAAACCCACATAACTACTGATCATTATTTCTATCGATACACAGCACACAGACAAATTCTATTGAAATTTCTATCAATTTCAAACAATTGCTGTGGGAGTAAGGTAATGTACGCTTTTTTATCTGTAAAAGTATTACATAACCTGCCGTCTTGTTTAATAGCTCCACAATAACCGAAAGTGCCTACCTGTCCCTGTCTCTGTCTCGACGATCTCTGTCATCTCTATCTCTGTCTTTACCACGATCTTTTTTATCCTTGGATTTCCCGACAGACGGCATATAATCAGTGAGGTCTGAATAGATGCTGAAATAAAATCACATCTCTATTAGTTCAATATGCTTTATGGTAGAAAAAGAATTTCAAATGATTTCATCCTTATGCTTTTTTAAGTATAACCTTCAAATAAATGTTTTTATATAGTAAATTACTTTTCATGTTGCCTCAGAAAAAGCTGAGGGGGAGAGGAATACTGGTAAGAATAGTTATAAAACTGAAATGTTTACCGCTATTTTGACTCCCTTTCGTTGTATGCAAATGACATTTTATGTTTAAATTCTCAATACTAGTACTTTAACAAAGTAACAAACCTGTCCTCGGCGCCTGGACCTTTCCCTTGCATCTTCTCAGCCTCTCTTAATCTACCTGTCAATTTCAAATGAACATTTTTATAACTTTACATTTCATAACAAAACAATCTCAAATGTATGCTCAATTTCACTATTTGGTGTCAAAGTTTCAACAACAACCCTGAATTAGTTTTAGATGATATGATAGGTCCTAAGGTTATAAAACTTTCAGACAAGACCAATCAAAACCTATGATATAATTATGATCGGTCTAATCTGAAACTAAAATTACCCCTAGCCAATCATCAGTATCAGACAAGTTTCAGGGAATATTTGAAATTTCCAAAGGTATGAAGGCAACAGCAGATTTGCATGTGATTTATTTGTAATGAACTCCTCACTGGTCTAGGCTGAAAGAGTGGGCTTTTTAATACTTTAGGTCAGGCTAAGAGCGTAAACACATTCATTACACATTTTAATGTGATCAAAGTTCAAACTACAGGGAAGCGGTGGTGTAGAGGTTAAGGTGTCTGCCGCTCATCCCGGAGGTTGCAGGTTCGAGCCCGACTGGTGTCACGACCGAACCTCCTTATATGACACCAGTACTGGTTTTTCCCAGGAAGCGGAAGAGAGAGTGACTGGATAAGCTGAAAACTTTCTTCACAATTGAGCTAAAATAAACTAGTCAAAACTAAACTACAGGGAATGGAAAAAACACCTTTGAGTTTCTTTAACTTCTTGCTTTCTCTACGTCCCTGTCGCAGGTATGACAGAATCTGTGTCAGCTTGTTGATGACAATATCATTGGTTGTCAGAGTTGTTGAAACCTGAAATACACACCAAAACAGTAATTAAAGCTGCTCGCTCTCAGATTTTGGTAAGAAAATAAAGTTCTCTAAACTGTGAAAATAATATATTTTAGAACATATAGTCATATAAAAAGGTTCCAGTTTAAATTCCTGTAAAGTATATCTGAAAATTTGAAATGATACGCTACTAAATGTTGCAAACGCTTTTGAAAATCCAATATAAACATTATAGTGTAGCAGTGCCATAAAACCAGCATTTTCATTCGAATTTTGCAAATTCCTACCTAGATTTTTTCTTCTATTGTTGACTATAGCCTTTTGTTTTATATATATGTATTAGTATGTCGTGTTTTGAAAATTGTATTTTTTTCAACGGTAACTGAGAGCGAGCAGCTTTAAGTGATGGCTAAAAAAACAAGCTTCCGTGCAATGGATTATTTTACTGAAGCTTGTTTTTTGCTCTTCAGAATTTAAAATGACATAACCTTTTAATGTATCAGTACAAAATTTGAGAAGTCACTTTGTTCTTAATGTCCTGACAATCAAGATAGCCAGTTTCATCTTTTATAATAATTCATGTTTTGCACAAGTTAGCACATGACTTGTTAATAATATTGAGAGGGTTTAAAGTAAAACAGGCTCCAGTCATTTTTTTTCATTAAAGTTAGGCATTGAACCATCAGCTCCTGTCTTCAATTCTCATAAAATAAACTTCCTCTCAATTTCTGAATGGACTTCAGATACAATATTTCTTCTGTTTGTAAGCGACGTATCAGCCTTCCTTAACGTTATAACACATGCGCCAGGGACGTAAGAATGCTACCAAATAAACTATGATAACAGACATGTATAAAGTGTACATGTACCTCAAGACTTGGGCAGTCAGCTTTACTCCTGATGGTAGTTGTGGGTACATCAGAGTCAGCAAACTCATCTTCCAGATCTACAACATACGCCATTCTCCCAGGAAGAAATAGATCATTTCGTCCAATCTCCTTTGATTTAAACAATATTCTGAAGATGTTTCGACCCATTTTTGTTCTAAACTGGAACATAAAACATAAAATTGTGAAACATGGTATCTCCACTTTTTTTTATTGCGTATCCTTCTATACATGTAGTGTTCTTCTTACAGGTCATAGGTTATTTTTGAGCGTTCAGAAAACGGCAAGAAATTAATAAATTTTTAGACATTTGTTAAGATGTCTGCTGCTTTTTAAAGTTATTTAGATTCAATAGCTTTCACTTAGTTTTTATTCAATTAAAACATGGCAGAAAGCCAATGTTACTATGTCTTACTTCAAAATTCTTACCATACCCCAATGTCTCCGCACCCCCTCCCCCACAAGACTTATTCATAATTTGCACCAGCTGTGCGCAAACTGTGCACAAATCAGATGAACACTTAAAACTAAGCCTCATTTTGAAACATTTTTCTGTCATCAAAACATTTAAAGTAATTCCCAAATGCATGTTTTTTTTTGCAATTGGCGACATTGGAAAGTGACAAGAGGGAATATTGCTTGACACAGTATGGGCATTATGGACAAGTCTGTCTTTGATAACACAACCACTGTAGACCACATACATGTATATAGTCTGCTCATGGTCTAATACTGTTTGCTACTGAGCAAATTTCAAGCAATAAGCATCCCAATAAACATTTACAAATTACTGACTGTGAACAAATAAAAGAAAAGTTTATTTTAGAAATATTTTAATAAGGTGGTTAAGGATCACCTAAATGTTAATCAAGTTTTAACCTGAATATGTTCCTCTGGTTCCTCTTCCTTCTTCTCCTTGGGGTCCTGACTGACTGCTTTCTCCATTTCCTGTTCTTCCATAAGCTCCTTACTGGTGATTTCTGCACGCACTTTCTCCAACAACGCATAGTCAAGACCTATAAACAGAACGAAGAAAATCATTTTTTTCAGTAACAACATAAGCCTTTTCATATAATAAGAGGAGACAATATTTCCCACCTTTATCAAGTTAATATGTACATAAATAATGCGAATAGAGGCATATCAATATGCATGCGAAACAAGACCAACGGTGTAGAAGAAGTGAAGACATCATTTTTCTATCTTTCTCAACATCCCTTAAAGTAAACATCCTTTACTTTCCCCTGCTAGCAGCAATGACTCAGTATTTACAACCAGTGTAAGTCACAATTAACCTGCATCTCTATGGAATCTTATCCTGTTCTGTACTGTTTGCTATTCAGTGAATAAATTTTCAGTGGTCACCCCTTTGAAAAATTAATGGTACTGTCAAAATGGAAAGATGGACAAGTCCATTTTAGAATTCTAGTGGGGCAGGGATTGATTAAAAGTTAAGATATAACATGGAATTTAAACAAGAGGGCCATGATGGCCCTATATTGCTCACCTGAATACCGGTCTACTTGCCTATGGGTGTGGTCAATTTTGACCCAAGAGGCATGATTCGAACAAAGTACGTGGAAGACCACAAGACAATGTTACATTTGAAGGAAATGGTGGATGGACGGACAGACGGACGGATGGAATGCGATCCTAATAGCTCACTCTGGCACTTTGTGTCAGGTGAGCTAAAAACAAACACAAACCTTTGACCAAATGAGTATGCTCCATATCACCACCAAGATACTTAGATTCCTGGATCACTTGTTTCCTACGCTCCGCTAGATTCTCGACAGATTTTGCATCTGGAGCCACTGCCCTATAATCAGCTGTGGTACTAATAGTATCACCCTGGTCATCTGGCTGACCATCACGCCTCTCCCGGGCTCGGTCCCTGTACTTCTCAGCAAGTTCTTTCTGTCTTTCTTCTTCAAGTCTTTTAAGCTTTGCATAGTAACTAAAAATAAGAGTAAAAGTAAGGTTTTGTATGTATATTAACAACCTTCAAAAAATATTTGTCATATAAAATCATGTTTCCATTCATTTTGTAATCTCAACTGACAATCCCGTTATTAACCATCCTTCAAAGACTCACATCTGCTGTGTATACCTAAAACAGTGAAATTTCAATGCCCCTACCTTAAGTTTCCTCTTTTTTCTGATTTGAACCTTGCCTATGTTTTGTTACCACTCCCCAGGAGTGTTACCAATTAATTATCAAACTACGTAATTAAGTAAATGCTTTCTTTCTTGTTATTTCAATTACTTGTCATGCATGACTGAACTAACTGCATCAACTCACATCTTCTTTTTCCTTCTTCTCTCTGCTGGATCATCTCCTTCTTCAATGTTAGCATCACTGTTCCTCCTGAATGATAACACAGTACACATCTATAAATAGCATTCCTTCAGCTGCTGTACTTACCCTTTGTTGACATGTCATTGTTCTTGCTTAACAGTGCTTAATCTACATTTAATGGACTAGAATATCTTTTGAAAAGTTTAAATATTTTATTGACAGAGTTTTTCAATTAAAATTTACTGCATGTGTAAGTTAACAACCAAGTATTTTAACTCTTTAAACCATGATTAGGCTTATCAGACATTTGGCATAAATGGGTCACAAACACAGAAATACCTTACTCAAAACAAGTCAACTTTCTCTGCAACAGTTTTCCTAAAATGTGCCAGTCTGCGTGAAATTTCAGGTAAAATTTTAACCGGCCGAATTTTTGCTGCTGTCTGACTGAATGTCATGCACTTTATTGTCTTTGACATATTGATAATTTCAGTTGTTCGGTGAAGCACTGTTAAAAAACTTTATAGGAAGACTGCTACACTGATGCAAGACAAAATGGCAAAAACTAAACGAGTTTGTGTATATTCTTTTTTTTTTGAGGCCACCATAATTGGGGTAACCCCTTTTATTTGCCCCATAGATGGCGTCACCGCGTGATAGGGGTTGGGGTGCATCCCCTAACAGCCTTACAAAAAGTTTGCATATATTTTACAATTGTATTTGTTTAATCAGAACCAGTAAACTATATTGGACTGATGATCACAACCTGTGCACATATTTTGAATTATCTGTGTACATGATTTTTAAATACAAGGGCAATACAAGTAGCATTCAACCAAAAATAGTTTCAGTCAATCATGAACATACTTTTACTTATTTTAAAAACACAAGCCTTGAACCAGTATTGTAGCAATTCTCATAGACTTAGTTACTTCAACATTGTCATACCTTACAGGGACAGCTTTTGTGTGTGATTCACCTGCTTTAGGGGCCCGTGGGGTCATCAACATCTTCCTGAAGTCTGCATTGCTAAGCTGTTGACTGTAACAGAAACTAGTATTACCATCTCTACTTTGAAATTAATACATTAAGTATTTTTTATCTCATAAAAATGTTTTTGCCTCAAATTAGAAAAAAATTTCCTTCACTCACTCTGATGAGATACCACCAACTATGATCAGATGGCATCAAGATCATATCATTTTTTTTTCATTTTCCAACTTAAATGTGTGATTAAATATAGCTGTATAAAACAAGTATATCAAGTACTATTAATTAAAATAAGTTGCCTATAAAACAATATAATACATATGTAATTTATTTGTTTATTAACATTTAGATTATTGAGTCACTGATAACTTACTGGTCGTCTCCTTCATTGTGTTCCTCAATAACCTCTGGCGGTGCCATAGGGTTAGAGAAACTTTCCATCCTCTCAAATTCAGGTCCTGAAATTATCAGAGACAGATAAACTTTTATAGCAAGATTTAATTCACAGCAGAGCAGTATAACTCTCATAGTAATGAAGTTGTGTACTGTGTGAAAAGGGCTGTTGATGTCCACTGTGCATTCAAAGAAGGTATTATCACTTGATTTATTTATTAATCAAACAGCCTATACCAATAAACAATAATAAATTAAAACTAGAGCTATCACTAAATGTGATTAATACCCCCAAAAGACTGCTTTATAAACTGAAGAAGTTCGTAGTAACATAATACCTTGCAAACAAACTAAAAAGAGATATTGTTCTTGGCAATAACTCTGTAATTTGTCAAGATAGAGTAATGGTTCTTGTACACTGCACTTCCTCTCAATGTGCTTGACCATTGTATCAAGACGTACTGAATTCCAACTTGTAGTTTTCAAGTTATGCTTCGGACAAGGAAAACTAACAAAGGGCAATAACTCAGTAAATACTCAAAATAGAGTTATAGTTCTTATACACTGCACTTCCTCTGAGTTTGCTTGATCATTGTATGAAATTGTATTGAATTCCAACTAGTAGTTTTCAAGTTATGCTCCGGACAAGGAAAAGTAAATAAGGGCAATAACTCTGTAATTAGTCAAGATAGAGTTATGGTTCTTGTGCACTGCACTTCCTCTAAATGTGCTTGACCATTGTATGAGGTTGTATTGAATTCCAACCAGTAGTTTTCAAGTAATGCTTCGGACAAGGAAAACTTATACAGGGCAATAACTCTGTAAATACTCAAAATAGAGTTATAGCTCTTGTACACTGCACTTTCTCTGAGTTTGCTTGATCATTGTATGAAATTGTATTGAATTCCAACTAGTAGTTTTCAAGTTATGCTCCAGACAAGGAAAAGTAAGAAAGGGCAATAACTCTGTAATTAGTCAAGATGGAGTTATGGTTCTTGTGCACTGCACTTCCTCTCAATGTGCTTGACCATTGTATGAAGTTGTATTGAATTCCAACTTGTAGTTTTCAAGTTATGCTTTGGACAAGGAAAACTAACAAAGGGCAATAACTCAGTAAATACTCAAGATAGAGTTATAGTTCTTGTACACTGCACTTCCTCTGAGTTTGCTTGATCATTGTATGAAATTGTATTGAATTCCAACCTTTAGTTTTCAAGTTATGCTCCGGACAAGGAAAACTAACAAAGGGAAATAACTCTGAAATTAGTCAAGATGGAGTTATGGTTCTTGTGCACTGCACTTCCTCTCAATGTGCTTGACCATTGTATGGAGTTGTATTGAATTCCAACTAGTAGTTTTCAAGTTATGCTCCGGACAAGGAAAAGTAACAAAGGGCAATAACTCTGTAATTAGTCAAAATAGAGTTATGGTTCTTGTGCACTGCACTTCCTCTCAATGTGCTTGACCATTGTATGAAGTTGTATTGAATTCCAACCAGTAGTTTTCAAGTTATGCTCCGGACAAGGAAAAGTAACAAAGGGCAATAACTCTGTAATTAGTCAAGATGGAGTTATAGTTCTTGTGCACTGCACTTCCTCTCAATGTGCTTGACCATTGTATGAAGTTGTATTGAATTCCAACTAGTAGTTTTCAAGTTATGCTCCGGACAAGGAAAATGCAACAGACCGCCCGACCGACCGACCGACCGACCGACCAACCACCGGGTGACTCCTATATACCCCCCTAAACTTCGTTTTGGGGGTATAATAATGGCTTTTTACACTGTATACAGCAGACAAATGATTGGCTTCACACATCCGGTTAAAGGTAAAATAATTTTTATTTGGGACTGGTGATTCATTTCATTGTTAGTCTCTATACATCTTTTAAAAGAACAAAATTCAAGAAGGACAAGAGCTATGCCTAAGACAACAAGCATTAATATGTCAAAAGCGCCAAACAAAAACAAAAATACTTGTGACACTGCCTCACGCCTCTCAAGAGTATCATAGGTGCACTGCACGCCTATATATTTTATAGTATTATAATAGAAATTTATCTTCAGTTAATACTCTACGCTTCTTTGCTGCTTAATTAAAGGTCCATTACTTAGACGAAATCAAATTTTCTTTTAAATCTGGAATTATAACAGGCATTTTCTCAGAAGGAAAAATATGACATACTGCATCAAATATCTTGTATATTGTCATGAATCGGGGGCACTCGTTTCACGGAAATTGTATGTGTCCCGTGGAATCATTGTCGGATTATTTTAGCGTCCTTTTGGGAAAAGTATGCGTACAAGTACGCGGATTTAAGTGTTTCCGAGAACACTGAATTGTGACCTTTTTGTTTTGAAATTTGAGTCTAACAAAAAAATTGATAATAATATTTTGCCTTTTCAAAACATTAGTAGGTTTTCCAGTTTTCAAATATCTGTAAATTTCCAGAAGTCTCCCACAGAGAGACTGTAAATAGGTTATACATCAATAAGCATGCCTATTTCTACTTATAATTGAAAAAACTTTACTTCCAATGATATGCAACGTTTATCTCTCATTCTCTGACTGTTTAGAACATGCAATAAAGTGAACGTAGGGCAGAAAGACCACCCAGGTCAATCAAAGGAAATACAAAAACATGCACTTGTTTTTCTGCAGCAGTATTTCAAACAGGGAAATTTTCCACGGCTATTGTAAAGTTTTAGTTCTAAGCCAGTTTCAAAATTATATTTCGCCTTTACAATTCCAAATTTTAAAGAAAATTCGTTTTGGTCTTAGTAATGGACCTTTAAGTTACTGTTCACAAATTTAATTGTGACAGTTTCAAACTGCATTTCCCTGTTACAATTCCAAATTTTAAAGAAAATTCGATTTGGTCTTAGTAATGGACTTTTAAGTTACTGCTCACAAATTTAACTGTGACACTTATATTTCTGTTGTAAAGTAATATGTACACACTGATAGAATATTGGCCCAGCCCAGTTATTAATCATACATCAGTTGTTTTTAAACCTTTTATTCCTTTACTCTTTTTCAGTTTCAACAAACTTGATTCTTCTAACTGGAAGAACTATCTTGCAGTTATCTTTAATCGTTTACCTTTTATTGACACCCGGTATGTATACATATTAGAGCTTTTTTCGCTGATACAGGTTTCCCATATGACCAAAGCCCCCAGATGAGGTTAGTTATTTTCGGTTAAAGAGGATAATGCTAGCCTAATTAATCTGGCTTTCAGTGTGACCCCTTTCACCGATCTGATATTCTGTAACTGTCACACCTTAAGAAGGCGGATAACTCTACAATGTCAACCTGTAAAATTGGTTTGTCTTCGAAGTGGAATTAGTGAGACTAGGATAGTGCAAAACACAGTCAGCGTTCCTTAATTCCAGAGACACCCCTGGTTCTTATACATGCCAGGTGTACATAGCATCTATACATGGGACCTCGGTTTTTAAGTTTCATCAAATCACATCTAATTTCAGTACTCATCCGAAAGCCTGTTAGTAATTTAAGTTGGTCAGCACCCTTCTAAAAATACCCGCGAGAGATGTGAGGCAGTATGACAAGATAGATTGCCTGCTGCACAGTAAATGGGCCAATTTTTTTAAAATGCATGTAATGCCAAAAATGAAATTTATTATAAGTTTAATACAAAAACTTTTGAGTACATTTAATCTTTATCAATATTTTTCATACGTACCCGACACCTTTTTTGGATTGCATGGCTTGAACAGAAATTAAAAGCAATTTTATCATGTAAAAATGCCTGTTTTGACCTGTAATGTTTTAGCATCTGATTTTTTACCCTTTTTTAAAAAAGAACAGTAACTACTTCATTTGTTAACAAACAATTTTTTTTTTATGTTTGCCATCTAGCAAATTTTGTAACCTTTCAGTACATGTATCATATTTGTTAATTAAAGAAGAAATGAAATAACTACGGCAATATGAGTACAATATGTCCATGTGTAATGCAGATGAATTTCATTGACCCCTAATATACAGAAACTTGCATTAAAATTAAATAATGGACAGTAACAAGTTTGATTCCTGTCTAAATTTTTAAGAAAAGATGTGCAGAACAAAAATTTAATGCTTTTAATTTGCCATAATACCCAATTTGCTCATACATGTCTTTATACAAGGCAAAAAAAAAATTGTACGAAAAAAAGTGTAACGTCCGTCCCCCCTTAGTATTTCTTATAAAATCACAAAATAGACTTTTCTACAACATACTTATCATACTGATTCTCAAAAAGGACAAAAATAATAATTGTTGTAAGTTCCAAGTGAATACAGCATTAAAATACTTAAGTTATGTGTAACGTCCGTCCTTGTAACATCCGTCCCTTCTATGAATACCACATAATTTTTTTATATAACAATCATTTTCTAATAATTACAACGCGTTGCAGTTGGGTTTGCCCGATCGCTATCTTGGCAATCGATACAGTTATAATCTTACGTCACTCATAGCGCAATTTTGAAACTATTATTAGAGCTAGTTTATAGGTTAACTCCTCCCCATTCAAGGACATTTAGGTGCGAGCGTCCAGCTTCTTTCTCACGTCAATTTGCTCCGCCCAAAAACCCGCATGGTAATTTTAATGCAAGTGACAAACAGTATTTAATAATGTTAAATATAGGTTTCTTCGCGTATTTTGTAGTGACTCCGAGATAAATTATATAGATCTTCTGTTTTATTTAAAATGTTGATTAATATATAATCTTTTAAAAGAGATCTCCTTCAATTACAGCGATTGAGCTACGGTATCATTGCATTTATAAGTGTAGACCGTAAGTTTATGAATAAGTTTACATGTAAATTATGTTCGCGGAACTTTACACATCGGAATTCCATGATTGCAGTAACATGTTATCCTACACAATTCATAATGACGTCTGTTGAAAAAATATATTGTGATGCATTTTTCATAAAATGGGTTTTTCAATCTGTTTCTCAACTCGCCTTGTCAATTTTGTTTGCCAAAGTGGAACAAAATGTCAACGAAAGTAATTAAATTGACGAAATTATCAATAATTGAGTACATCGATGCGTGAAAAATATTTTTGTCTCAGGCGGTACTGGAACTCCTTTATTTCGCAGAGCGTCGCCACAAATGGTAAGGAAGTCTGCTGACATACTAAGTATCTAATGCCGTACTGTACGTACTGACATAATCAGTGCATCTGCCAAAATCTTTACTTGTACGGACGTTGTATTATCATACCCAAGTTCCCTCTCTATTGCCGACAGTGAACTCGACAATTTTCCCTTGTTAACAGTGTTTTTACTTTAAAAGCCGTGCGGTCGGGGCGTTGAGTTTAACAAAAAAATACAAATCAATGAACAGGGGCGTAGTTACTCCGGCCATAAAAATGAAACTGCAGACATGACAGTCAGACCAGTAGATTAATAACGATTATCTAATTTGTTTCACTTTATCTCATATATTTACATGTATTTCAATTCTTTTTTATTCCAACTAATATAAAAATCTGTAGATGAGTGTTAGATACTGCATCCTGCCTGACCAATCCAATTTACCGCCCGTAGCCATACATGAGCGAAATGTTGGACACATGACTGCAGAGTTACACGATTACTCAAAACTTTGTAAATTTATTTCGGCTTTTTTCACATTTTGAAGAAGAAACATTCGACGAATGATAAAGAAAACATATTTAAAGAATCTGCGGGAAAACGACAGTCTTAGTGAAACATTTTGTTTTGCACTGACCGCTGTGTCATCAGTGTCACTGAAGTAAAATATACACAATAATATTATATATCCTTGATATACTCGTGCGTACTAATTTATGTTCAGTGTTATTGTTTTTCAAATGGCTATCGGTAAAATCACAATTAAGAAGCTCTTGGAAATTCAACATTTAATGTACATTTGTACATATATATGAGAACTTGGTAGAGTACTAGTCTAACTATTTCGACTTGAAGGCAAACCGATTTTATAGGCTGATATTTTCAAGTTGTTCACCTTCTAGTTATAAATAACAGGTCTGTGAAAGGGGTCTCACTGAAACACCAAATTAATTAGACTATTGGACGCTGCTGTATATGTCCAACCCATAGTACAGAGGGGGTCCGACATGTCTGGCACAGGACTTTCTGCTGTCAGGCAAGCGGCTTTTCTGTCCCGAGTCCAGGTTGTCCGCAGGCTAGCCGAAATGTTGAGGGAAAAAAATTAGAACGAATAAATATTGTACGAAAGTCCTGTTTTACCTAGCCCAGACATTTTAGATCTATTTGCAGTATTGGGATAACATTTTAATCTTGCTTACTTTAAAAGTGCGCTGTTAATGTGTTTTATTTTTATTTTTATGCACATGTATTACCTCGTGGAGTAGCCTCAATATTTCGACTGCAAGACAGAACAATTTTACAAACTGATATTACATCTAGTCTGCCTCAATTTTACAAACTGATATTACATCTAGTCTGCCTTTGCGAAGGGCGGCCATCGTATGTAGCAAAAAGCACTTGCGTGCAATTAGTTGGGCTATTCGTTGAGGTACGCAATAAAACTTCCATAGTTTATTTCATTAAGTTTTGGGAAAGTTTCATCAATTAGTGTACACCTGGCTCCGCCGATTTACCAAATGGCACTTTAATATATACTTTATCCGATACTGCTTCTGTTATGACTTTAAATTTTTCTTTCCACGTTCGGAACGTAACGTCAGAATCAAATAAAGACTGATCGTATGCGCCCCTATTTGACCTTTTCAATGAAAGAACGGAGGGGAGGAGTTAACCGATATCTACATGCTCTATTAATAGTTTCAGATTCGCCTTTGTGTGACGTAAGATTGTAATTTTATTGATTGCTAAAATAGCTAGCGGGCAAAGCCAACTGCAACGCGTTGTAACTTGTATTTCGACATGATTTCTTATAGAATACAGTTCATTAAACTGAAATGGTGATTTTAAAAACAGAAAAAAACCATTAATTTTTGCAAGCTTTTGCTTATTTAGACAAACTAAAAAAAATAGTGGTAGGGGACAAAAAAAGTTCAATATTATCCTTTTTTGTTAAAAATAAAGTATAGTAACAGTATGTTTTTTATCAATTTACATGTAAATATGCTTGAAATATGCAGAAAAATATTTGTATATAGTAAGGTTGACCTTTAATTGCCCCATTTACATTAGGGGACGGACGTTACAGCATTGAGGGACGGATGTTACAATATTTGGGATTGCTCTGAGTGCAACAGTCTTGTCAAGAGAAGCCATATCAACAAAATATTAACTTAATTACAGTTTATTTCATGGTTGCCTGTCTATTTAATTACCTTACACAATAATTATCTGCCAGTTTCAGGGCACACTAATCCGGCAAATTTGAGGTAAGGACAGAAAAAAAGAACTCCAGTCAATCAGTTGTAAAAACATCCCTTTGTTATAATCTGTTATCAGTTTAATCCCTTTTGAGATCTTACTGTAATCTTTTTATCATTAAATGACCAAAGTAGTGTCTTGTAAAACAATGAATATTACATAACAACCTTGAATAAACAATTGACCCATCATAACTCGCAAAGTGGCTCCTAACCTAATTTGCATTTTATGACACTTGGACCACCTCTTTTTTTGTGTAATACTAATAAAATGAAACATACAAGAAAAGTGACTACCTTTTCCTGTCAGTAACTTACCTTTTCCTGTCAGTAACTCCCATATTAGGAAGATACTCCCCTTCAGGACATGTAAGTATGCAAATTAGGTAAAGCACCAATGTGACCAAGCTTATCTTGGTGCAATATACAAAAGGATTATGGTGCTATATGCCTGCTGGCAAACAGGCCAATACACGCAGTGTAAAGCCAAACTATTTTTGTATCTAAGGTTACACATGAACGTTTAAGTGTCTTGAGATGATTGATATTATATTGTACAAATGTACATAAATAGAATTCATGAAAAATATGCCTTTAACGATTTCAATATAAAAAGATATTTTTCTCTTTTGTATGGCTAAAAATAAATTACTGGCTACTGTAACAAAATTACTGTTTGAAAAAATATAGTTGTGATCTGTAATGTTTTAGAAGATAAATCAAATTTTAATAGAATTAGACAAAAAAGTTGGAAGAGTAATTCAATGAACATTACAAATGTGACATTTTTGTCAGCAGTAAAAGCTACAAAAATTGTCAAACACAGGATTCAAACATTTACTCCTCCCACTATCACCAATCATTTTCAGAGCATTACTTTTTAACAGGCACTTAATATTTTGTTATCTATTGCTTTTTACAAGTTTCTTAATTATAACTAACAAAATCAGGCTTTTTTTAAGATAGTAAAAATCTGGTAAAAATAGCCGGTATACGACAATACATCGACAGACAACTCATCGACACGACAAATCATCGACACGACAATACACCGACAAGACAACTAACCGAAAGACAACTCATCGAAATGTCGCGTCGGTCTATTGTCGCACTGCGGTAATTTTATTGGTTATGTTGAATCACAAAGATCGAATCAGACATCGTCGCTTCAAAAAGTATTTAGTTATTTTTTTGTCAGAACCTAAAATATTTATCATCTTCATGTTTATTTTAAAATATTTATTTCTGTTAAAAGTCTGCTGTAAATGACATCACTGACCGAGTTGTGAATGCAAAAAGTATCTAAAAGTATTTGTCAATTAGCGTTCCAGCGTGTCCGTTATTTTTTGTCAATGCTTGTTTGATCAACTGTCAAAGCCAACGTTTTTCCAGTAACAATGTTCTACTATTTATTTGAATGAATAACCTTTGCCGAAATATTTATTTGTACTTCAACATCTTTAATTCATACAGATAAAGCCGCAGGTGTCACGCGATATGCATGCATATCTGATGCTTATATGTTTATATTGGATAATAAGTATTGTCGAAGTTTGTCGATGAGTTGTCGATGTAATTTTCGATTAGTTGTCGTGTCGGTGATTTGTCGATGAGTTGTCTGTCGATGTATTGTCATAGACCCAAAATAGCTACATATTTTTCAATAAAATGCAGTGTAGTCTCACACCTGACAGCGTAACATCCGTCCCCATTTCCCTTATCTGTGCATATTTTCTATGTTTCAGATTTATGCATGTAACTGACTAATTATGAAAATAAAGCCTTTTTACAACACATACAATTTTGAATAGTAAATGATGCTATGACAACCAAAGAGCAGTAGAAAACAAAGTGTGAGCTTAGCAATATCAAACATTTACAAATGAAATTCAAATTTTCTGGGGTTTTTTACATAAATATCGAGCATTTTATTTATAATTGTATTTTTTTACATTAATTATGCTGAGAAATTGTTAAAAAAGTAAGATTTTTCTTTTTAGGATGTTACAAAAGAAAAGAATCCTTATACACGTATGCAGTGTAACATCTGTCCCCTTTAAACGTAACATCCGTCCCCCAGAATAGGTGTTTGATAATGCATATTTTAAAACTTACTTGAAGAAAACTGGCTTAAAGATGAAATGCTATGCTTAATTTGGTACCATTTTCTTTATCTAAATTGTGATTTAATCTAGGTGCACCTACTGAACACTCTTCAACTGAAAATACAACTTTTCCCTCTTTTTTTTTCTTTTTCCTTTCCAAATGCAGACATGTGTAAAAAGTGAAAAATATCAAGATCTGAAAAATTTCTGGCTATTTTCTTCAGCAGATTTGTTATTTCCATACACAAATAAGTTTTGATGCATCTATGACAGTAAACAACTTTAAAACAAAGATTTTTATATCAAGATGTAACGTCCGTCCCCCTACTTCACAGTCAATTGAAAACCATAAATAAAAAATTAAATTGGTCAAAAGTTATCTTTTCTTCACCAGAATCACAACTGAGACACATGTATCTTATTTAGGAGAGCAAAATAAATCTGAAATATTAAACTTTATTTTTTGACATTGATGCTATTACTTTTGGCCCATTTACTGTGCAGTAGGCAAGATAGATAAAGATAGATATCCGGAAAGTGTCGTCCGAATCAAAGGAAGTTCTTACTGTTAAATTTAAGCATTTTCGACCAAAACATCTACTAAGATTTATGCATTATGTCGAAATTATTGTTCAGCAAATGAAGGATAATAAAAATTTAACTTACTCTCAGGCATTTTGAAAGAACTCTGATAAAATTCTACGTCAGGTCAGATTGTTGACGTCTCGTGAAACCTCGTCGACTCTCGGCTCCTTTTAAACAAAACTAAAGAGAGGCAAGTAGCGACAAGAGATTTTAAAACCAATCAAAACACAATTTTTGTTACACAGTTTGACAGGTATGTAGATGCCTCAAAAGTAAAACCATTTGTATTCAAATAAAAATGACTATTTGCTCCCCGTAACCAGGATTTATTAGATATAAGATCCTGGCTGTAACTTATTTATTCTTAAAATAATACGGCCATAAAATGTTTAACTCTTATATTAGATTTATATTTATATGTATCTATACAGTAGTCGGTTGTAAACTCAAAATAAATATTATCTTATCTTGACCTATTTAACGTGCTTAAAATGACTTAACCAATTGTTTTTTTTTCTAGTCTGATTGCCATACGCTAATCATAATTATCACGAGCCTACAGATTCTATCAATTCTGATTGCTAAATTGTTTAGCTTTCCAGAGAATAACAAATGTAAATACACCGTGTTTCCCAAACAGCTTGACCAAATAGCTGGTCTGATAGGGCCCAGAGTGAAAATGAACACAAATATACCATGATTTTCTCATTGCATGACACATTTTCTCGCCTAAATAGGCTTTTTAACGAAGTTTGGTTATGAATTCTCCAGAATCTAGTTTTGAATTTTAGTTGAATTTTAACATGTTCGTTTAACATGTTCATTACCGAAATGTTTTTTGACCAACGGCTCATTGTTTTACAGTTATAGCTTTATTATCAAATCAGTAAAAATGACAAGAATTACTTAAATTTGATATTCTTCTTAAATACGATCTCTTTTCACCGAAGAAGATATACGAAGACACCAAAATTAAAGTTTGTAATTTACACCACTAGCTTACCTGGGGGAAGTGCTTATGTAATCTTGACAATCGAAACCAAGGTTTGTCCTTTTTTTGTGATGCGACAACCACTGTATTATAAAGTATGTATGTGTGAGACTGGCCACACTTTATTTTTTTTCGATTTGAATACTGTTTATAAAATATTGATTTCAGGTGTTAGTCTGTTAGATGCTTAATAATGAACATCCACCTGATTACTCTTAATATCTCCATTGATTTTTCTGATTACAGTTATGTCTTGTTTGACCCTCGAATATTCAGGTCTGTCTCGGTGACTTGCCAGTTTTGCCAATAGCTCTGTAATTTTATGTTACTTATCAGTGTAGTTGAACCACTTTTATGTTCCCCGAATTAAATAATTTTATATAGTCACTGCTTTGTCTATCCGTCATACACTTATCAAGATCATAACTCAGAAAGCATTACAGGGACTTAAGTGATACTTTACACAATATAAAAGTTAATTCAGAGGGAGTGCAATGAACAATAACCATAACTCTAGCTTACTTCATTTGTTAGTATCTGTTTTTGGAACTTAGAACTTGGTAACATCTATGCTACATGCAACACCATCAATGTATGAACTGTATTAAAATATAAACTGACAATGCAATCAAACAAACCAAAGGTTTTGAGACGTTTAGACTTCCATTTTTAAATGAAACTTATAACCGCCCTTAGAAGGACAGAGATTGATGCAACTGCAGAGTTCAAGAAGAAAATTAGAAAGGGCGAATTAATAACTCAACAGACAAAACCAATACAAGCCCGTCCTTGAAAAGAAACATTGAAAGATTGAAAGTGCAATGAAAAAACCCGTGCCCGGGTTGTAAAAAAGACAAAGAAGTTGGTGCTTTAGAATGTAAAAAATCGGACTAATAAAATAACAGTTCTTTTCTTCGCAGTGATCTCTCTTGTGTTGTTGTTGCAGTGGAAGGGAAGCAACTCATGCAGACAGTTTAAAAAAAGACTGCCCCAGTCAAAAAAGGAAAAGTAATATTATTTTTTGGAAATTTATTATTTCGTACGGGTAACAGGAAGAGTTTGGTGTATTGGGTTAAAGGCTATTATTTCCTTTACGCTTTTTACACACACCTATTTCAGCTGGAGTTTTACTTGAAAAAAGAGCATAATTCCACTTTAAAGAAAACGTTTTTTATCTGTTTCAACAAAATGTTGAATTTTTATGAAACAATTTTAATCGTGTGTAACAAAATTCTCTATTCTCGAAAGGCTTTTTGACCCCTAAAATTAGCTATTTGGAAAGACCAAATAATTTCAACAACTGTCAGCTATAATGGTCCTGTCGGCTTTTATAAATTTATGAGGCTTAAGTAGAATTAAGCATGGTTTTTGAAACACATATTTGTGGTTTCGTACATGTTATTGTAACATAATACATTTGCATACTTCATATATTAAAAAATGATATCCTTCGTTGTGAACAATTCCTTTTCAGGGATGTACTTTATACAAAAAACTGTTAATGTAGTCTTTTTGAAAGACACATAGCTTTTATGTATTTAGATAAATGGGGTTACCCTAAAGGGGGCCTCAAATTAAAAAAACATGGGTTTCAAATGTTTTACCTAACACAGTATCTTTAAATGTGTACAAAATGTAGCCTCTGCATTTGTGCAGCAAAGAAATACATTAAGCGTGTTTCCGCGCCTATTTTACTCAATAATGCACCAGGCAGTTGATGGTTTTTAAAAACTTTCAGCTGTCCACTTACTTAATTGACAATTTGTTGCGGGTGATATTCTACAAACAAAAGAAAGCGATCATGGACTAGAAAATCATACTGCTTTGACATTTTAGGTCTTACTCCTACATCACAACTCCCATCAATTTTTGATTTTCTTATTATCTTTTACAGAGACTATTTCTTTACAACTTATAATTTTCTCAGCCTCCTATACATGTATTGCATTTAATGACATGCTGGTTCTGCGTGTAGCAATCTTGTTACCCATAGGTGCTAGTTTTGATTACTTACATAAAGTATAATGTCAATTACACAAAGGCTTTTTTCGGCTAGCAACTATGTAGTTGGTAATAAAATGTACATTTACCTATCGATTTATTTAAAAAGGTAGTTGAAACATTAATGGCCAATAATATTGACAGGTTTACGGAAACGAAAACATAAATGCGTGGATGTGGTTGCGCTTGAATATTTTTTTAGTTTAAACTAAAAGTAGCTGTTAATAAGTTTTTTCCTGTTGTACAAGCTAGTGTTACTTTACCAATAACATAACATTTACATCAGTACATTGATGGTGTTCAGTAGTACACAGGCTGACTCAAAGTATAATTATGAATTTCAAAAGAAACGTAACACAGAATGTACTTCTAATTTCTGTAATTGGAAGTCTAGGTATATATTATGTATACCAATACTTCAGGATTGAATCGTTGATGGACGATATTGGTAAGTACAAATGTAACCGAGATTCCATGAAACATTATCGCTTTATCATTTTTGGTTCAGAGGGGAGCGGTGGAGTTTGGAGGGCACCGAAATGCTTTTATAGGTGCTTGACCATTGTCAGCTCTTGCGATATATCTGTCAACTTATATTTTGCATCTAACTTCTACTTGTGTCATAATAACAACATGTCTCAAAACAGATCATTTGAATGCGGTTTACTTTGGAATTGGCATTTGGACCAACGATCATTTGATGACTACTTTTGATGACAAAGTTAGCCTAATTAATGAATAGATCTATTGTTATAAAATAGCTTTCTAAACGCGCGAGACAAACACTATTCATAAGGAGCTATTTAACTTAACTTTCCTTCTAAAATTCAGCCAGATTCAGTAGTTCTGTTCAGTATTGTCTTTTCGACGTTCTAAAGACAATACTGATTAAAATCTAAGCTCGTGATTATACATGCTTTTCTCCTGACTAGTGGACCAAACCCACACAAGACGTCCTCCGCACAATTTGAGTACCTTCTAAATGAATACTACGGATCTAGTTGGTTGCAAGAAAAGACTTTTTTCCAGAACTCTCTCTTGTAGATACCATGTTCCAAATATTCATAAATAATTAAGACAAACACATATTCATGCAATTCATGGTGGTTTTACACTTTCGATGCTTTTTGCATGTTTGCTTTTATGATTGTATTAAACTTGTCAGGTGTGAGTAAATCCGTGTAACACTAGTGTACAATCATCCCGAATCATGCTTGCCTTAGTGAAATAAGCATTTTATAACGAAAGTAATCTTTCAAGGCAATTGCTGTAAATTAAAAATATATTATATATTATTAAAGTCTTTCTTGTAACTGTATATAGTAGGTATACATGGACACTTGTGTTCTAGTTATACAAATATTATTTTGTCCCATTTAATGCATTGTCAAATTAGATAAAAAATAATAAGCAAAATATCATTAACTTTGATAAATGTGATACTGTAGAAACCAGCGTCGGCAGTAAAGGAGATTAAAATAAACCGCAATGTAAACTATTTAACGAATCAGAGAGTATCGTCAATATATTATCAGCTATGATAACCACTTGGTGACAAAGAGAGGACTGTCTGTAGGCAAAGTGGACTCACCTGTCATAGGAACTTATGTCTTAAGTTGCTGGAATTCACGAAGAATTCATCCTTGCAAGTTGTGTATCTGTTTCTTTCAGAGTATGAAAATGCCATGTATGTGGATGAAGAGAACGTCCAGCAACTTGAACCTAAACCGCTCGCAACTCCTGAATACAAACACCTTATGTTTCAATCAAATGCAGAAATAGAATTTCCGACAGAATGGTTCGGAAGACCTAAGATACCACATATAATACACATCGTTTACAAAAACGCTACCATACCATTTGGGTTTTCAAGCTTTGTGCGGTCGTACTTTATAGACAACCCTAATTGGGAATTTCGATTTTGGACCTTTAAATCAGGGCGTCAGCTGATAGAAAACTATCATCCATATTTGTTGGAACATTTTGATAGTTGGAATGACACCGTTGACAACAACGAAAAGAAATCTACCTTGATACGACACGTGGCACTGTATGAATACGGCGGATTCACCTCTGACCTTGACGTCGATATTAGACGACCTTTGGACATCGCCACGAAGAAGTACAGCTGCATTATTCCGGCAGAACCGTTTGAACACAGCGTCATACTGTTTAATTTTGATTTCATTCTAAGCACACGGGTTATGATGTGCCGACCTAAGCACCCATTTTTTAAACATTTACTTGAGCACATAAAAAAGACTGAAAGTAAACAAGATTATTTCGAAGCAACAGGTGGGGGCCGGTTGACAAATGTTTTCTTCTCCTACAACAATATGAACATGACAGATGTGCAAAAAAGGAAGATAGACGATAGTTCAAATTCACCATTTTGCTACAGAGGTGAACGCAAAGAGGATGACGAAGATGCAGTTTACGTTCCAAATACTCAGTATTTCAACGACAATATACATCCTAGTTTATTGGACAGTGCGCGTAACCTTAAGGCTTGCTCCACCGACTCTTTGCAGGCGTATATAAAGAAACGCGCATGCGCAGAATTTGCTAGTCGTAAAGAATTAAGACAGAAAAAGGCGTATGCATTCACTTCTCGTCACTTTTATTACATATGGGAAAAGCATTATACCCCGAGAGTTCTTCATATCAAAAAAATAATACCGAAAGTAATTTTCTATAAGGGATAGCCTGAGAGACATGTCTCTGAAACTCGTTTAACTATGTCTAAAACCTCGGACCTATATACACACTTCAAGAGATTAGACAGTTCAAATTTGTAATCCAAGAAAATGAGTGGCTGTACAAACTAAATACATAATAACTGTTTTTCACAATTTAAAATCGATGATAGTGGATTTAACTACAAATGTTATCATTCAAACAAATCAGTCTATATTGGAGTCTTGCATATCTGTTGGCATTAACTTAGGAACACAAGAATGTACCAGTATATAAAACGGACTTATTTACAGAAACACGTACATTAAATGTGCATGGACTAGGGAAGCTATGTCATATAGTGAATCCCGGTCTAATCTTGTTACTGCTTGTTAACTTTTGCTTTTAAGGCTTTAATGGCAATAAAAAATATACATTAACGAAAAAGACGGATGTGTTAAAGTTTATTCACGTTATAAATAACGTCCCAAGATTTATTTAAATGTTATAGTATTCATGCATCTTCTTAGCTTTACGTGAAAATAAAAAGAGGAAAGGTACATGTATTATCCTAGTTCTAAATGCTGTTGATTAAGAAATCCCGGCACCAATCTATTCAGTCATGTGACGCAGACGTTTTGAAAATCCTGTCAACGGAATACTGTTTAATATTCGAAGAACTTTATTTCTGATCACTATTTAGGTATTTGAATTAAAAGGTACCGATCCAGTAAGTTTTGGAAATATTTGGGAAAATACGCTTTAAATCGCCACTAGTGAGGAGAAAAGCATATCTTGTAACTTGATGGATTTGGCAATCCTGCTAGAAATCATAAATTCAGACGCGTTTTTTATGTTTGTCCTACACATTAAATTTCAATCATTTTGAATTTTTTAATACTCCTTTGATAACTTACTTATTCAGTTAGAATAAAATGAAATTAAAACTAAACTGAAAATATTTGTTACAGCTTTAGATTTGTTTAAGTACTTACGAAACTGTTATTTTTTATAAAACAAAATTGTTAGCATTGATATTGAACTTTATATAAAGGGAATGACCAGCAAACAATTAATATAGGACACATGCAGTCATACCAGATTTCTTCATTTAAACTATTTAAGCCCTTAAACTGTCTCAAAATGTTTCTTAGCGGTATCTATATTGGTATGACTACATCTTTTTCCATATACATGTACTTACTGTATAACATTTAAGCACGGTCCGCATACCACAACATTCGTTGAGTAGTTACACCCCAATAACAACCTTAGTCACACCCAAAAATGCCCTTTTTTATTACATAATGTGATACTTTATAGCCGATAATTGCACCAGTAGGACATCACCCCCTCGTCTGTAGGATTTTTGTTTACATTCTGTCAAAAATTCAATATTTTCAGATAGCCATAGAACACCGTAAAATTTATCAGAAATTTAATAAACTATTTTTTTGTTATGCTCAACCATTGTACTTTCGATTTTAATTCTAGAAAACTTTAGTGCTACTAATCATTTTAAACCAATCAGAGACCACATATATCTAATAGGTCCGCAGGTTCCCTACACAAATTGGCTGGTTCCAAGTCCCACCGATTTAGTGAAGTCATACCTATTGGTATAACACAACGACTAGATACTGAGAAAGTAGCAGTCTACTTGCCAGCCTTTCTACACACTTATCGGACAACATTAACACTTTCAAACCATTATTATATTGATATTCTCCATATATCTCCAATAGCTAGAATGGGCAAGGCTGAGTTTTCTTACACGATTATATATATTAACACGGTTTAAAGTTTAACGCTCGCGAAAATAGGAGACAAGACTGTATGAAAATATCCATGTGTTTGTTCTTTTACACTATTTGCCTTGCAAGTTAATTGTGTTTATTACAGATAGACAGTTTGATGACGCCCTGGTGGAAGGCGACCAGGAATTTGAACCTAAACCACTTGCATCCACTGATGACAGACACTTCATCTTTCAGCCTAATGAAGAGATAGAATTTCCAACAGTCAAGTCCGGTACACCGAAAATACCCCATACAATGCACTTTGTATACGTAAACTCAACCATACCGTTTGGTTTTGTTCGCAGAGTGAGATCGTTTTATGTGCAAAACCCTAAATGGGAATTCAGATATTGGTCATTTAAATCCGGGCGCAATCTGATAAAGAAGTTCCATCCATCTCTGTTAAAGCATTTTGACAGTTGGGGTAACAATGATGTGGATAACGAGAAGAAGTCCAACATGATACGTTATGTGGTCCTTTATGAATATGGGGGAGTTGTCGCCGACCTTGATGTCTACAACAGAAGACCATTAGACGTTGCCACAATGAAATACGGTTGCATAATTCCAACCGAACCTTTTGAACATGCCGCTCTTATGTATAACTTTGACGTGATTCTGAGTTCGGCTATCATATTATGTCGTCCGAGACACCCTTTCTTTGAGAAAGTTCTGCGTGAAATGCTACAAATGAATAGTCAAGATGATGCCTTCCAAGTAAACGGTGGGGGATATTTGACAAGTCTATTTATGGAATACAACAATTTGACGGAAACGGATTTGCGAAAGAGAAAAACGGACGATAGTTCCAATTCTCCGTTCTTCTATAAAGGTGAACGTAACGAAGATGAAAGAGATGCAGTTTACATTCCAAATTCTCAATATTTCATGGGAGATATAAATCACCGTTTGTTGAACGATAAAGACTATTTAAAGGCATGCTCTGCGCGTGATGCGTTGCAAGCGTATCTGACGAAACGCGCATGCGCCGAATTTGCCAGTCGTGTAGAACTGAGGGAAAAATCAGAATACCTGATCACGTCACGGCTATGGCATGATGTGTGGACAAAACACTATACTGCAAAAAAGGTTCACATAAAAAAGATAATTCCGAAAGTGATATTCTACCAATGATATAAGACATTTCTTCTATTAAAGCTAGTTGTCCATAGAATAACGACATCTATGTAAAACTATGCATTGACGAGGGTATGCTCGAATCTTTCAAAGAGAACCATGGGTATACATGTGTGCAAAAGATGGAACACTTGAAATATTAAATAAGCATGTGTACATTAATTGACAAAATCTGAACTGAAATGGTGTTAAGTAGTTTTAATAAATTGTAATTAATCCGTGACGTAATAAATTTGAAGAAACGATACAATTTCGTTCAAAGTTGCTGCAGATGCATCTGTCGATGTGTAAGCTGTCCTTACTTTGGTTCTTAGTCCCTCCCTATCTCAATCCGGAGTTAGCATCGACGTAGGGCCAACTAAATTATTCACGGTGAAGAGTTTGCATTTATAATGAAGTAAGAGTGTGCATCAAGATCTAGTAGTTATTTAATTCATTCAGGAGACAAATTTCAGCTTTAGACAAACACAGAGCATTGTTTCAATGCAGATCTGTTTCTTTTAAGCTTCTTTTAAACGAACCTCTAGTCAGAAGAAAAGCATGCTACAACAATTGTCGTAATCTAACTCATATGGCAATTCTTTCATCCCTTACGCGGAAGGAAACAATATCTAAATATCGAGAGAAGAAATAATTTTAAATTAAACTACAGTTGAAATGTCAGTTACTTCTGACTGTGAAAGAACGCATAGAAAATAAAATTTACAGACTCGAACTATATATTCTGAATTACAGACATATATTTTTCTCATGCATTGTTCCTGTTATCATTTTTGTCTTTTTTAATTTTACTTCACCGCCGTAGGAAAAGTGAATAAAATAAGCAGGAAAGTTGTCGCTGGCTTATACTCAAAACCCATTTCAGCCTTTTAATGCATCAAACTATGAAAATCAAAATTTACGCCTTCGTTGAAAGAACTTGGCAAACGAAACACATACAATAAGACAGACTACATACATAATACATGAATACGAAACCAAAACTCTGAGCTAGAGTACCGTATACATCACTCATGCCAAAAGCTCCAATCAGCAAACACAATAAAGTACCAAATGAGAACACAATGTATATGTAGCTTGCTACAAATAGTTTTTAAAAAGTAGGTCAGTTAAACAAAGGGTAACCGCCTTCGAATGATATGTTGCCTAAAATGTGGGTAACTAAGGACAGCCAATCACAAGTAAGGCTTATGGAAACGTATTCGTAAAACCAAAAGAAAGTACATGCACATCAAAATAACGATAGACCACATCCTTTATTCAATCTCATCCCAGACTTAATATATGTAGTGGTAAATCATTGGCATATATATTTACTTATCATGTACTTATCATGTACTTATCATGTACTTATCATGCATACTTAATGAGCGTATCGGTGTGGACGAAACGAATGTTTGCTTTAACACAGAATTGTTACATCTATTTTATTTCAGACGATGATTTTGATGATCCAGAGTACTCAAAAGAAATGAAAAGAAGACAATTCGAACCTAAACCCCTTCTACCTGCAGATGACATGCATCTCCTTTTTCAGTCAAATGCTGAAACTGAATTTCCAACTACACTGTTTGGGAGAGCAAAAATACCACACGTAGTACACCAAGTGTACAGGAATAATACCATACCGTTTGGTTTTGTATATTTGGTGAGATCATTTTATGAACAAAATCGGAAATGGGAATTTAGATTCTGGTCGTTTGAAGACGGACGTAAACTGATAAAGATGAAACATCCTTATTTGTTAGAGTTTTTCGATAAATGGCAAGACAACCCCGCCGACAACGAAAAGAAATCCGACATGATACGGCATGTAGCGTTGTATGAATATGGGGGAGTCACAGCTGTCCTCGATGTCAATAATATACGACCGCTAGACATCGCCACGAAGAAGTTTGGTTGTATAATTCCGACCGAACCATTTGAACACTCCGCACTTTTACATAATTTTGAGGCCCTTTTAAGCTCTTCCGTAATGATGTGTCGGGCAAAGCATCCTTTCTTCAAGCTTGTACTTGAGAGGATGCAAACAAGCGACAGTGAGAATGCGTTCGATGCCACCGGGAGCGGGCATTTAACGAGAGTATTTATGGAATCTAACAATTTGACAGGGAAAGACTTTCAAAAGATGAAGACGGATAATAGTACCAATTCTCCATTCTTTTATAAAGGAAAACTTGCCGAAAATGACTATGAGGCAGTTTACATTCCAAATTCTCAGTATTTTACCGACAATGTAAATCCTACTTTGATTACAAAGTACGGTGATTTAGAAGCTTGTGCCCAGCAAGATGCATTACGGTCGAATTTAGCAAAACGCGCATGCACCGAATTCGCAGGTCGTAGGGAACTAAGGAAAAAGAGAAAATATTTATTCACACTTCGGCATTGGAAACATGTCTGGGAGAAACACTATACACCAAGAACCATTCATATCAAAAAAATTATTCCAAAAGTTATTTTCTACAAGGACGACACGATAATGCATTAGGTTAGCCTAACTTAATTTCTTACGACAGAAACCCGGATTCTGTAGATATTTATTCGTAATCCTTGCTTAAAGAACTGGCACAAGTAAGACCTGAAATACTAACTTAAAGGATGCTAAAGCTGACCTGCCAATTCGTTATACACTTGCATATTGATAGCAATGTACCCAAAGTGGAGGTAGCATTAAATAAATTGTTGAATTTATTGAAGCGGTAAGAGATGCACATACTCTAAAAGCCGGTTTGGATAATAAACCACCAAATCAATGGGCCTGAAAATTAAGCGGGTTGAAAAATAAACTGCAGCATTTTCTATTGTTACAACAAGGACAAAACTGATAATTTAAAAGTAGAATTTTGTAAATAAAATCATGCAGGATTTTAAATTCTGTCGGAGTTCTATGGATCCTATGAGATTTCATCTTTCGTTTTTTCTGATTTTAATTACGTTTAATATGACTATCAATTTACACAGCCTTTTTTCTTTTTTTGCGCTAAATATATAGGTACTTCAAAATAAACCGGACATCACAATAAGCTAATCTGGAAAATAAGCCACTAAATCCTTAACGAAAATTAAAATAAGCTACGTAGGGCTTATTATTGAAATTTTTACGGTGCCCGTGAAGTGGCATGTGATACATTTTTTTATTTCGTAATTACGAAAAACGAAATAAGATTTCGGAAAAAAAAAAACGAAATAAATACATTTCATAGAAACGAAATAAGATTTCGTTATAATGAAATAGGATTTCGTAAAAAAAAATTTTTCGTAGAAACGAAATAACATTTCGAAATTACGAAATCTGATTTCGTGTTTACGAAATCTTATTTCGTATTTACGAAATCTTATTTCGTATTTACGAAATCTTATTAGTTTTTTTTGAAATCTTATTTCGTTTTTACGAAATGTTTTTCGTAAATGCGAAATAAAAAAACGTATCACATGACGCTTCACAGGCACCGTAGATTTTAGGGTATTATCATTTTACTTTTTTTTTTTAATTTACGCATATGCAAATGTACCTATGTGCATGTACAAATGAAGGGACACACGTTAAAGAAATGTTATAACTTACCAATTATGTGAAGGAAATACTGACTACCTCTATTATGTCTTATAGGAAAATATGACACTCTTTTTATTTCTCAATCTTTATGATTATATCCTATAATAATACAAATGTATGTGATGCACATAAAAATAAAGTGTAAATGAAACAAAATAAAATTTGCACGTGTTTCCTTTTTATTTCGTTGGTTATTTCTTAGCACCCTGTTACAGAATTAGCTGAACAAACGCACGCAATTGTATTGTGTATCACCGAAGTTATACTGTTAAAGGATGTTTGTTAGCTCGGAATATCAAACATACTAAACTGAATCGTGTAATAATAATTATTGTTACGAGTATATTATAAATAAGGTACTTATACTTTTCTGCATAAGTCAGGTTTACTGCTATAGTACATCGTGTAAATCTAAAGGAAATCTGCCGTTTTTATTTTAATCAAAATGTATCAGTATTTTCATTGCAAGTATCAATATATTTTTCTAGGTCATAGCATTTATACAAAATATCCGGCATATGCAAAATAAAATAATTCATAAGTATTATGATAGATGCATAATGCTGCAATGTAATATCACAATCTGCAACTCCTTAATACGGCGTGTTATGTGTTGCAATAGTTAATACTTATTTCTTTCTGTTCTTTCCTCTATATTTTTCTAAATTATAAAGAGAAATTATTACGATAAAGTTTTAAGTTCTTTTTTCATTTATAATGTTATTCATTTAAAACTTACTAGATATACATTTTATTCTATATATATATTTTATCATGAAAAATTTGAAAATTGAATAAATGTACAATCAGCAAAGTTTAGAGAATTAAACGTATGATATTACAACACATTACATGCGGGGGATGCTGCTTTTCATTTCGCGGCACGAATATATTGGCCAAAGTAAGGACTACCTATGATGATATAAATTGTATAGAGTCCCGGCCGCAGGACTACCTATGCAGAACTTCTATGACAATTATTTTTAACCAGAAACATTGACAGATGCATTCCTCTGAAACTTACAAATCTTTCACGATATCTGACAAAAATCTTACAAGTGTTGATTTTTAAGAGAAGCTTTTATATCTTTGGAAACATTTAACGTAGTACTCATAGCGTTGAAGTAGTGCAGTGTAACAACGAATACAGCTCTTCTAATCAAATGGGAGCTTTTTTTCGAATAGAGCGCCACAGTGACCCGATGCAGCATAGACGTGTATTTATAAGGCGTATCATTTGTTACATACGGTACGGATTTTTTTGTAGACTAATAATTCTTGCACACCAGATGGGGATATCTGCAGTTTTTACCAGTGCTGGAAAATCTCATCTTACACCCCCCCGTGTAAGACGACTTACGTGCTTACTTGTGACGTAACGTTATAAACAATGTGACGTCACGTTATAAACAATGTGACGTCACTTTCCCATACATAACATCTAAAGAATGTTTGTTTTTATATCAAAATGCATCATTTCGGTAAGTTTGTTTTTAAATATCTATTTCAAAGTGCAAGACGGTATGCAAGAAAAAGTTTCTTCCATGAGATACTTGGTTCAGATGGAAATATCCGTCACTTCGGGAAACTGTTTCGCGGGAACTCGGCAGAGCCTCGTTC
>JAFMSR010000008.1:7747745-7818853 GCA_022818135.1 Saxidomus purpurata
ACCAAAGCAATGTTAGAATTCTCTGTTTTAATTAATTCCACCGTTGAATACGTTTGTTCGTCAGTTTTAGTCAAGCAAGTAGTCATCACACATAAATTGCGCGAGTATGTTAAACAAATACTTTATTTTCTTAAAAATGGTTAAAACTATAGAATTACATTTTGAGTAATAAATCTAAGGTTTAACAAAAAAAACCCGCCAAGGCAAGAGTAACTATTGAGTAAATAATGAATGATATTACCATATTGCTTTATGCAAGCTTCTTCGCCAGGAGCTGAAATAAAAAAGACATTCTACTAATTTATAGCTCCTGAAAAGTCGTGCTTGTTTTTAAAAAAAATAAAATCATTTCTTAAATTATAATATTGAAATTTTATGCTTCTTGGTAACTTGTCATTCGGAAGAACATTCTCGAGCAAGCGAGCGAGCGAGCAAGCAAACTACAACATACAGAACTTGTGTCATATATTATAGCCTTATATTGTTGCCATTTGTATCTTAACACAAGAAAGGAGTGTTTCAACATGTATCCATTTCTCAAGAATACACTCAGTTCCAAAAGAAAGTGTGCACTTCTTAATTTTAAATATTTCAATATTTACTAGACGTATCGGCTTCAATTTTCGCACACTATATCTCATGTGCATTTGTCACCGATCGCTTGCAAAATCTAAAATGTTCGCCATATTGTACGTAAACAAATCTCAATTTTGGTACCAAATATATAGGCTTTCAGAAAAGAATTCGATTAAAAATCACAGAAAACAAAGTGCACACTTGCTTTTGGAACTGAGTGTATGATGGAGTAGGCAAAAATATAACATTTAATGCATGTATGTGTAATAGTAAAATGCAATGACGTTTCAGGTATTCCTCCTAGCTTTCTTCAATACTTACAAAGCCATTAACAGAAATTTAAGTAACAGCACACAAAACCTTCACATGAAATTTCATCTAGATTTACTTTAAAAAAAAATGCCACTTACAGTAAATAAAAGTTGAACGACAAAACATTTAGAAGCAGATTTAGGTAGTGACATAACTCTTGCTCACCGTCATATTTTAAGAATTGTATTTATAAATCACATAAGGTTATCTTTTCATATTGGCTAAAGATATCTGCTTAAAAAATGCAAAAGGGAATGATAAAATGTCAATTCATGTTTCCAGTTTTCGCTCCGATGTTTGCAAGCCATTAGGAGAGAAAATAACACATCGGATGCTATTTCAGTTATCGGATGCTATTTCAGTTATCGGATGCTATTTCAGTTTAACCCTAAGTTGACGTAGCTTTCTCAAATATATCCATTCAACTTATTTCTTTACAATACCTCTTTTATGTTCAACTTGCGTTATGACGATGACCGTAGAACTAGCATATAGTCAATGTTGCATTTTCAATGCAATTACTTTTATCATGTTTTTCATCAATACTTTCCCATTTTATTTTATTTTTTTCGAACAACAACAAAAAAAACAAAAACCAAACGAACATCGAAGTATTACCTATTATGCAAGACATTGGCACATGATTGCTTCTCCTCGTGCAAGAATACTCAAATCACTTTCGTTTTACTTGACAGGTTAAGTCATTGATTACTACTTTAATATTGTTTAAACTTTCTTGCTGCATATTTGTTAAAAAAAAACAACTGTGTTCCGGATAAGTTACAGGAAATACATGCCTGTCGATTAGAACATTCAATTGACTTGTAAAATTCGTGGAAAATATGAAAAAGATAAACCATCCCGTAGTTTTGTCGTCTGCGTGAGCACGCCATTGCTGCGTACAATGACAAAATATTTCCTCCGTAATAAAGTGAACGACAAATACAAAGAACAAGTTATCATATTAGTGTTGCATAAACTAATCAATTTCTTGTAATACATTTGAAAAAAAAATCATATTCTGTTCACGAGATTTTTTTAAATGATGTAAAGACATAGGTTAAAACTTATGTTTGACTCACCGAGGCACATGACCTTTGCCTTTTTAAAACACGCTTTGCGACTCATATCAAATAAAGTACGACCCGGACACCTCCGTTTTACCCATCTGTAACGATCAATATCAGCTTTATATGTACATGTACAGTACTTCTTGCAACCTGAGCTTTTTAGAGGAAGTGGCGTGTCCTGATAAGTTGGGAAATTACGTCTCGTACAAGCACCTTAATAATATAAAACACAAATTAATGACGTCATTCTATACATCATTCCTTTGCACGCGGTTTAAAAACATTATTTAAATAAAATATAAATGCAGATATAACGTAAATATAATTGTCTGGGATCGCTGAAAGTGAGTAAACATTACACATAACCTATTTAAAATGCATTTCACACAAAATGCTTTAATCGGGGATTTTTATGTAAAACTGTACAATCAAAAGAATACAACAACAATGAATCTTAAAACTCAGTCCAGAAGTTTATTTTCAACAATAACATACTATACACTGATACTTACCATACTCACTCTTGCATGTTTCCTCATTGTTTTCCCCAGCTATCAAAATACGCAGAAAAAAAACAGATATAAGAGCTTAACTCAAGTAAAAAAAGGGAAAATAAACAACAGTAGTATCCGGCTTCATTTAATGTAAATTTATAGAATAGAAACTTTTGACATAGTAGTTATCAATACATTTTGGTGAAATACCATTTAAAGCTGCTCGCTCTCAGATTTTGGTAAAAAAATAAAGTTCTTCAAACTGTATGTAAATAACGTATTTTAGAGCATATAGTCATATAAAAAGGCTTCATGTATAAAATCCTGTCACGTATATCTCTAGATTTCAAATTATACGCTACCAAATTCAAAAGCGTTGCTAACGCTTTTGAAATTTTAATATAACATATAGCGCAGCGGTGCCGTGCAACCGACATTTTTTTTATCGATTTCTGCAAATTCCTACCTAGATTTGTGCTTATATTTTGATTCTAGCCTTTAGTTTTATATTTATGAATAAGTATGTAAATTTTTGCAAAAAATGTTTTTTTTCAACGGTAACTGAGAGCCAGCAGCTTTAAAAGTCAGACTGAACTGTGCTATAAATGTCCCGGAAAACAGCCTTAATTTTGATATCAACATTGGATAAACGACGACTGGGTTTTTGCTCGAGAATGAGCACATGTAATTAGTTTTCGCGACGAATGTTGAACAAAGTCCGATTTTCATCGTGTTGCTCACATTTTTTTGTATTTTATTTTGTAGGTGTTTAGATACTACAGTGACTTTCCCAGTCTAGTGTATTCCTGAGGTGTAAACGATGGTATCGTTACTGGAAATGTCGACCGTTTGTAACTTGTATCGTTCTAATCGTAAAGGAACTGCCCTATAATTGATGCCGAACTGAATAACCTCCAAAACATAAATGATAGAATCTTTGGAAAAGTTTCAGCTATGCATTCCAGTCATTATCGATAAAATCGGCGGTTTAAGATATGCTGCAGTACTGTAAACTTTTTAATCTATTTGGAGTTGTTGTACAATTACATGTAGTGGGTGAACGCCTTTAAATGAGTCATTTTTCGCCATAGGTTCTTCTTTGACATTGTGTTTTTTATCTCTTTTTTTCCATTGAACACAATCTATGTTTCGAGAATATATTCAGCTAGATGTAGGGAGTGCCTCTTTAAAAAAAACTTATTTATATATATAACAAATTACCAGCTTCGGTTGTCATTAACTTGAGTGAGCAAAATAGTTTTTTAATTCCGAAACCGATGCGAATAGACCCAGGGTTCAGCAGTGTCACTGTCAGACAGTGGCACTAGGCACAATAATAAAATAGGTAGTCATCCTCGGATACAGTCGGTGTTCCAGGTTAGTTTTGTGGTAACATGGCTTAAGATCAATTTTAAGAACGTGTACCGGTACGTTATTTTAAAAAGTTGATAGGGTGAGAAGAGTTTATTGCATTTTTGAGAACCGTAATAAACCATGATTATGTTTACCGTAGATTATACTGTTCAGTCGTGCCTCTTTGTCCAAAATAAATGCCAAATATTCAACCATACTGTATTAAGCAGTGCCTAAAAGAGTCGTTGCCTAACATTCCTTTCTCGTAAAACAGTTCTATTTCTGGATCAGTAAGTGATGATGCAGCATTGGACTTTTTCCAATGCCCTTTCATTTGGCATATTCCCATGTCCTTTCTTTTTGCATATTCCCATGTCCTTTCTTTTGGCTTAATCCCATGTCCTTTCTTTTTCAGGCTTTTCTTTTTGGATGCAAATTCGTCTCGTGACAAGCTGAATAGAGGACCACCAGTACAATTTACAATGCAGTATGGATATTTAGGTTTTTTGGCAATGTAAGGTCAAGACTGGATATGATGTTTCAGATGTTGGACTGTTCATAATGTTCGTCAGTGCGTGTTTTACATTAAATACTAGTAATTAAATTTGAAACATATCCATCAAGGATGTCAACTTCAGTTTCATATATAGGTTTTATTTGCCCATCCTATAAGGACCAAGACTCTTTCAAATTTAGACAGATCAGAGTTATTTACTTTCTAATAGACTTAGTTTCCTCAATATGTGCACGGACACCATCAGTCAATATTCAAGAAGTTATAGTTTTCAGAATTGGCTTGATCCATTCCAGTCTGATTATTTACATGTAAACGATTTCCCAAATAAAAGGCAGAATTTGCCTACGGCAGAGATTTTTCAAGGGAGCAGGCCATCGTTTTTTGGGTATTTTCAACGTTTCAACGCATATATATTACACCTTGGGAAGAAATTCGACTGGGATAGTCATTGAAGTATTTAAAAACACATTGCATAAACACAAAATAATATGCATCAAGGTGATTTTAGATTTTTATCTGTTATAAAACATTCCTCGCGAAAACTAATTACCGGCGTACAATTTCGAGTCGTTCAACCACAGTGTTCCACAGTATTTCGTTATTTACAGGCGGACAGTTTACCTAACCATCTTTTCTAGGAACTTCCTCACATAAGAAGTCTGATCAGGAAAGTTGCTCTATCCTTGAACCTCAATCAGTGAAAGGTTTAAATTAGTGATTTCCAAGGCGGGTCTCATATCGATGAACAAAGAGGCCAACGTCGGTTGCTTAATCTAGCAAAACATGTTTGAACATGTCTGAAAAAATATTCTGAAATATGTTTGAACATATCTGAATCAGCTTTCTGAAATATGTTTGAATATGTCTGAATAAATATTTTGAAATATGTTTGAACGTCCAGTCAACTTGATTAATGTTACGATACCATTTACACTGACTTTATTCACTGTTTTGTTGTTATTGTTTTTGTTTACACAGTGACGTCATTAATCAAGAGAAACTGTGACGTCATTTATCTATACCTGTTACTTATATTTTTCGTACCTTGAACCGTTATTGCGTACCCTGAACCATTTCAATAAATGAAATTCCTGTTACATTTACTTGAAAATTATTTTTTTTAAATTCTTTCTTATGATACTAGATTCTATACTCTGTTGCAAAAGAAAGTGTGCACTTAGGTTTTTTGTTAATTCTATGTATTACTTTTAACAGAAATATATGATGTTTGGCATCAAAGTTTAGAGCAATTTATCCTCAATTGCATGTGCACTGACAGCACATTTAATCTACAGCAAACTTGTGTACATGTTAAAAGGTAGTGTTCGAAATTCGAGACCGATACGTTTTATCAAAATGGAGAAATAAAAAAGTGCACACTTTCTTTTGCAACTCAGTACAAATGTATATAGTTTAGGTTGATGAAAAATCTGAAACACCGCGTATACATCTTTAATGAATGAAAGTCAAATTCAAATAGCGTCTTTACATAGTTCGCGGGAGGAAACTTCAACGGCAAAATCTAGGTACGCAGCACGCAAGTGTAAATTACGTTCGGTGAAAATAGTTCTCATTTTCTTCAAATGTTGTTTCAAATAGGTCGTGTCAGAATCGAAATAATAAGTATCCCAAGTTGGTTTATTGTAGAATAACCCTCGTTTGTCGTTCTAATGCGTAATAATATATCACTCAGGCCTTCGGCCTTCGTGATATATTCTTGCCTATAAAAACTCCAAACTCGGGTTATTCTACGATAAACCAAACATAGATGCATGTTATTTCTTAATTATATCTGTAACCTACCTGTATCTTCCTCGTGTGTTCCACATGTATCACAATCACTTACAGGTAATGCATCGTTACAAAGATCACCTTCACATTTATATTTACATATAGTCTTTGATCCATACTTCTTACATCCTAGGTTCTGGTTGCCAGAATTTGGGTTTTTGCAACCCTTGTATATTTTGCAAGCGTCTCCCTTCCATTCTACCAACGTTTGACATGACTGTATGGAAAATCGTACAACAATCGTTTCACATAACTGTATGGCAAATCATACAACAATCGTTTCACATAACTGTATGGCAAATCTTACAACAATCGTTTCACATAACTGTATGGCAAATCTTACAACAATCGTTTCACATGACTGTACATTTGTGTATGGGAAATCATTAGCTTGCAATGAAAACGTACAATACAAGTTTAACTAAACTATAAAAGAAAATGATGATAATCAAATCATGCACTGTTTGTCTTTTCGAAGGCGAGAACATTAAACTTGCAGTCGTAACAATGGCATCCAATATCACAATAAAATGTGCTTTAACTAGAGCCAACCTTCTTCTTTACTTAAGATGCAATTATTTCGACTATTAAGACACTTTTAATGCTTTTTCTTTTTTCATTTTACATTTATATTTAAGCGCACGGAAAACTGACAGCTGAGCAACCAGTCATACCATAACAATTCATAATGTCCATCTTAATTTCCGAAGACAATCGGAACACCTCGGCGTTTGATGTAGGGTAACGGAATCTGCCGAGGACTTCCGAGTGGTTCCGAAGATAGATGCTTTAATCAGTTTATATCTATTACTAGTAGTGCTTGTGCTTTGCGATTTCTTCCATGAAAAAAATGACAGGTTGTAAAAAACACAGTTGTGTACCTGCTTGTTTGTTGGGCATGTCTCGGTTTTTAGAATACAATCGTCATTTTCCGTTTTACCATCACAAGAGTAACACTTAATGTTTTTGATTTTTTCTGTAAATGTAACAAATAATGACTTTATAACTGAAAGTGATAGAATCCTATAAAGTGTTAATCCTTTTTTTTTTAGAAATACGTTTTTGATTTATACTCTTAGAAATATGAATGTAACCAATTTTCTAGATAAAATATATGAATTGTAAATTAGTTTTATTTGAATATTGCTTTATATGTTTCAATTTTTTTTTACTAATCCTAGTTAAAAACTGATACATGTAAACTACTGTTTAAAAGGGTTATGGTATATTTCTGTCCTCTTATTCAAGACATTCATTGTACTTTAAAGTCTTATTTGACCATGATTTAGTATGGCCACTTTACAGGGTAAGTTGATAATGGCACACCATATGTAATAACTATTTCATTTCTCTGTTAATTTGTTTTGAAAACTTGACACAAGAAACTTCGAAAGTATGCAAAAACTTGAGTTTGAAGTACTTTAGCTATCAAGCCGCAGCCATTATAAATGTTTTCGGATGTTTTTATTCAAGTGCAAACCTAATGAAGGTAAGTAAACTTTCCTTCATTAATTACATCAGGGAACCCAAAATTAATAGAGATTAATAAAAAGGGAGATGTATATTTATTACATTTTGCTCTTTTCTACATATTCTACATATTCTACATATATATTCTACATATTCTACATATTCTACATATTATGTAAACAAAGAGCTTCCAATCCCATTATATTTTCAAACGCACTTTCATACAGTGTATGCAATTGCAACATAACTTTTGTAAGAATACATTCTCAACAATCAAAATATGTTGAAAATGTCTAGTCAAGACAATTTACATAACTTTTCAACACATATAGTATCCAAAGGACAATGATGTCACCCGGACTTAGTGATTATTGCCATTTATTCCACCATAATCTGCCAACTAGGTTTCTTAATATTTGAAAGATTTTACCTATAACTTGACATAATTGTTATTTGAAATGTATAATTGTTCCATTTAAATTTCAAGAAATAGTAAATGTTTTGTCGTTGAATGAAATATAGTCAGGAGTTCGGATGCGTAGTAATTAATTCACGAGTGTTAAAATTATTGTTAAGCTGCTCTTCGATTTAAGCAAGTTTAACTAATAAACGCCTTACTCAGCGACAGAATATTTATTTGAAAATATGGTAATAGATAAATATTTAATGTAAAGAAAAGAATATAGAGCGTATAAATTTATACGAATCGAAATATAAATATAGGTTCTCGAGAAAAACCGCAATACTTGGCTGTACATCCTCGGTAACCCAGGCTATTCAGTATCCAATTGAATACCCTGGGCAAATTGACTGAAGAAATCTCGTACTCATGAATAATTAATGAGGTAAATTCAAGCCTTTCGATTGGTTTCTTGATATTTTTCTCAAGATAAACTATCCAATGAAATCGCGGCTCTCAAACCGTGCTAGGGGAAACATTAAAAATGGCAGCCTCCATGCTTGTCAGCGATGTAGTTTTAAACAGATTTTGTGCATCACTCGTCTCGGATTGCAGATTTCTATATGATCGTCCCTTAATCGGGACAAAACAAATCAATCATTTTTTTCAACGTTCTGCATGGCGGTCATTATTTGAGGATACTCTTCATTGTGGAGGTGCTCTTATTTTTGTAAGCATCGATTTCATTTGATGAAAAATAGTCATGAATATTCATGTATTACGAAGTTTTGCCAGTCTATTTTCCCACGGTATATGACGGAGAGAAGCGGCAGGAATTAACCGTGGGTTCCGACGATGTTGGCTGTATTGCATTCTTATTGTTTTTCCTATTTGAGCTATGTACCAAGTATAGATTTATGACCGTTGTCGAAACCAAACCATCAAATTGACGAGCAACCGATGGTACACATTATGACATATCCGAAATAATTACCATGTTTCAAGATACACTTCTTAGCAATATAAGCTGATATTCTGCAAATTACTTACTTTTTCGGAATAAAAGCTAAGAGACCCAAGAAAGAATGGTATACATGAAAAAGGGTACAGTAAGAATATTCGGCATCACCTGGAACACACTCAGCTGTTTCCCATACTTTAGAACAGAGACATTCGACTTCTTGTTTACAACTTTTATATCCTTCATTGCAAATAACACCAGCGCTAGCTCCAACGGAAGAGTCGTAGTCAACCAGATGTGTTTGTCCATTTTGAATCGTTGGCAATGCTCCACATCCTAGAGTTTGTTATCATGAACATAATAGAACGGCATTATATAAATGCATATAAAAGTTGCATTAAATATTGGTTAAATTTATTAGAATTAGGTAACAACATATATACAAAATTATGTTATAATATGCTAGTGCACTTTGACAGAATTGAACATGAAAACTGGGTTACACTTGTTAGGAAAACTCTCTTTAGAAATGGGTTTGGATATATATGGGAAGCGCAGCACGTTGATAACCGACAATATTTTTTAAATAAATATGTTCAAAGACTTAAAGACCAGTACGTACAAATTTGGAGAAACCAGTGTTGTAGTAATGTCAAATTGTCGTATTATAAAGATTTTAAATTATTACATGGAAAAGAGAACTACGTATCTTGCATTGACATTGGTAAATTTAGAAAATGTATGGCAACTTTTAGATTTTCATCTCATAATCTCATGATAGAGCAAGGACGATACTATAACATCCCGTCTGAATATCGTTATTGTTGTTACTGTGAGTGTGTTTTAGAGGATGAGTTCCATTTTGTTTTGATATGCCCTCTATACAATGACCTTCGGGAGAAATATATAACGGGTTACTATATTACAAACCCTTCTCGTATCAAATTTTGTAATTTAATGTCATGTACAAATGTTACAACAATTAGAAGTTTAGCCATGTATCTATATTACTCTTTTAAACGTAGGACAGAATTATTAACTAGTATATAGAAAAAAATATAGTTAAGTAGATATTCGGGCTTATTATGTATTTTGTATGTAGTTCGAAAGTATTGTCCTTTATATAAAGACAATTTGTACAAATGCAGGGATCACTATGGGCGTTCTTTATTATGACACTATCGCATACTATGATAATATGTAAAGATGTTTTGTTTGTATTCACATATTTCAATGTATGTTACTACTATGTACATAAGTTGTGTATGGGCCGGTGGCCTACAGATCACAAATAAACTATACTATACTAGTGACAGAAACAATCGGAAAGTGAATAAGACATTGCTTATAAGTGTGTTTTCTAAAATCGTTTTATGTAAGGAATATTCAAGTGTAAGATCAGATTCTGTTTTTAGGCCAGCATAGTTGATCTGATATCTTTCGTCCAAATTTAGAGGATAAAACTAACTCTGACCTGTCTTATTAGACCAATGTATCATACATAGTTGATATATTTCGTCCCAATTAAGAAGATAAAAAAGTAACTATGAACTGCCTTATTAGGCTAGCAATTATTATACGCAGTTGATCTGGCATCTTTTGTCCCAATTAAGAAGATACATATACCTCTACTTGTTTTATTTCTTGGTTATATTCATAAAGTACATTTTCAGAGACTATTTAAGTATTTGCTGCAATAAGTATCAAGCGTCCATATTCTTTTAATTTACGATGGTCTATCTCTGACAAATATCACTGATTACAGTCAGTAATATCAGTGGATGTGCATTAAATGTGATGTCTATCGTTACTCACATTACTATGCATGTCAGTAGATATAAATACATCGGATGTGATGTTCATCGTCAGTGAAATGACTCAGTATATCAGTGAATATACATTGGATGTTATGTCTATCGTTAGTTACATGACACAGTGTGTCAGTGATATTCATCGGATGTGATATCTATCGTTAGTAATATGACTCAGTTTATCCACTAAAACAGTGGAAGTCATGTCAATCGTAAGTATCACGAATCAGTATATCAGTGAATAAACGTTTGATGTGACTCTAACGATAGTCGTATGACTCAGTATATCAGTGGATATACATCGGATGTGTTGTTTATTGATAGTCGTATGACTCAGTATATCAGTAGATATACATCGGATGTGTTGTTTATTGATAGTCGTATGACTCAGTATATCAGTGGACATATATTGGATGTGTTGTTTATTGATAGTCATATGACTCAGTATATCAGTGGACATATATTGGATGTGTTGTTTATTGATAGTCATATGACTCAGTATATCAGTGGACATATATTGGATGTGTTGTTTATTGATAGTCGTATGACTCAGTATATCAGTGGATATACATCGGATGTGTTGTTTATTGATAGTCGTATGACTCAGTATATCAGTAGATATACATCGGATGTGTTGTTTATTGATAGTCGTATGACTCAGTATATCAGTGGATATATATTGTGTTGTTTATTGATAGTCATATGACTCAGTATATCAGTGGACATACATCGGATGTGTTGTTTATTGATAGTCGTATGACTCAGTATATCAGTGAACATACATTGGATGTGTTGTTTATTGATAGTCGTATGACTCAGTATATCAGTGGACATACATTGGATGTGTTGTTTATTGATAGTCGTATGACTCAGTATATCAGTGGACATACATCGGATGTGTTGTTTATTGATAGTCGTATGACTCAGTATATCAGTGGACATACATTGGATGTGATGTTTATTGATAGTCATATGACTCAGTATATCAGTGGACATATATTGTGTTGTTTATTGATAGTCATATGACTCAGTATATCAGTGGACATATATTGTGTTGTTTATTGATAGTCATATGACTCAGTATATCAGTGGATATACATTTGATGTGATGTTTATTGATAGTCATATGACTCAGTATATCAGTGGACATACATCGGATGTTATGGAACGCCTTTACTGTCTTATTATGTTGTATTGTATTATACGCAGTGCATTTTTATGTATACGAGGTACAAATTTCATTTGACATGGTACATGCATATTTAGATGGGGTCACTTTTTTGTGATATGCAGTGCTTTTTCTTTTATATGTGGTGGTTATTTAATAATATGCAGTGCAAAAGTGTGTGTATACAGTAGAATAACCATTATATGTTGTACAAACAACGTTATATGCAGTACAAACAACATTATATGCAGTCAGTTTTTCGATACATGGGGTGTTTTTTTTTATTATTTGCAGTAGTTGTACCTTTATACGTTGTATGTTGATTAATATATGTGGTAGATGTTTAAATGTATGAAGTGATTTCGTTTCAGTGTATAAGTGGTGAAATATTACTTATACTAAGATAATAAACCAATATGTGCGGTGCATATGTCAATATACATGGTGTCAACAACTTTGTATGCAGTAAATTCCTTTTAATTATGTTTGGTCCAAACAACTATATAAGCTGTACATACGGCATTATATGCAGTGCTTTTCCCATTATGGTGATGATACTTAAAGACAGTCTCTAAAAATACTCTCGGCGGAAATTAGCGAGTGAGCTAAGAAAAATTTGCCATGACACCGTACATTCAACATCGAATAGTGCTTGCATGTACCTTAAAGATTGTTTGTCTGCATGGTCACATAACCCATGGATATTTCTAAAGTACTGCATATTTGAGATATGGACTTTAATGTAGTTTATACAAAACTTTAACCAGAATTTCTTAGTCGAAAAAAGGGGCCATACTTTGCATTATCTGCAAGATAAAGTGAATCTAGCATGTTCATGAGTTGTGGATAATGAAATCCATCAGAGGGCTGAGATACGTCCAAAAAACGAGGCTCTGCCGAGTTTTCTGGGACGTATCTCAACACGAGGATGGGATTTCCTAATCCACAACTCAATGGACATGGTAGATTTATCTTATCACCGTTTTAATCGCATTTTCATCGCAGGGACAAGAGTGATTCTTTCTCGTTACATTATTCTATTTTATTCCGTGTATTGCACAGTAATACTTACTTGAGCCGAAGCACTCTCTATCCGCTACACAAAACAATTCAAACATAATTCCCTGTTAAAATCTGCATTGAATAAAAAAAAAGAAACAAACACTTCGAATCAATACTATACAAGAAACAACAGTGTAATCAAATAGCTGTTTCAAATCAATTCTTTAAAACTGTAAACTTCAATTTTACCTATTCAAATTTCAATGTAAATGTTTAGATTGACTTTGGAATTGAAGATACCACCGTTAATAGTGCTTGCCTTGACCGTATAGTAAAAACTCGGCATATCATATAACGCAAGTGTAAAAAACAGGATGGGGATGAAAAAATGAAATCAACTTTTTCTCGAATTTTACTTCAAGACTGCTATAGATGGATATAAAATGATCTAACTAAAAAAATGAATACCAACAACGCTATGTTTATTTCAAAAATAAAACTTTTACAGTCATTTTTCGATTTTTATGTGATGTGCTGGCTGTTTATAATTTACATGAAAATGAGAATAAGCGGTCAAGGGTAAGGTTTTCTACCACCGGTAAATGAGCGGAAATATGTATCTCATAGGTGAGAAAGAGTTAAGTTATTTAAATAGGTGTGATGGTTTGGAAGCCTTGTTTAAAATTTAATACATTCAGTAGTTAATGAGATACGGATTTCGGTAGCGCGTCTATGCTTGATGACGTGGCCGCTATTTATATCTATCCGCTTACTCGGTATTTTCCGGCTAAGTAATTTCGGAGAATGCCGGAAAGTATGATCATCGTAATGAAAAATGTACCGCATATAATGCTGTATGCACCGTGTATATAGTAGAATGGACCGAACATAATAAAAAAGAAAATGTCGTTTCCGCCATGTATATTGCCAAATGCATTGCGTAGAATGTTTTTTATGAACAAATAAATAATAATTCACCACGTATAGAATTAATCGCAAGTACTTCATATATTTAAACATCTATCACACCTATTGAACAACATACAACGTATAAAGGGAAAACTACTGCGTATAATCAAAATACCACCACATGTATCGAAACATTGACTGCATATAATGTCATTTGTACTGCATATAATGTCATTTGTACTGCACATAATGTTGTATGTATTGCACATGACGTTGTTTGCACACCATATAATGGTTATTCTACTGTATATACACATTTTTGCACTGCATATGATTAAATAACCACCATATATAACGGAAAAGGCACTGCATATCATGAAAAATGTACCATGTCAAATTAAATATGTACCTCATATACATGCAAATGCACTGCGTAAAATACAATACAACATGATAAGACAGTAAAGGCGTTCCATAGGATGTGATGTTTATTGATAGTCATATGACTCAGTATATCAGTGGACATACATCGGATGTGATGTCTATCGTCAGTCACTCAACATATCATTTGATATACATAGGATGTGATGTCTATCGTCAGTCAAGTGACTCAGTATATCAGTATATTGGATGTAATGTCTATCATTAGTCTAGTGACGTAGTATATCAAAGTATTTACACTGGATGTGATATCTGTCTTTAGTCATTTGGATATACGTTGAATGTGATGTGTATGACTATGTATGTCATTCAATTTATATTGGTGATTATGAGTGTATCTCGTCTTGATAATAAAACATCCCTTGAATTTTCGTTCATGTTCAGGCATATATAGCGGACAAACATTTCTTTATTAATTATTTACAACAGAAACAACGAAGGGCCGTATTTCTGTGAAACGTAATCTAATAGGAACACGCGGACTATATGCGCATCTCATCTTGGTACTGAACATGAACATGAAGTTTCGTTGGATTCCCGCAAGTTGTTGCTGAGAAATAGCCAAAAACGAATGCGGGACTGACGCAAAGAAGCTATATTTCCCCCCTTCGGCGATCATAAAAATAAATCAAAGGTAAATATTGCACGAGTGAAATTTTCGTGATATAACATCAATACCATTTTTTCTGTTTGTTTTATTTTTAAAACTCGTTTGAGCTAAAAGGTCGGAAATGGCGAGAAATATCACCAGAAAGCATAGCACATATAACGGCATTTAAACGATGTCACCGTCGTATGGTTCTCGGCATTCATTACGCTGGGTTTACGTTTTGACGTTTATCCGGGCAGGAAATTTTGACATTTTCACTTAAATTAAATTAAAGCTATTATTTCAAAGAAACTACTGTTTAAAGACGTCTGATTTACGTTGTATTGCATATATTGAAAAGAAATACTTCAAACGGATATAACAGAAACTTATCTGGTTTTCTATTTCGCCTCCAAAACTAACAAAGGATATGATATCATCTTTAATCGTAAGTGGATGAGTGTCAGAAAATATGACAGTAAGTCCGTTGTTCAACCCATAGGCTGTATGACCTTCAGCACATAAAAGCCTAGCTGGAATATATAAAACATAATTGTCCAGAAAATTTGAATGCATATCATGGATTAAAATAAATGTGCAGACAATCGATGTATAAAATATAAAAAAGTCATAAAAGATATGTAATAGTTAGAGGCTAAAATCTATACAATATAGAAACCCAAAGGAGGGAGCGCTAGCGACCGACCGGGTTTCTATGTTGAATAAATTTCTCTATTTTAGCCTCTAACTGACTTAGTGTTTGCACTGTATTTAGACTTTAAATATTTACAACATTTCATTTCGTCATGTGCAAACAGGTCTATAGAATTTGGCTGTATGAAAATAGAGTGATACTTAGAATAACATGTGAGAAATTTATGGCAATAGACAGGGAAAATTTTAAATCTTTTAGACATATTCATTGGACAAAAAGGTAGGGCAAACACTAAACTGAACATTTTTATTTGAATGACGCTATTGTTTTTATTTCGTTTTAGTCATTTTTTTTTACGACGAGCTATTGAAACTTTTAAAGAATTCGATTTTATATTGTTTTTTGTTGTGTATGAAATTTGAATAAATTTGAAACACGATAACACTGTTACAGTAAATAATTTGTCGTGTTTGCGTTTTTAAATCCGTTGAGTGTATTGACGAAATTTCATTTGTCTTTCATAAACAGTTTTGCATTAATTTTTAATGAGACGAGTAACTCTTATGAGAGTCATCAAAATAGTACATAATACTATTGATTTATATATACCTATAGAAAGTGTTATAATGACTTTATAACGCGTTGTTACACCGTTTTTCCGCGTTATAACGCCATTATTTTCGCGTTACTGCGCTTTTCTTTCGAGTAATAACGCCTTTCATTAGCCCTAATACACTTTTAACGCCCTGACTTTGCGTAACTACGACTCTCTTTCGCGTAATAACGCCTTTTATAAGCGTTACTACGCATTTGTTTAGCGTTATAACGCCTTTTTTTCGTGTTACTACGCATTTCCATCGCGTTACTACACATTTGGTTCGCGTTACTACGCGTTTTTCGTGTTATAATGCCTTTTTTCGCGATACTTCGCCTTTCTTTGCATTACAACGCCTATTCTGTTGCGTTATTGTTATTATGACTTATTTCGCGTTACTACGCCTTTTTCGCATTATTACGCCTTTTTTCGCGCTATAACATCTTTACAATATTTTTTTACTTTCAGATGGTTCTTATAGGCTTTCGTACTTATCCATCAACATGATATGTTGTTACTTCCAAACCAATGTTAAAGTCCCAGGATTGCATTTACATTTTGCTTTCATTTTATCAGCGGATTTCACGTAAATATTTACATTTGGTGTTCACGAGTGAAATTAACGTGATATTACATCGAAACCAACAAGTTTCCTTTTTGTCTTACGTTTAAAGCTGCTCGCTCTCATTTACCGTTGCAATTTTTTTTTAATTGACTTTATTATACATAAACATAAAACTAAAGGCTAGAATCAAAATATTAGCAAAAATCTAGGTAGGAATTTGCAGAAATCGATCAAAAATGTCGGTAACACGGCACCGTTACACTATATGTTTATATTGAAATTTCTAAAAGCGTCTGCAACGCTTTTGAATTTGGTGGCGTATTTTTTCAATTTAGAGATATACGTGACAGGAATTTATACTTGAGCCTTTTTATATGACTATATGTTCTAAAATACGTTATTTACAGTTTGAAGAACTTAATTTTTTTTTACCAAAATCTGAGAGCTAGCAGCTTTAAAACTGATTCTTCGATGACATTTTAACGACGTCATCGTCGTATGGTTTGCAGCTCGGTATACTTTAAGACGTTAGTCTGGGTAGAAGGATGGATAATTTCACTGAGTGAACAGTAAGTTTATCACGATATAATCCACCCTTTTATTTCGATAAACCATCAAATAACATGAAATAATAGTAAACATTGTTTATTGATTTATCAATTATTCATTTATTTTATTCTTTCAAATTGTCGTATTAGACAATTTAAAAATCAATAATTTTAATGATTTTTGTGTTTTCTTTAAAGAATAGATAAATCTGTATAAGTGATCAGTGTTTCGAAAAAAAAAAAAAAATTATAATATTTGTTCTTTTTTAAATATCTAAAGGTTCTGAAAAATAGTGTTTCCTAGACTGTGAAGTGAGCCTGACCAAAACTGTCCTTAATGAAGCAATTCCTGTGCTGGGTAATTAGTCATACTTCATGCAGGAATAAGTCTGAATCTTATAAAGGTTCGAAAAAAAAGCTATAACGTTAGTTTGTAAATTAATAAAAAATATCAACTTATAATAGGTAGAAGTATATACATTATAGTTTCATTTAATAATTACTTACGTGCACATTCATATTCGTCTGACCTGTCGGCACATTCATTGCGTCGGTTACATCGTGCTTCACATGGAAGGCAGGTAGGAACACATGGAAACATGTTCCTTGGGCAGTGTTCTTAAAAGTATTCATACAGTTTCATATACAACTACGCTATATTATATGTTATTAGATTTTTTGAAGTGGTATATGCGGATATATTACCCGCCTAGACTGACATGTATATTACCCGAGCTGCAAGGCGAGGGTAAATATTAAGTCGAGGTGGGAAATATATCCCCATATATCACGTCAAAAATAAATAACAATTTCATTACCCTTCCCTTTCTTAAATATTGAAAGATTCCGTTTATGTTTTATTAATTTTTTTAACGTAAACAACCTTCAAATTCCCTTATGATACCTCGATTTCCGTGACGTCACAAATAAGCACGGACTTTTACATTGACGTTCTGTACGCGGTCAACAAGCTCACGTTAAGCATGGGGTACAGTAACGGGAATTACCGGCTTGCCCGTTGATATCAATATCTATTTACAGATCGTTGACGAATCAGAAGACCACAGATTTCATGGAAGGGTAATAAATATTTATAAATACATAATATTGTACATCGAATGCAGTAAGAATGATACCATGCAGTCATGAAAGACAAAATTCGCTAATTGTTGATGAGGAAAAGTTTAAGCCAACTTTTATTTGAAGCATATATACTATTTTTAACATTCTAAGCGACATAATAGGTTAGCTAATCAAATCGTTTTTTTCGCAGCTCCTCAAAGTTGAAAGATTGCCTGTCTTTCCCTAAACTTGAGAACAGGGTGTGCAATATTGATATATATTTGCCAATAGTTGCACGACAAATCTATTTAAGATATCCGTCGTTTTACTATTCTTCATATTTGAGCTAGCGAGTTCTGTACTTTCAAGAAAATTCAAAACTTCCTTTAATTATCTTTCTCTATGCATAGATAATTTGTCCTTCCTTCCTCCATCGAAAAAAAGAATTCATGCGTTTGTTCGTTATTTTGCATTAATCAATCAATTGATCAACCAATCAAACAACCACTACCCACCAACAACACATACCTAACCACTTTTCTATTTTTGTATAAATCGATTGACTAATCAATGAGTTATTCAATCGATCGGTCGATCAATCGATCAATCAATCGATCGAGTTACTTTATCAGTCGGTCAGTTACTTAACAACCAAGTCATTTCTCAATTGAATATTCATTCATTCATTGATTAATTAATTAATTAATTCATTAATTCATTCATTCATTCATTCATTCATTCATTCATTAATTAATTAATTCATTCATTCATTCATTCATTCATTCATTAAGTAAACTAAGTATTATTAGATGTGTAGCATGAATAAATTCCTTCCCCTAGTCATATGAAATTTGCTACATCTAATTTTCCAGTCACACTTTCTTAAATAGAAAAAAAAATGACCAAGTTCATATACATTTTGTAAGGCACAATCGGCCATTGTAAAAAATAGTCTTTTAAGCAGGTTGTAGATTTTTGTAACAATCGTTGTCGGACAACTAGGTAATTGTTATAATTTTTATGTTGTTTCGCTTGATTCGATTACGAAGAGAAATGTTTTATTTAAAAAAGAAAGGAGATAAAACTTCCTTCTGCGCTATTTTCCATGAATCGCATACACATACACTAAGTAGTTATCAGGACATTGGCATTTAACATTTTAAGCTTATACACTCAGTTCAAAAAGAAAGTGTGCACTTTGTTTTCTGTGATTTTTTATCGACTACTTTTCTGAAAGCCTATATATTTGGTACCAATTTTGAGATCTGTTTACGTACAATATGTCGAACATTTTAGATTTTGCAATCAATCGATGACAAATACACACGAGATATAGTGTGCGAAAATTGAAGCCGATACGTCTGCTAAATATTGAAATATTTAAAATTAAAAAGTACACACTTTTTTTTGGAACTGAGTTTATTTCTATGTTTTCCTTTTTCTGTCAGGTTTCTTAATGCCCGCAGTTCAATACAACTTTCTATTGTTTACAAAATAATTCAGACTGATTCTATATTTCTAATTCATAGTATATATATATTTATCTATGTCTCATCCATCACATGTATACATATAAAACATACATACACAAACCAACATATATTAACATGTAAATGGCCATTCTTAGTAAGAAATATAGTGTTTTATGTCACAAGCCAGTGTATTGTCAGAAAATTACTTATATACCCTTTAACAGACGGCTCGTGTTCTCGGTCAGACAGTTGACTGATCGAATACCACTTTGGGAAAGTTAAACTGAATTTTTTACCAGACTTTCCAGAAATCTGTGTGTGAGTAGCACTATGAGAGATTTGCTGAAAATGCCTGGTTTCGTTTTGTTATTGAAAATGCTGTCTTTGAATAACCAAACAATAGCGGTAGGGTAGCGCGTTCGCCTCATGTTCGAATGTCCTGTGTTCGATCCGTAGCAGTGCCACAGTGGTAGTGTCTTATGCAAGACACATCTATGTTAACATAACCTATCTGTTTGTTTTATCTTGTGTGTGTCTCGAGGCCGATTAATCTAAGTTATAAATCACATTCAGGTGAAAGCTCATCGAACCCTCTTTGGTTTGAGACGCTCACAAGTTCAGTGCCTTCAGTGCTTTGATTTAGGCTTGTTGGCAGAACAGCTACCCGTTTGCAGGACACTGTACGAGATTCTTTCATTTAAAACTATGTTCTTATACAAGGGTTTTAAAAACATTGGGAAAATAAGCAAAACGGCAGTGGCAGCGAATTGCTTCTTAAATCTTTGACTTTGACGGGCAATCCTTCAACATGTGCAGTACCACTATTCATTAAAAGGGTGTACAGTAAAATTTTATGAATAATGTAGTGGAAACTGGAGATCATGATCAGACTACCCATGGGTACAGGCTGGTGATAATCTGAACTAGTCGGAAAGTCACAATTATTTTCTCTACCCACGGGTACAGGCTGGTGATAATTTACACTGGTCGCAAAGTCACTATTCATTTCTCTACCCACGGGTACAGGCTGGTGATAATTTACACTAGTCGGAAAGTCACAATCATTTTCGTTGCCGACAGGTACCGGCTGATGATAATTTACACAAGTCGCAAAGTCGCAATTGTTTTCTCTGTTGACGGGTTCAGGCTGGTGATAATTTACACACGTCGCAAAGTCACAATTATCTTCTCTGCCGACGGGTACAGGCTTGTGCTAATTTATACAGGTCGCAAAGTCACAATTATTTTCTCTGTCCACGGGTACCGGCTGGTGATAATTTACACAGGTTGCAAAGTCGCGATTATTTTCTCTACCCACGGGTACAGGCTAGTGATAATTTACACAGGTCGTAAAGTCACAATTATTTTCTCTGCCGACGGGTACAGACTGGTGATAATTACCACACGTCGCAAAGTCACATTTTTTTCTACCCACGGGTACAGGCTGGTGATAATTTACACAGGTCGCAAAATCACAATTATTTTCTCTGCCGACGGGTACCGGCTGGTGATAATTTACACACGTCGCAAAGTCACTATTATTTTGGTACCCATTGGTACAGGCTGGTGATTATTTACACAGGTCTCAAAGTCACAATTATTTTCTATACCCACGGGTGCAGGCTGGTAATATTTTACACAGGTCGTGAAGTCACAATTATTTTCTCCACCTACGGGTACAGGCGGGTGATAATTTACACAGGTCGCAAAGTCACTATCATTTCTCTAACCTAGGGTAAAAGCGGGTGATAATATACACAGGTCGCAAAGTCACTATTATTTTTTCTACCCTAGGGTGCAGGCTGGTGATATTTTACACAGGTCGTAAATCACAATTATTTTCTCCACCTACGGGTACAGGCGGGTGATCATTTACACAGGTCGCAAAGTCACTATTATTTTTCTACCCACGGGTACAGGCTGGTGATAATTTACACAGGTCGCAAAGTCACTATTATTTTTTCTACCCACGGGTACAGGCTGGTGATAATTAACACTGGTCGCAAAGTCACAATTATTTTCCCTACCTACGGGTACAGGCTGGTGATAATTTTCATAGGTCGGAAAGTCACAATTACTTTCTCTACCAACGGGTAAAGTCAGGTGATAATTTAACATAGGTTGCAAAGTTACAATTTTTTTCTGTCAGCAAGAGTAAGATTAAAGTTTTCGAAATGTTTGAAGTGTTAAATATTTTCAGGACAAATATGCTAGCAAGAAATTTAAACTATACAGTAAACTCCGCTTATAACGAACTCCTCGGGACCTATCAAATGTGTTCCTTATATCCGGAGTTCCTTATATCCGTATATCGAACAAGTTCCTTATATACGATGTATATATATCGAACTAAAATATATATCGAACAAGTATTTTAAAGTCAAATGTAATTAAATCCGAACCATCAATTTATAGTTGCTTTTGATGTTCATACCTCCTTTTTGAAGAGTTATAGATGTTAATTTATTTTCTAATGTGAGCGTTTTATGTTTTTTCTCCATTATACATGTACAAATGTAAATGTTTTAAGAATGGACAGAACTTTCAAAAACACCAATTGAAGAAATAAAGCTGATTTTTGCTCACTTGCCATAAATTGAAATATTTACCAAAGGTATTTCCCAATCTGCGATTTAACACATTTGCATTTTACCTGAATTTCGCACTTACATGTAACAATTATATTTGTATTTTCATTTAACTAGTTAACTACAAGGTTACATATGTGTAAAGATTTACCTTAATGAATATTAACTACAAGTGCGCTATGAAAAATACAATGCAGACGACAAAAGAAAAATGCATTTTTTTTTTAACTTTTCGGAACATATTTGCAGTTCGATATATACGATCACTTTATTGTACATATTTCATTGTTGGGCCAGAAAATATTGTTCCTTATATCCGAAGTTTCCTAATAACCGGAGTACGATATAACCGTATATTTTTACAAAAAATCGGGCAAAAAAGAATTGTTCGTTATATCCGAAGTTACGTTATATCCGGAGTCGATATATACGGAGTTTACTTTATTTAACTTTTCCTGTATTCAAGTAAAGAATTTGTAATATAAATAAAGTAAAATAAAAAGCAATTAAAATATTACTTACCCCAATTTGATGGTATACTAAGGCTGTCATGAAACACCCCTATGAAAATATTAATAACAATTAAATATTTCATTTCACTTCTTGAGGAGCTGCAACTCTCTTTCACACGAAGGTAAATGTATCAAAGCTACTGCAGTTTGCCGGTTCTTACTTAATTACAAGATTGGTTTGATATGGATTTTACGTCATCATAATTCTTGTACGTGCATTGGTCGCAGATGGCATTTGTTATGAAATAGATTTTGTTAGGATAACGCCAGTTGCAGTTTAGTATTACGTTTTTTCAAATAACCATAATTCATATATCACATCTATAATCCCCCTTAATTTTGCATTGCTAATACCATAATTAAAGTTTAGGTTGGTTTTTGGGGTCAAGGGGACCATGGATAAAGTCGCTGTTGTCGAAAATGGAAAAATTGTTCCGTTCAATGAAAGGTAAATTGAAATGCTAGTGTTAGGCATAAAGCAATACGACTAGTTTTTTTAATCAACTCCCTATAATTATCATATATATCTTTTGTTTCTTTTTTGCCTGACAGGTGCATTTCCCTAAATTTATGCAAGTGGTGTTCTTAATATTTAAAATAAATATTATATTTATAATACAGTATAATAAGGATGACAGTGTGCAAGGAGCATAACTCTACATTCGTCAATTTTTCTTATTATCCCCCTTTATAAAAGCTAAAGGGTTACTCACTACATCTAGCAGATTATAATCTCTAAATAGAAATAATGTGTTCAATGAACGCAATATGATTAATAAATATAATTTTAAACATATATCGAGAAATGCCCCCTTTTAGCAAAAATAATCAATATTAATAGATGCCGCTACCCACCAATTAATCGTACAACAACAACTCTACATTAGAATTTTGAATAGTTTACGGTACTGCAATATATTTGAAGGTGCTGATTTTACCGATAGATACTGCCATGTATACCTAAAAGTTTTCGGATAAGTAATAATGCTTGTAAATATTATTTATTTATTCTTTTGAAGTTATTTAGTTCGACACCAGTTATATAGTCTCTTTAAATTTGCTTGTCTCGAACATTTTCTCTAACACTATTTACGGGATTGACTCCTTATTAATTAAAATTTCTATTTGCAGAATAAGGTCACTAAGGAGAAGTTCACTGAACAGGTTTTGGATTGAAAAAAAAACCCTCTGTAAGGCGTTTTTTAATTGGATAATAGCGCATAAAAATGTCAATAAAATACCCAAGGTTGCGTGCGTAAATTGTTCTTATCCGTGAACATAATCTGTTGTTATCTTCAAACTAATGTTTACTATGATTTTAGACTAAAATATTTTCTCAACTACTGAATAGTGGGCAATCATTTCGAGTAACATATTTGATAAGAAAAACAAGGATAAAATTATTTTTATTGATGTAAATGTCCTGGACGTGACCGGTAAGCTCAATTGGGACAACGTTCACCCTGTGAGCAAAGGGTCTCGGGTTCGAGCTCCAGTCAGTGTACACATTTTACTCTTAACAGGAGTATGTTTTATGAAATCTAGCTACCCATCTTTTTCATAAACTCAAAATCGCGCCGGCCATCTTTTTTAAAGATTGTTCTTGCTTAAACATATTCTTGTTATTCATAGCGTTTATTTGCAGAAAGTTTTTTTTTTCATATAAAGGCAGTTCAACAGAGAAAACAACGACATGTATACTGCATTGCATAAAATTAAACTAATTAAAGAGTAACAGAATTTTATCAGAACATTAGGATTTTGTTAGTACTGAGGTATACATGAGTGCTTTACACATACTTGTGTACACTATCGACCTTGCTTAAATAGAAGTTAAAAATGTCTTTAGAATTGTAAGTCATTAACATTGTATTGTATTCACGCAAAGAAAATCATGCAACGGCTGTTCTTGCAATGAAACCGTTTTAAGAGGTGTTTGAGACAAAAGGGATGAACATGCCTTTGAAATGTTAAAAGGTTGTTGCGCATTACAAAATATCACAATCAATCCTGTTAGAGAAGATAAATATTCATTTTTCGTTTGCTGTTTAAAGGTATATAATCAGATTTTGGCCATGTAACAGATTTGTTTGAAACTTTAATATCTGATCATTTACACTCATTTATGTTCTCTTAGCGCTTATTTCAAGTAAGATTTTCACTGGAGGTATTTTTATGCCCCCGAAGGGTGGCATATTAAAATCGCACCGTCTGTCCGTCTGTCCGTCTGTCCGTCTGTCCGTCCGTCCGTCTGTCCGTCCGTCCGTCTGTCCGTCTGTCCGTCCGTCCGTGCGTCCCCACTTACAAATTCGTGTCCGGACTGTAACTTTGTCATGCATTGAAGGATTTTAAAATAACTTTGCACACATGTCTAGCACATCAAGACGACGTGTCGCGTGCAAGACCCACATCCCTACCTCAAAGGTGAAGGTCACACTTGGAGTATGAAGGTTATGGAATCCTCTATATATGCACGCATTCGTGTCCGGACTGTAACTTTGTCATGCATTGAAGGATTTTAAAATAACTAGGCACACATGTCTAGCACATCAAGACGACGTGTCGCATGCAAGACCCACGTCCCTAGCTCAAAGGTCAAGGTCATACTTAGAGTTTGAAGGTAATGGATTCCTCTATATAAGCATATATGCACACATTCGTGTCCGGACTGTAACTTTGTCATGCATTGAAGGATTTTAAAATAACTTGGCACAAATGTCTAGCACATGAAGACGATGTGTCGCGTGCAAGACCCACGTCCCTTGCTCAAAGGTCAAGGTCATACTTAGAGTTTGAAGGTAATGGATTCCTCTATATAAGCATATATGCACACATTCGTGTCCGGACTGTAACTCTGTCATGCCTTGAAGGATTTTAAAATAATTTGGCACAAATGTCTAGCACATGAAGACGATGTGTCGCGTGCAAGACCCACATCCCTTCCACAAAGGTCAAGGTCACACTTAGAGTTTATAAGTAATGGAATCCTGTATATATGCATACATTTGTGTCCGGACTATAACTTTATTATGCTTTGAAGGATTTTAAAATAACTTGGCACAAATGTCTAGCACATCAAGCGGATGTGTCGCGTGCAAGACCCAAGTCCCTACCTCAAAGGTCAAGGTCACACTTAGTGTTTAAAGTAATGGAATACTGTATGCATGATTACTCTGTCATGCATGGAAGGATTTTAAAATTACATAGCACATTTATTGAGCACATGGAGAGGACACAGACTGTGAGGCACCTCTTTCGGGGGCATTCGTCACTTGTGAGGGACAGCTCTTGTTAAAATTTGATTTCCCTATCCTTGTTGCCCAACCAAGATAGAGTTATTTTATCATAAGTAAAATTTGATACACATACTTTGCCGAAGGAAAGACATAAATATAAAACCTATTGTATCATATTTGTGAAATATTTGCATTAAAAATTATACATTTAGATGGAATTCATCAGAAATTCAAAATTATTATTACCTCCCTTTACCTATCTTGGGTGTGCACCCAAGATAGATTGCAAATAAATGAATTCAGAAGCCACACGTAGTTTTAAAACTTGCATTTTGGTTCAGAATGTTAAAATATTTGTATATCTATCCAATTCAAATGTAAAAGTAGATTTATATTGAAATAAAAAAGGAAATACTCAACGTTTTAGATACTTTCATATTAAAGGGGAGTAATAACACATTTTATAAAAGTTAATAAAATGTAAATTTCTGATAGGGATCTAACTCTATGTAATGGGTCTTTTTGTTCATTTAATAAATCTCTCACAGAATATACAATCAAAGGACTGAAAGTTCTGGAGGATCGATTGCCTCTGAACAACACAGCCTGCACACATTCATGTGTAAATATCAGGACAACATAGACTGTACACATACATGTGTGAATATCAGGACAACCCTTGCATGAGTAAAGTTATAAACTGGAGACACAACTGTTCACAAATTTTGACCTTTCACCATTTGTGTAAACTTTACTTTTGAGACAGGAACCCATGTGCTTACTTTATGTCGTTCAGACTATGTTCAACTACCCTATGAAGTATCAAGCTGTGAATCGTAACTGAGAAATGGATTTTGACAAAACTGAACTGAAACTTTATGGTCATTTTAATGTCATTCAAAAGTTATGGGATATGCCCATAAGGTTGATTGTATTGTGCCAATTTATTCGGATTGAACGTCGCACCCAACAGCTAAGGTCATATTGCAACTGCCGGCTTTCACGAAAGAGGAAGACCCTGGGTGCCAACTCCCTGTACTAGAATTTTGGGGTCATTTAGAAATTCCGAGGGTCAAACCCTTTATTGTAAAAAAATAAAAGGCATGGCTATATGTTAAAGAAGTTTTATTCAGTTTACTTCTGTAAAACTGCATGTGATACATCACAAAATGGTGGGTAATCAAAGGGTTGGCAAGACAACAGGTGTTTCTCTTTGGATGCTTTCCATTTTGTCACTGCATCTCAAAAGTCAAATTTGTCCACAAAGCGAAATTTTCATAAGTGCATTCAACCATAGACATTAAACTTGGATATTATTTGGCACACTTAAACCCCTTTAATAGTGACAGTCTGATAGAAATGACTACAAAATGATCATTAAAATCACTCAGAAAAAAGTTTTTGTTTCCCATATTAAGGTTCGTCGACCATCTCTTGTTGTGCGTCTACGATCTATGATGACGGTATCAGAAGAATCAACACACACAAAAACGCAATGTTATAAAATGCGGGTCGATCCGAAATCAGACGACAACGACGACGGAATAGGGTCAAAATTAGAATATCCCATACCGGAAGCGTATTTTATCAACAATTTATCTTGCATTTCGAAGCGTTTTGAGAGGCTTTGACATGTTGTTTTTGTAGTAATTTGATCATACACATTTTAATTGCGTAATAGAAGACGCTGTTTGCTATTTCTGTTGCGTCATTGACAAAATGAGTGCGTCAAAACCACAGAAAGCGCGCTCTCGCGGAAACACTGAATTTAGTGTATCCGGTGTAGCGATACGTATTTCACGGGTCTTACATTTCTCATGTCACACCGGTCTGACGATAAAAACCGCGTAGGAAAATAGTTCTATACAGAACAGATACTTCGTTGATTTATTGATTTAAGTTACAAATTATAAGAAAAACAACAATATAATATTATGCTATTCTGAAATGTTTTGATATTATTTAGATCTGTTACTATATAATTTGTAAAACAGAGGACAGCATAATTCGTAACAACGGAATATATGGAACTACTTGTTTGTATGTAAAGAGTTCGGCCGTAAGGAAGCTATACTCTGTTAACTTTGGATCCGATTGAATAAATCAATCGATCCAAAAAGTAAAAATTGTCATAAAATGTTACTTAAAAGTAATTGACCACCTTTAAGGTCCTAATTAACCCACAGTCCGGTCGGTTAAAATGAAAAAAAATAGTCTCATTCAGTTTATTATCGTTTACATCACGATGGGTAATAGTCTGTTATCCAAAGGCATGGTTCTCTTAAAGTGACATTATGCGCATATTACTGCACATAGTGTATTTTGGGTGACAGTTTTATAAAAGCAATTTTTGGTTGCTGTGCATTGAAATGTGTTAAATTAATGATAATGCCGCATTAGTATTTGAAGTTGGTGTTTTAGAAATAAAAAATCGGACTAATAAAATGATAGCTGATTGTGTCGTTGTTGTTGTAGGTAGAGATTTGGGCAGAGGAAGGGAAGCAACTCCTGCATGCAGTTGTTTTTTTCTAAAAAGACTCTCCCAGTCAAAATAAGAAAATCAATATTTGGAAAGTTATTATTTCATACTGGTAGCGGGAAGAGTTTGTTGTAATGGGTTAAAAACTATTATTTCCTCTACCCTTTTGTACACACACCTATTTCAGCTGGATTGTTCCTTGAAAAAAACGCGCATAATTCCACTTTAATGGATTACTTACTCGTAAAAAAAGACATACATCGTCATGCTGACAGAAATTAGATATATGAAACTGTTAAATGTACTTGTCTATAAAAATGAACATTTAATTTTAACGTCTAACATACGTTAACAGTGTAATGAAGATGAATTTCGTGTTCAAATGAAAAGCTAATTTAAGATATAGAACGGTAATATTTAAGCAACACTTTACTTATACCCAAATATAGTATTTTCAGCAGACGAGTTTTCAGTGTTTTCAAACAGAAAAATTAAGAATTAAGTTGTGTTCCATTGATAAAATTATGTTGTTTTTTTAACGTCCATGAAATTGTCAATTTTTAAGTAGAATGTTTCCAGATTGATTTGGAATGTACTTGGTATCGCTGTACCTTAAGCAACTTTGTGATAGGCTCAAATTGGAAATTACTAAACGAAAATTTGAGGGTCTTTCTTAATTAACTAAATACAACGACTTGCAACTGAACTTCGTTTTGAGAATAATTAGATAACACGGGTACATGTATAACACAGATTTCGGCCATGTTAATAGATGACAGGACTTGTTTCTCAGAGTTTAGGCATTTGTTAAATTAAAATATAGCTATTTCTGTATGTATTATGTGCGTTTTCGTATATCAAATTTATTTCATTTCAAAATCTAGACATTATTCCTTGGTTCCAATTGGTTGGCATCGAACAGTTAAATTCTTATCGCTTGATATTGACTTTTACTGCCGCTTCTGATCCTGACACTAGTTATGAATGGAATCAATTTATTATTTTGTTTTAATTCATACAAATTTGTATATCTTTTATTACGAAACAAGATTAATTGCTCTCTAGACTCATTCAAGACGGAATCAACACCGAAGAGAGAAAGAGAGAGGCAGACAGAGAGACAGAGACAGAGAAAGAGACACAGACAGACAGACAGACAGACATACAGAGGGGGGATCGGGTGGCAATGAGGAATTATTTGTGTCTTGCATAAGGACACTACCGACATGGCTGCTGTAGAGGTCGAACCCGCGACCATTCGATCCTGAGGCGGGCTAGCTACCACTTCACCACGGCGGCTCAAAATCAACTGATACTTCATACATTTACTCAGGGCAACGACAGGAAGCGCCCTACACAAAACTTGCCGAAAGTCCTATAACTTGTTTAAAACTTCTTTCGCCACTCTGCTGTATTTTGCACATTTGACCACTGATGCGTGAAACCCTTGCCTTTTATTATGACGAAAGTCGACACATCAGTCCTACCAAGGATTTGATTGTGAACGTAAAGAAAACAGTCTTTGCAAGATCGGTTACTACTTATTTCCATTTAAATGATGTAACACAGCTCAATTTTGTAACTGAGTTAAGATGCATTGAACGATTATAGTAGAACGTTGAAATCCTTACTTCGTGGGGTAAACTTTTCACAAACAAAAGCGCCGTAAGTGTAAATCGTGTTGTAGTTTCTCCATAAAAGAGCTTTAACTAGACCTAGAGCTATCACTGAAACACAACATTGAATAACAGTCACAAAACATAGAATATGAACGAAAAGTTTGATAGTACGGTTAACGAAGCATAGAATATGAATAGCCAAAATTTAAAACAACAATCACGATACACAGATTTATGAATGGCAGGCATTTCAATACGAATAACGAATCTTTACGTTGAATATGAATATTAAAGGGATATATCCTATAACTGATGCCAAACTAAATAACCTTCAAAACATAAATAAAAGAATCTTTGGAAGTATTATAACTTATCCTAAAAGTTTCAGCTATGCATTCCCAGTCTTAAAATTTACAATTTACTGCAGTACCGTAAACCATTCAATACTCTATGTAGAGTTGTTGTTGCACAATTAATGGTAAGATGCGATTTATTACAGAAAGCCTGCATATTAAAATGAGGCATTTTTATGCCCCCGAAGGATGGCATATTAAAATCGCACCGTCCGTCTGTCCGTCCGTCCGTCTGTGCGTCCCCACTTAAAATTCGTATCCGGACTGTAACTTTGTCATGCATTGAAGGATTTTAAAATAACTTGGCACAAATGTCCAGCACATCAAGACAACGTGTCGCGTGCAAGAACCACAACTCTACCTTAAAGGTAAAGGTCACACTTATAGTTTGAAGGTAATGGCTTCCTCTATATATGCATATATGCACACATTCGTGTCCGGACTGTAACTTTGTCATGCATTGAAGGATTTTAAAATAGCTTGGCACAAATGTCTAGCACATCAAGATGACGTGTCGTGTGCAAGACCCACGTCCCTACCTCAAAGGTCAAGGTCACACTTAGAGTTTTCAGGTAATGGAATCCTGTTTATATGCATACATTTGTGTCCTGGCTATAACTTTGTCATGCATTGATTGATTTAAAAATAACTTGGCACAAATGTTCAGCACATCAAGCTGATGTGTTACGTGCAAGACCCATGCCCCTACGTCAAAGGTCAAGGTCACACTTAGTGTTTAAAAGTAATGGAATACTGTATGCATGGTAACTCTGTCATGCATGGAAGGATTTTTAAGTTACATAGCACATGTTTTGAGCACATGGAGAGGAACCTCTTTCGGGGGCATTCGTCACTTGTGAGGGACAGCTCTTGTTCGTCATAGTTTCTTCTTTGAAATTGTATTTATTTATCATTAAACGTCCATTGAACACATAATCTATGATTCGAGAATTTAATCTGCGATATGTAGGGAGTACCCCTTTAACATACCATGACAATGACGAAATATCGAAAAACAGTGATTACTCTTACAATAAGAATAACGAAACATTGGATATCAAAAAAACAAACATATGATATTTAGCAACGCTTCACATGCTATAATGAAACACATCTGTGTATTAGAAAATTCTTTTGTTTGCTTCAAAGTTGCTGTTGTATGTATTAAAAGCAACTAGATTACTTAAAAAGACAATGCAACATGTGTGTACGCTATTGTTATGGAAAACGTTTGCATTCGTTCAAAAGATAAGTGCAAAATATGTACATAAAATATCATCATTTGACACCATGCCCTTCCATGAAGTTCTAAGAAAGGCATAATGGCAACATATGTCGCATGTATTACATTGTTTTACAGTCTTGCTTTATCTTAAATAGAACAATTGAAGATTGTTATTTATTGTGTTTTATCAGATCTTTCAGTGTCGCCATTGAATAAAGTCAAGAATATGTTATGCATGTACCAAAAATCATAAATGTTCTTCGAAGTGGCGTCACTTAATACAAGCAATTTAAAGTGAAATTATGCACATTTTCTTCAAGTAAATATTCAGCTGAAATAGGTGTGTATGAAAGGGTAGAGGAAATAATAGCTTATAACCCAATACAACAAACTCTTCCCGCTACCAGTACGTAATAATAACTTTTCAAATATATCTTCTTTTTTTTTGACTGGAAGAGTCTTTTTTAGAAAAAAAAAGAACTGCATGCAGGAGTTGCTTCCCTTCCACTGCCGAAATCTCTACCAACAACAATAACGACACAATCAGCTATCATTTTATCTGTCCGAGTTTTTTTATTTCTAAAGCACCAACTTCAAATACTAATGCGGCATTATCACATTTCAATGCACAACAACCAAAAATTGTTTTCATTAAACTGTCACCAAAAATACACTATGTGCAGTGATATGCGTATAACGTCAATTTAAGCCACGGAATTTTTTATCTTTAAAGACAATACATTCATAGTTTTATATAACATTTAATATGATGTTTTACAAGGTTCGATTTAGAGCCGTTATAATTTTCAAGTTATCTTTGTGAAAAGCTTGTTTGCAGTTTTCAAAATTAAGTTATTACTTTACGTTGATGTATCTGCTGTCATATCGATCAATAATTGAAAAGAATAGGCAGAAAATCTTACGTTAGTTAGGACACAACAAATCAATAAGTTGGTCCTCAGACTTGATTGCTTCTATTTTCATAAAACCCATGAAAAAAATGATAAAACTTAAAGTCAACTGACTGCTTTGAAATAATTACTTTTACTCACCTGTTGCCAGTTGTGTCTTGTTTTGGAAGCTGAAGGAACCTTTTCCTATATTTAATTATATCAGAATGTAAAAAAAAATACATACCAAAGCACCAGTAATTATTTTCGCTCGGAGCTAATTCCATGGAACAAATAATATTATTTTCTTATATGCTTTATATCGCTTGCTCGCTCCAAGACTTTTGTAGACAACCCGATGAACAACTAATCAATTTTGTGTGGCCTTAGTAGATGGTTGGCTGATAACAAACTGCGTTGCACCGAGGGGAAACGGAAACTAAAGCATCAAATTCCCAGTTTTATGCCTTTGGCAGGTCTGTTTTTAAACTGAACTTGCTAGGTTGACATTTATTTACAGGAACCGAGAAATTCTAATAGACACACAAAACAACTTTTAGTTGAAGCCCGTATTCAGTGTCATTTTAACTATCTTTGCTGTTTCTGGTATCATGGTAAAAGTTATATTTTGACAGACAAGCATCAGATTACCACGAAAGCAAATTAGGACCTTCTGAGAGAAAAAAATATTGTAAAGTCATAATAACGCGTAAAATGCGTAATAATGTGAAAAAAGGCGTAGTAACCCGAAACAAGGCATAATAAAGCAAAGGAAAGGCGTAACAACGAGAAGAAACTGGCGTATTAACGCGGAATAAAGGCATAATAATGCGATATGCAAGGCGTATTAGTACTAATAAAAGGCGTTATTACGCGAAAGCAAGGCACAGTAACGCGAAAAAAGGCGTTATAATGCGAAATTAAAAACATAATAACGCGAAAATAAAGGCGTAATAACGCGAAATAAAGTTGAAACGAGTTGAAAACATTGAGGGAAATGGAAAAATTGCCCATTATTTGAAATATGTCTATAAGTGGGAAGGGATAATTATATTTACATTATATTCTTATAACATATCGTTAAAAATTACCAGTAAGTTAACCCCTTTCACACATGCAATAAATCTGCATTAACCCCTTTCTCACGCCTATGAGTCTACTCTGCATTCACTAAGAAAGCTTTTTTTCGCGAGATCCGGTTCCGCTTTATGTGTTTGAGCAGACGGGTTTTCATCCTTAAAATTCCGGTGTAACAATACATCCAAAATTACTCAGAATAGATAGCCAAAAATGTTTTTTTTTTCTTTAGAAGATATGTAACAAAACAGTGATAATGTTAAAGTAAGGTAGTGAAAAGCGAAAAAAGCGTTAAATTCCGACTTAATCCTTGCGGAAACCTACATGTAGCTGCATACAGTATACCGGACCACGTTCATGAAGGGCAACCTTTCGGGAACCACAACTGCTGTCTTCGGTACATGTTTTTGTTTGACGCTTTATATCAACTTTTAATTTTACATTTCCTTAACTGAAATAACTAGTAAACAGGTAGTCTGTTAGCTGCTCGGCACTTCTATCTGTGAGACGTGAAGAGAAAACGAGCCATTCTGGTGCAAACGTCAAGTATATACAGTAATTTGTCATGTAGGATTTGACGTGAAGCGTAGTGCAGGGGTAAGCACCCTGGACTGGTAATCCTTGACCCCCGGTTTGAATCCCGGCAGTGGTGGTCGATTTTTCATGACATCCTAAATGATATTGAAATAACTAGATTTTCTATTTATACAATTGTGCAAATAGTACATGATAATCTTATTTAATTAAGAAATGATAACTGTCTCTTTGTATTTTATCATTCTATGAAATATTGTCAGTATTTCCGCTGTGTAGTACATGTAATTAAAATTAGAGCGCGTAGTACAAGTCATTTATTTTTATATGCAAACAACTGACTAATTTTTACTGAAGGAATAAAGTATACAGTAGTGAACAATTTATCCTTCGATTCTTATACATCATTTTCTTTGAAAACTATCCCGAACTTTATTGAACACATAGCAGTCATGATAACTTTCAAATGCGAAATGTGATTGGACACGCTTGTTAACATGGGTTGTGTCATTTACAGCACGTTGTCCTGGGAATAAAAAGTGTTTTTTTTTATCATAAAATAGATTACACTTAACATGTACAGAATTTTCCCTAACTGTTTTTTTTTTATAAAAAAAGCAGTTGCCTGTGATTTTTTTGTATTTGCAACTCTTAATATAAGTTTATGAATTGTAGTTGTATTTTCAATTTCAGGTTATGGAACTGTGGAATTTTCTTGGATAGAAAGGATAGTGAACAACCTTTCAAAGATGCTACTCAAATAAAATTGATTTTTAACAACATTTCATAGATTTTATGACAATTGAAATATTTCTAAGAAAATGTACATATTTATAAACTCTGAATCAGTTCAAATAAATAAGTGAATAAATTGAATCTGTAAAAAATGACAATCAAGCTTTGAACTTAATCAAACGCTCTTCCATGACTCTTTTTTTCAATAATGCTGTGACCTATATAAACATTGTAAAAGGAGTCTGGCAAAGAGTTGGAGAACTTAAAATATTTGATGTCCTCGAACTTTATCAAAGGGGGACTTTGGTTCAAATATGCCTGTCCATCTGTCCGTAAACTTTCCCTTGATAACACTCTACTGGTCACAATTTTCATTTGAATTTCATGAAACTTGCTTAGAAGGTCGCCTCTAACCCGAGATAATCTTGTTTTCTTCACCACTCATACATACAATTGTAGAGTTGCACTATTGTAGGTATTTTAAAGCTGAGCTAGGCTTTTTGCACTTTTTTTATCACATTGCCAAAAACCTTCTGGGTGGATTGACCTAGGATATTTGGCAATATTTTAACTTTTTCTAACGGCCCACCATGGCCATAATAGTACATGGTTCGCACAGGCCTTGAAAAGTACTTGAATTTGATGCAAAGTCCTTGAAAAGTACTTGAATTCTGTGCTGAGAAAAAGTCCTTGAAAAGTACTTGAATTTGAAAAAAAACTAGTGAATTTCTTTAAAAAGTCATTGAATTGGTATGTTCCGCGTAAAAAACCTCCAAAATAATTGTAGCATGCCTTAAAATGACGAGAAAACAGTCTTATTTTTTTCTGTATGAGTCTATCGAACCTACTCGCATGTGATGTATCAACTACGTACCGGATTCGGGAATTTAGACACGCTTGCTTCCGGAGTGATTTCCCTTTACCAAAAGTCATGGTTGCGGAAAAATTGTGAAATTTAGCCGAAATAAGTGCATTTTCTCATCAACATTGCTCACGAATGATAGTTATACGCATGGAAAAAGGATTTTTATGGGAACAAACACAAATGTACTTGCGTTGTGTTGGATTAACTTATAGACACAGCGCATTATGGGCGAAAGTGCGTTGAAACTTGAAGAGTCGTCAACGAGAAGAAAAGCATTTATAAACAAAATCAGACACATTAACGTTCCAATGAGTCAATACAGTCGTTCCTCGTGACAAAAATCCGGATTTGAATAAGAAGTATATATTGAGATTATCAACATGTATTTTGCTTGATATTAATTTGAATAGCAAAGATACATATTACATTGTGTTCCAAATATGATTTAAGGTGACATTTGACTATATATCTCGACATAAAGTCAGATTTTGCGCATCATTTTAGTCCTTGAAAATTAGAAAAAATCCTTGAAAAGTCCTTGAAAAGTACTTGAATTTTGTCTCAGAACTTCTGTATGAACCATGTAGTAGGTTATGACGGTTAGCCATTAACAAAGATGATGATGATGATCCCTTATGATTGGAGTCAGTTGGTCAAAGGTCAAGGGAATTTCCTTGATAACATTCTACAGGTCAATATTTTCATTCCACTTGCTCTGACAGAAGGGTGTCTGCAACATGAAAATGGTCCCTATTCTTTTGGGGTCAAAGGTCAACGTCTCAGTGACCTGAGACTGCCCACTCTACAGGCCACGATTTTCATTCAACTTTCATTAATCAATCTTAGACGAAATCACTTCAAGTTTGCTACAAACATTCAGTTAGACGAAACGCAGTGTGATGAAAACACACTCGTTGATAAATCCCCATTCTAGGCAGTGTCTTATTTTATATTAGCGCCTTTGTCAAGCGTAATAACGACTTTTTATTTTATGTTTTCCAGTGAAATAAAAGTGATAATCCACAGTTTCGAAACAGTGGATTACCTTTTTTATTTTCACTGTTTTTTGTTATCTTTAACCCGGAATAACGTCAGAAAGTATACCGAGCGTAATAAATGCTAGAAACCAAGCGACGATGACTTTGTTAAATTGACGTCATTTGCGCTGTTTCCTGATGACGTTTCCCGCGATTTTCGATATCTTATAGAAAGAAACTCAACAAAAGTAGAGTTTTAAAAATAAAATAAACAAAAAAATGTTGGTATCGGGGTAATACCACGTTAATTTCACCCGTGAACACCAAAGGTAGTTATTTTCACTCGTGACTGTGCCACTCGTAAGAATATCACTTTTGGTACATGTACCCATTCTATTCGTTTAGCGTCATTACGCCTTTACTTCGCCTTTATTTTCGCGTTACAACGCCTTTATTTTCGCTTTACTTCGCCTTTTCTTTCGCGTAATTATGACTTTATTCCGTGTTAGTTCGCCGTTCTTGGAATTTTACGCCTTGGCTTTGCGTTAACTTGCCTTTTCTCGTATATTACGCCTTTTTTCGCGTTATAACGACATAACTATTGTTTTTTCTCAGAAAGTCCTAATAGGCTGTCGTAGACGTCAAATCGCTGCAGACAAGAACAGAACAGTTCAGTTACTAAATGTTGTCGATATCGGTCTTGATTTCATATACAGTGCCACAGATTTCAAAAAGAACCTTAAAGTTACTGGTTACTGTCCAAATACTGCGATGTCAATGTTGGGGAAAGAACGCAAAAGAAAAACGGTACCTTTTGAGCTTGCAGTAAGAAGCAAAAAAATCGGACCGCCTTCCAAGCCTGGTCGAAATATATTCCTATCCTATATTGTAGACAAACACTGAACAGTGAGCCACAGGATTAATTTATAACTGAACAAGAAAAACAGTGATACGAAGTATCATAGCGGGCCCACAAACAAAACCGACATGTAAATATTCTAGAAATTGGTGATGGTTGATGTTTTGGCATGAGCCCAAAAGAACTCAGGGAAACAAAGTCTGGTTGTACAAGCAAAACGTGACACGACTACTGACTGACCTGTAGTATCGAAACTACTATTATCGAATAATATGTATTCAGTATGTCTTAATTTTTCATTACCATTATCCTTATAAGTTTGACATGAATGAAGTTTTCTATAATTATTTGTCGTAAAATATTTAAAAATTATTTAATAGCTTAAAATGATATGTAAAACAGAAGGATAAAGTTTTTAAAAAATGTTGGATTGGATGGGGTTCGAGGGGTGTCACGATACGCCTTGGGCGTATCACGATATATCGTGATACGGCCATGGTGTATTGCAATACGTATCGCGATATATTGCAGAATCTATATTCGCCTTTAGGATGCATTGTAAAGATTCTAGGTATCTGTAAAACACTTTATTTTCAAACAAAAGAAATACAGTATGATATAACATAACAAAACAAGAACTATAAACTGGAAATAACAACTTCTATTGACTAGAATAAATCGTTTTTGCCTTCTTGTTTGGAATTGTGTCGAAGTCCGCCATTTTACTTTGTTTCCAAGAACAGCGTCCCGTTGTCAAGCACGAGAATCGATTTTCAAAGCGTCTGCAGGGACCCCGACCTATCATCAATTTACTCGATTAAACGCCGTTTACTCAGTTAAATCGTAGAACATTATTCTTTAATAATTTAATCCAAACACGCCGTCAAACATGGAAGACGAAACTTGAAGCAACAAAAACGTAAATATTTGAAGAAGAAACCGGTACGGGGATATCGTATCGCGATACGGTACTTCTTTGTTGTGTATTGCAATATACCGGTATACCGGTCTATCGTGACACCCCTATTAAATAAATAATTCGAACTCACGTCCGCTACAGTAGATCAGTGGAAATTCAAATGCTAACACCTCTACCGATTACGCTACACCCTCCGATTTTGATGATTAGGGTAAAAAACGAGTTTATATCAATTTTCTGACCAAGTTGTTCGTTCGCGTATTAAAAGTGTTTACTATTAATTACAAATTTAAAGAACAACAACGAAATTATTAGGCTATTCTGAAATGTTTTGAAATTATTTAGATCTATTTCTATTTAAAATCGAAAACAGAAAACGGTATTATGCCTAACAACTGTATACATGTATATGGAACTACTTGACATGTGTGTATGTTGTTCGTTCGGTCGTAAGGATTATATACTCTGTTAACATTGGATCGATCCAAAAAGTGATTGTAAAATATCGATTTTAAGAACTTTAGTCCATGTATGTTATAATAATTTAATTATTTCACCACTCTTTTACCAATTTTGAAGCATGTAAGGTTTTACAGATCAGGATTCATCAGAAATAGAATGGAACACTTCCATTGTAAGGTCTGTCTACAACTGGGCTCGCCACACCGCTTGCGGTAGGTAGATAATATGACAGCTCCTCCATTCTCAACAAAACAACATAAGTTTATATAATTTGCCAGAAGTCTTGATCAGACATACGGCTTTAGCCCACGCTCAGTTAGTTAGTCTATGTCTTTACAAAAAACATTAAACATATGGATTTTTCTTAAGTGAATCGATGCGCAAGCACTTTAGGAGGTAGGCGGAGAGTTTCTATTTCACAAGTTAAAACTATTCAGGAATGGTAATTAACTTTCGTGCTTCAGTAGCGTTGTATAAAATATTGGAATTTTAGTAATATTCGTTAAAGGCATCTGTCACTTGCAACAGATGTGATAAAGAAACAAAAATATAAGCATCATCCTTAATCCTTTTCCCTTTAACAAAAAAAATCAAGATTTGCGGCTCAATTCCATTTCAAGTTGCAAAACAATTAATGAACGTGAAAGCAACAGCGCGCGGATTAGGTTTTCGTTGGAACAAATTGGGGAGTCGTTTCTAACAGGCACTGTTTTAGCTCGAATCGCATTCCTTCAGAGTTTAACGAAATCAGTGGTAGTTACGCGAGTTTTCATAATTTTGACTTCTGCTATTAAATTTAGCAAAAGTCACCCTAAATGCAGTACACAGCATCTTTCTTCTGTAGCTATTTTAGCTGTCTGTATGAACACAAGCAAATATGAGTTATGTAGGAGCCACGACACGCTCGCAGAAGCATGTAGTTCTTCAATACTGTGGCGTTGTTTTCTTCATATTAAAATTTGAAACATGTTGAAAGAAGCACGAGTCAAAGTTTGAGACAAATATGCAAATTGTGAACTTACAAATAATTCCAAGACATGCTTTGATAAATTTTGATTCTGAAACAATACTGTCATTACCATTTTCTAGTGACTATCTAAGGGGCCGACTTTATGTAAGGGAGCAGTACTTAATATTGGCTTTCACAGCAGTTTGATCAATGCATCTACATTAAATAGATCAATCTCTGTTTGAGCAAATGGCTGAGGGGGAAAAAAAAAAACGAAAACTGACATGAGTTATGTAGAATACAAAGATGTTTCTCAAGCACTTAATAGGACACATATAGCCGTGTGTGTTTCCTAAATAATTGATATGTGTTTTCAGAGAAATTATTTTGACATAAAGTATTTAGAAAGCGAGATCTGTTCACTGACAAGGTATCTACTTTGCTAAGTTTGCATAGAAACTTGAAATTTTCTTTCAAGAGACTCATGCGATGTGCTACACAAAGCGAGGAATATGCACGGATGGTAGAGAGATACAATGCACAATATGTAGAACATAAATTTATAATATTTTATCTGAACATGCAAAAATCAAATAATAAAGATAAATCATTTCGAAGAAAGGGACATCAATACACTTTGTGTCTTACTAAGCATGTGTTTGAGTGATAATCTGTACTCAGTTCCAAACGAAAAAAAGTGTGCACTTAGGTTTTTGTTAATTTAATGTATTATTTTTGACAGAAATATATGATGTTTGGTCTCAAAATTTTGAGCAATTTGTGCTTAATTGCATGTGCATTGACATCACATTCAATCGATTGCAAATTGTGTACAAAGGTAGTGTTTAGTAGTATTTACCTTTGGCGGATCAGATAAAGTCATAAACCAAATTTTGGTTTATGACTTTATCTGATCCGCCAAAGGTAAATTGTAGACAGACGATAGACATCTGCTTCGTGGTCAGGAAGGACCCAAAATAACTTACTCGTTATCAAAATAATTGACTACGTTATACTTTGATTGACGCCGCCGTTGAACGGCGGCGTCAGTATTGAATAGGTTTCAAATTTGTACCATGGGGTTGTATAATCGAATAGGGAGCAGCCAACATTATTATTGTAAATCTAAACTATGTTCTATGTATGAAAAATGACTTTTATGAATCATTTAATTGTATCAAGTCATTAAAAAAACAATATAATACAAAATACAAATGTCTCCTTTCCTTATTTCAAAACTTTGGACACATTTAATGAGTATTTAATAACTTTTCCACAAACTCGTAGACCACGGGTTTTTTATAGCTTTGTTTACGGACCTTAGGACCCGATTCATCAAAGCTCAGAAAAAAAGATGCGGAAGATGTTTAGCTATCTTAAAACACTCAGATAATAAAATACATGGCGCAAACGTGAAAAATCAATGAAAACCCATTTTAATTACTACATATTAGACTACAAGACAAATTTTGATGCAAAGCATCAAAGGCGCTGCGCATGTTTTTGAAACATGATTTAAAGGAATCAGAGTCATTTTAGAATATCAGTAAACAACCTATCAACGGGAAAAACCAAATACATTATGTTATTTGTAACTGTTATCATAATAAGTAAAAAACCACATTTACTACAGTTTAACAAAAAAATAAACGAATCATAAAACAACCTTCCGTATAATGGTACGATGACGCCCATTAAACAAGGCTACAGCTCGTGGTCAGTAGACGCTTTTCGACGCAGACGAAACCCACGTGATTAATTTTGTCTTTACTATTGGTCAGTTGTTAGCGATGCTTTACATAACTTTCATTGAGACCCCATGTATCGCATAGTTAGGTGAACGGTCTTATTTATAATGCCTACATTTTACTTTAGTATGTAGTAATTAAAATGGGTTTTCATTAATTATTCACGCTGACAACATATGTATCTAAACTTCAAAATGTTTAGAGTTAGCAAAACAACTATTGAGACGTTTTTTCTGAACTTTGATGAATCTGGCCGTAGGGTCCGTAAACAAAGCAATAAAAAAACCGTAACCTTCAAGTTTGTGGAAAAGTTATTAAATATCCTATGAATATGTCAAAAGTTTTGAATTAACAGTCGAAGACGTATGCATCTGGTATAGTATTGTTTGTAATCAGTTAATACTATTTATTTATTCATTATAAGGAGTTTGTTCAAACATAACACATAGTTTTTAATTACAATAATAATGTTGGCTGCTCCCTATTCGATTATGCAACCCCATGGTACAAAATTAAAACCTATTCACAGCACAGCGCCAATAATATTGAAACTGTAAATAAAAACCGTTCACCCAACTATGCAATACGTAGGGCCCTAACGGAATTCCATTTCATCATTTGTAAACAAAAACAATAATCAGCCAATGGAAGTTCTGTAAAATGTATACGTCACAGCATAATTAATCATGTGGATTTCATCTCTTCCGCCATATTGCAGGAGTGTATATGCTTCGGGAATAGAAAGAAAGGAAAGTCCACATTACCAGCTACAGGGAGGGAGGGGCAGCTATATCTGTTTTACAGATAGTTCTTTTTCACAATATTTAGACCCGGTGTAAATTATATTTGCACAGGTGTTTGCCTCTGCTTCCTATTAACCGACCTGTAGTCAGTGAAATTGTGGGAGGAGCCATTGTTATAAATAGTTTTGTGTATCAGTTCCTTGGTATCTAAAAATAGCCAGACTGAGTGTAAAATTAGCATCCGAAAATAATTAATGTTGTGAGAAAATAGGTATTTAATTATCACAATAGACAAACAATATGGAAGTTACATAAGGGTTTAGTATTATGCTAATTACTAATAAAAACTTTATTTTTATAAATCAGTTTCATAAACAAAAAGGATATACAGCTAAATACACAGAGGCACGGACCGGTATTACTAATTACCGAAAACAACTTTTTACCGGAAACAACCAAAAACAAATGAGATTACCGGAAACAAGTTTTTTTTTATGTTAAATACACTTTTTATTATTCTAAATGATAAAAATTAATGTATTTGTTGAATATGTGTAATTTTAGAATGATACGTTAGATTTTAAGCGAATTAGTTCGATGTAACTTAGTGTGTACTTTATGTTGTAACGATTACCTCCCTTAGACGATATTAAAACCCAAAATCATTGCAATCATGGACCTATATACACATGTGTATAGGTCCATGTTGAAATGAAAGATCTTTATTAGAAAAAAAGTATTACTTTTCTTTTTTTGTATTTAAATAGTTCGATAAATTTTAGCGTTATTTTTTGTTCAAGTTCTTTGACAGTTTAACATCTGCATTTCCAGTTACGAAAATTCCCATGAGTGAATGAAAATAAAAAAACAGAAACTAGAAAATCATTTAAAATATTTTTATTTGCATATATCATTACAAGGATGAATAAAAACATATAACATAATTAACATAATGTGTATATAGGTCTGTGCAGGAAGACGGTTCCTGGTCCGTGACAGAGGTAATGATCATTTTATGTAGTAAAAAAGGGTTCGCTGATGTTTACCACGCACATTTTATATAGAAACCTGCCTCAGTGCCCATCTCCCAGCCATGCTTCAAAAACATGCGCGGCGTCTTTAATGCCTTGCATCAAAATTCGTCTTGTTAGTTTAAAAACGCGTGTAGACTTTTAACCTTATCATATGAACGACTTAACCGAAGTGAAGTCCCAGTCGCATATTTCAATGTATATATATCTGCATAAGTTCTAATCGCACATATATAGTATATAACATTGCAATCAAATATATCACAGTAATGTATATCTTCTATATACATACATTAATATTATGTATTTGTATATCGAATCTTACTTTATTTTTCTGTATTCATTTTGGACGTACTTTCTTATAACATATCATACTTAATCAAGTTTAATTGCATCAATATACACATAATAGCAAAATAACATGTAAACTACTTTTTAAATAGCAAATACCGGGGCAGCAAATACATGTACTGACTTTGTCTGGCTAATGACGGGTCCTCTGCATATTCGTTATTTTATTCTCGCTTCAGAGTCCGATGCAAAGGTACATGTAACTGATATGTATCTGCATGTAAGTCACCATAGTTTTTCTGTCTGTCGTGTTTTGCAACTATTTGTGTAATATTTTTCAAATCTGCATTACAACGATGTCCTTTATGCTTGTTTCATATATGAACGTAGTACATTCATTACGGAAAAGGAAAATTAGTTTCATGCGATCAACATGTAAGACAAAAATCAAATTATTCAAATTCAATAACTTACGCCCAACATTACTCTCAATGCTTTGATTGAGAATGAGTCAGTAAAAATGTCATAACGAAGCGCAATAAAGTGCTAAAATATAGCAGTTTTATTTGACACTTTGCCTTAACATTTATTTTTTATGGCCAAGAGTAGGACATAGTGTAATAGAGTCGACTGCTTATCCGGGGCGTAACTCTTTGTACATTGTGCATTTGTATAATGTATGTATTCAAATAAATGACGTCGAACACATACTATTAGAAGGTTAAAGTGCATACTATTCATTATAACAAAATTAAACTATCTTGGCAATGTCCAACACTTCATATAATTATTAGTGTCTGACAAATTATTCCATAAATTTACATAGAATTTAGTTTATAATTCACTCGTTCGCCAAATTCTGATGTAGGACATTAGAAGGAAGCGCAATGCTCCGAGAACGTTGATCTACCTTGTCCCGTGTTTAATTATCTCTCTAAAATGGATTATATTAACTTGTTTGACACATTTCTGAGGACTGTCTGACTGAAGAATTCAGTGCCTAATTATAATGAAGTCCCTTAATAAATTATACTAAACAGCATTAAAAACACAACCTTTTAGTATTTCAAAAGTTTTGAGCAGTGAGTAAAATTGCTCTTTCTTTTATATATGCATTATAAAATCACGTTTCAATCACATTATACTTGAATTTTGTAATAAACGAGTTGAATAAATCAAGGGAATGGCAAAATTATGGTGTTCTTGCATTTTCTTATTTTACGAGGGGTGTTCAATAAACACCCCGAAAAGTGCACTTATTTCCTCATGAATGACACTTTCAGATTTTCCATTATTCATTTTTATATTGTTTGAAACATAGCGTATCATTCATACATTTATAACGTTTCGTTTTTGGCCTGGGGACTGAAAGTCCCCAAGGCCTAAGTTAGTATACCACATTTCAAACCCTGCAAGAATTTTAGCCGTGCTATGTGCGAATAACAACTGTAAACATGCGCTATGCGAAAGTAGTGCAAGACAGACCAGATCAATCTTCTGTTTGAATGCCGCATATGATAAGAACATGTTACAAATAAAAATAGTACATAAAACTTCAAACGACTGCAGGAAGGTATATAGCTTACACATTTTTTTCTGTTTTAGAAATTAATGCGCTGTTAGCTGATTACGGAAGATAATCATATGCATATCACGGAAAAGTACGGATATTTGCGGAAATTTACGAAATCGTACGAAGCTCGATATAAGAGTTTGTAGTTTGATTTTCAAATTTCCGATGTTATTTCATTGACAACTTTGTTATTTACGAACGATAACATATATATTTACCTAAAAATAAATGTCTCTAAAAAAAGATATAATTTACGTACATTCCCGAGAAGGAACTAACGTGATCAAATTCACCCGCCATTTATCGAGGACGCTGCATGTCGAGGCCCAGTGAACGGTTTCACTGATTACAACTACAAGGTAACCCAGAATCATTTTTGGTTTTCTCTGTTATACACATTGTACAGTACTGTATTTATATTTCATTGCTGGTATTGCTTTGTTTATTTCTATTTCAAGGTCTTGTCATTGGTACACAATAATTTTCGATCCACATCATCAGATCATATCGCTTGAAGTTGTACAAAGCGCAGATCGAATTATTTGTACTGGCTTAAACATTTTATAATGTTGACTATGTGATTATTTTTCATTTAACGTACATTTCATAATAAAACAAACTTCCCTGTCACCCATATATTTGTGAATCATTCATTCTGTGTCATATATTGAATTTCGTCCTCTGCACATTTCGACCCGCGCTTTAGGTAAGAAGATTCAACGCAGAACACGTAGGTGAAAAGTTGTTTTTCGGGGAGTTAACCTATAGCCCCCAGGCCTTCAGCGCTCACAGCGCTTTGATTTTAAAGTGGTGTGGTAAAATTCCCAAATATTTAGCATTACATCCATGACGAAATTTGTGACCAAGGTTCGGTAATAAAGATTTTTAGCGGACTTATCCTGGTATTGTTTAACTCCCCTACAAAATCGCATATACGCCACCAGTTGCTAGTTGCTATTTGCTAATAATTCTGTTATTGTGCGATATTATTCTGACAAGAAGCAATGTTTTCAAGACTTTTGACAACCACTGACGTCAGATTAAGAGACTAAAGTACGCGTTTTATTTAACAGCGAACAATATTTACGTCTTAGTTTATTAAATTGCTCTCTCATACTCATTCTAGATTATATCACGCTAGCTTCATGTAGTTATTTACTCCTTAAGACTGGTATATTTCTGCAACGCTGGATAAACTTGTGAATAAAGTTACTGAATATGCATAATATCAACACTTGATATTCAATAATGTTGTCCAATATAAAAACACTAAGGCGTCTTAGCTTAAATTTATAGAAACCTAATTCTTAGCAGTCACAAAATAATATCAAAGAAGTCCCTTTTTTCAAATTCGAAAGATTAACAGTAAACAAAATAATAAGGAGCAATATTCATAGATCTTATGTTGAAACGTTCCGAGTCTATCAAAAGGTGCAACTTTTCTTTGAATTAAAAGAAAAAGAGTTTATGAGATCTGCAAAATACATGGTCACGGACATAACTTAAGAAAACTACAACATTCAAAATACACGCCAAATACACATCAACATGAGATACTATATGTAGTAAGCGCAGCGCAGTATGTCAAATTAACATGCAACTATGATAGACAAAATCTTGTAAACATGTCCAATCACGGTGTCTTTGACTACCTTGATCTGCCTTGAAAGTCGTGCAGTACCACTCTGATTCAACTGTGTTTACAGCATACGGTCATAGCGTTTCATTGTGTATATAGCTATTACAATAATTGAAAATCCAAAGTCAAATATTTAATACATGTAGTTATCTAATTAAAAGTTGACTTTTCTGAACGTCCGTATTATGTAATGTAATGCCACTAGATACTGGGTAACACAAATACCAGATACTGACGCATGTCAACCAGCACACAAGACAATATAAAATAAAATAATATAAGTACATATTTTGTATTAAATGGCACTGGCTATTAGCCACCAATTTTACGTAAAGGTTAGTGTTCATTTTGATGTATTTACGAAAGTTTATTCGCCAACTGTAGTAAATGAGTCAAAATGCACATTAACCTACTTTAGTTAGTGCTTGAAATCATTTTTTGTAAATCAGCATTGTTCTCCTATTTACTGACACAAAGTATAATTGTTGACTTTCCAAAGTTAATGTGCAGTTAATGACCATATGCGATTGGACAAAAAGATATCAAACACTAAGTATAGGTTAATGTGGAAATAATATTGCGCTGCGATTGGAAAAAATTATAATTTCAAACACTAATAAAAACAATTTAATATGCGTCAAACAAAACTTTGTTTTCAGCGTTTACATGTTCGCCCTTATAAAGTTATCATCAACTTTCAAGATGAATGGTTTTTAACTTGTTATCAGGTTACAATTCAGTCTGTAACATTGTATACTACCATATGCAATGATGAAACTTAACATTTTAACATTGTTACTGTAAGGAAGTGACACAGTCTAGTAGGTTTTAATAATTTAGCATAAAGATGTTGTTTTTATTGCAATTGTTTTTACTAAATATTTCATTTTAGCGAAAGAAAAGAACTTGCCATCGGAGGTGTAGATCTAACTGAGAGATAAAGTTCAGTAAATCTTTTAAGAAAATTATTTGTGATGGTGTACATGTGGGTGGGTTGGGCGGAATCGGATTCACTTAAGTGAGGTTTTTGGAGTTTGTTCGTAACGTTATATTTTTTTATTTCCATGTCTGCATCTTCACTTGGTTAGTAGTATTACATGAATATTCCGGCATTAATATTACTTACCAGATGCAAATGCAGACACGGAAAATAAAAATACCATGTTCGGTCTGCTATATTTAAGATCAGAATCCAATTCTGTTGCGCAGAAAACAGCAAGAACAATGAGTACCTTTGAGGACTACAACACGACTAGCAACAACTACGACAACCAGCGAAAACCAATCGGTGCTGATGTTGTAGCAGCTATGATTCAGATGTACTGCAACAAACAATTAAAGGTATGTTCTCTATGAATCAGCAAATTTCAGTTCTTTTAACTGGCTATTTCTATATCTTCATCTATATTAATTAAAAAGTCGGGCTTTCTACACTTACATAGTTTTACAGTAAATTAGTAAAAGTGATGTTAAAATCCAGAAAGGTGATGCATTTTGAAATGCTGTGTAAATAATCAGTTCTACGTAAATTTCCTGGTATCTATTTATAAGTTCTACTTAGAAATACAGCAAAGCTCAACCATGTGTTCTGTATTTTTTCTGATCTGACTTGCCATAAAAAAGAGTAAATAATCAAAAAATCCGCATAAACAAACTTGTAAATATTTTTTAAGTTAAAGTTATTTAGTTTTACAGTTTTGACATACCTAGGCCTATAAAAAGAATTATTTGACTTTTCGGGAAGATATAAGCAAAATTAGACGACTGTTTTTCGTACGTCAACGCCAAAATGATATACCGTACATCAAAAATACCTACATGCCAATAAAATGAAACCGCCAAACGTATCTTACATCAAAATTTAAGCAAAACATTTTTTCAGATACAACATTTTTACTTGCAAAATTTATGTTCCTTTTAAGGTATTTTTCCAAATACATGTAGGCCCTAAATTCTACTCCTCTTATTACCAGTAACGTTTTGCAAAATGGTGAATATACTTGTTTGATTATGACATTCTTATCATGCTCCTCAACTGACAATGATACATTCGCCATCATATTAAAAAGTTTATGACCATACTTAGTGTTACATGTTAGTAAGATTCTTATGCCAATATAAAAAGAAAATAAGGTAATATCAGAATTCCAACTGCGAGATCCTATCCCTGATATACACTTAACAAGTATGCTGAGTACTCCGTTTTAATAGTGTCGCGTACAGCAACTACAAAACAGACTTGGAATGTCTGATTTAGATAAAGAAAGCAAAGCTCCAAGCGCAAAGCTCAGTTTTTGCAAAGACACTATCTAAGTTGTCAAGAAAGTCGCCATGACCTTTCTATAGAATGTTACTAAAAAGACCCCTTAGTTACATAAACATTGAAATTGCAGTAGAGTATCATTCTTCACTATTCGGCTTTCTGCTACGATATCTTTTAAAATATGATTCCCTTACACATTTTCATCCAATTTCATTGACAAGGTTTGGATAGATCTATTAGATATGGGTGTTCAGTAGAACACTTGTGTCGCCCTATTACACTTTGTCAGAATAACAAATAATTTCGTGACAAAATCTAAGTACAAAAAGGGGCATAACTCTGTCAGATATGACCTTGACCTACAAAATTTTGCAGCATCACGACGCTTTTGTCATAAGCCATGCAATTTGAAAGTTTGATGAAGGAAAGTTACAGCCAACGTTAAGTTTTCGTGTCAAAAACTAATTACAAAAAGGGGCATAATTCTGTCAAATATGACATTGACCTATAAAATTTGGCGGCATCACGACCCTTTTTTTCATAAGCAATACAATTGTAAAGCTTAAGAAATGGCAAAGTTTCAGCCAACGTAAAGTTTTTGTGCCAGACGGACTGACGGACAAAGCGATTAGTATGTATCGCCTTTTCTCCGAAAGGGAGACACAAAAAACCTTGTAAAATCCACATTGTTTGACATATGCAGTAGCTTAGGTACACGTTAATCGACTCTTCAGTGTCTAAATTTAAGTAAAACATATATGTCAGGGGTTTGAATATCACAACATTATACTTTCATTGACTTAGACATAATTCATTATAAGTTATTGAGAATGATTTTTGATAATGGGCAAACTGCCTTTTTGTCTATAAAATAAGTGGAGGGCCTTCAATTTAGACTGACACTTAGTAATGCATGAAAAGTGAATCTCAAACACATGGCAATTATAATTATTTTAAATCTCTGGAGAACATCTCATCAGAAGAATAAATGTATGAACACACAAGTGAACCAGCGTGTTAACACTTTTGGAAATTTGCCGACGCTCTACTGTTATGAAGCATATATTAAATAAGGTGATGATTTTATATGTGTATTCACTGCAAAATATTTCAGGCCGTTAAAACAATTACACGAAAAGAGTAAAGTTTTCTGATTTTTCCTGTGCATATATAAAATGTTTCTGGTTATACAGAAATATTTTAGTGAAATTAAGATACGATTGACAGAACCTTGCGGTTTGACAAAAATGCCAACATACCGGTCTAGTATTTTATTGGCAGGTAGATATTTTTGGATATCATTTTTTTCCATGATGTACGGTAAATAATATCTTTCCAAAAACTCATAGAAATAGCAATTGACGTGCTGTGTGTCAAATAAAATATCAGGATCTTCAAATCGTCACTGTATCTCTAGCTGAAAATGTAATTTCTTTTCTAAAAAGCACCTCGTAAATGCCCGAAAAGTACAAATGATGTACGGTATATCATACCTGTTTTTGCCCAGTTGGCTCAAACGTTTACCATGGCTTTCGGGAAATCCTTCACATACGAATTAAGTATAAACAGTGGCGCATTCTTTGCATCCAAGCAAATTTACCTTATCTAATAATTTGTAAAGTCACGTTTACTAACCTGAAGCGAGACATATCGTTTCGGGCACCTGTAAATGAAATACTTTACAAGGACTGTTACAGGACATTCACCTTCTTTCATATGTGTTTCCGGTGTCTTTGCCAAGCAATTTATGGTCGGTCGGCATTTTCTTTAGTTACTTATTTTTCCTTTTTGCTATGTGTTTGAGGTCGATGGTAAAAAGTTAAGGCCGGTCGGAAGACCGGAAACAAAATATTTCTTTTTGCCTTGACATAGTTAAATCTTTTTTTCGTATTCTCTACCGACTAATGTTGAACTAGCGGGCGACAAATGTATTTCATGGAACAATTTCATACCTTTATAAAGTACCGTTAATTAGACTGCTGACATATTTACTTGGTTACATATAATTAGTCATAAGAAATGATTGTAATATTACTAGACTTGCAAACACATAATCAAATCAAATGTAAAAGAATATTACAGGACATTCATCTACTAGATGCGGGATGTGGGACAGGTAATTATTCAAAGGGTTGATTGGTCATGGAACAGGCAAACTGACTTTATTAGACGCTTCAGTTGGCATGCTTAAACAAGCGAGGACAAAACTTGCTGACGCTGTTTCTAAACAGACTGTTGTAGAAATCATCGAACACAAGTTACCGGAATTGCCATTTAAGGATAGATCATTTGATGCCGTCTTGTTCAGTCTTGTACGTACTACGCACTCGTTCATTTATACATGTAGTTAGTGTGTTTTGCACATGGCATAGCATAATTTGTTTGATGCTCATAGAAACGTAGGATACTTACCTCTTTTAAGTTGCAATTATGCTTTGAAGCATTTATAAAAGGTATATCATTAGGAGAATATTACCTTGAAGTTAAGAATGATTTTAATGTAATCATACGAAAAGTAATCACTTAAAATGCAGTCTGAACGCACTCCTTAATGTGAACATAGTTAGGCCCGTTTAGGTATTTTGTGTAACGTAAATGTCCAGTTTTATTGCTTAATTCATAGAGATAGGAAGTTTTTAATAAAACATTGGACATCAAAGACTTTTACATTAAACTGAAATAAATATAACATATTCATTAATACAAATAGGTTTTACATCACCTGAATCCTGGACATGATGAAGACGAGGCCAGTCGTTTTCAAGAACTGGAGCGCACTATAGTAGAGGCCCGGCGTGTTTTAAGACCTGACGGAACATTGATAGTGATCACCTCATCTCTTAATGACATCTACAATATCTGGTATTACAACATTAACAAAGCGATCACCGAAAAGTACGTTAAAAGGTTTGCGACCGTATTAAAATACTTAGAGATTTTTGAGCGTTCTGGATTTGAATGTGTGCAAAAAATGCGGTTGCTGGGACCACTGATGACATCTCATCTAAACCCGGAAGGTCCTTTTGACAAAGCTTGGCGTGACTGCGATTCATACTGGGCAACTTTCAATGAAGATGAGTTGAATGACGTCAAAGCGAGGCTTTTGAAGCTTAAGGAGAATGGAATGCTCGAAGACTGGGTACGCAGTAATGACCATGTGCTTACAAATGGCATTGCTACAATGTTTGTTTGTAAATAGTCAGAACTACAGGTAGTAAAATTATATCTGTAGAAAATTAATATCCGTTGTACTATTACAAATGAATGGGTTAGGCATTTGCTAATGACATACAATCAATATGACTTTTTTATGTTGATTCTAATAAACCGGAAAAAATGTTAGCTGGATGCTTTTCAAATTCCTCATGGCATTAAAATCAACACATACATGACACTAAACAATCGGGTTTATCATGAATCACGAACATAATGACCATATGAATTACATGTACAAAGATTATTCATGTCAAAACTATTTGGCTAAAAGGATTTTATTTGTTTTGTAAAACCACGTAATATTCAAATGTGCGTACAAGGATGTGTTATTGATGCATCAATTGTACTTGCACAAAAAACATTTGCAACATTGAAAACGAAGTGGTTGTCAGTATTATTCCGGATATGTATGGGGAAAAAAAGCACAGTTTTCTTGAAATTTGCAAACAGTGTACATCACCTTCCCAAACAGAATGTGTCATTAGTAGTTTACAACAATCTGAACATTTACGTATTTGCCATCGATCAATAACTAATGCTTATGGTTTTAGCTTTTAACCTTGTGGATTTTCAAAGTTTTTCCGTTTATAACTCTATGAAAAACAGGACTAACTTGGTTTGTAAAACAATGCTACAGTTAGAACCTTGTGCTTTTGGAGAATAAGATTTTTAATGTTTTTGCTATATACGTCTATGCAAGTGAACACCCGGGTGGGGCCATTTTCGATACTAGGGGTATGATTTGAACAAACTTAGTAGAGGACCACTAGACAATGCGATGTACAAACATATCTAAAATCTGAGCCTTGTGGTTTTGGAGAAGATATTTTAAAAATATCTCCTATATAAATGTATGCAAGTGACCAGCTGGGCGGGGTCAATCTGGATCCTCCCAGGGGCATGATTTGAACAAACTTGGTAGAGTTTTTGATGAGAAGTTTATCAAGGTCCGTCCAAAAGAGCACTTATGTTAGCTTAATATCTGGATGAGACCCCGGCATGTCTCCCGTCATGTCTGAAAACAAAGTTTGAAGCCAGAAATAGGAGAAATTTACCTGACTGCAATTTCCAGCTAGTATAGCCAAAGGTTGAATTTGATTGGTTACCAAAGAGTAGGCCAATCACGGCGACCAATGAGATCTAAGTGTGATTGACCTAGCTAGGATGTCTGGATCGTGGTAGCCTAACAGTTTTTAAAAATTTTGATACTAGATGTTATATGTGTTTGTTTTGTAAAGTAAAAATCCCCTTTAATAAAGTGTTGTCCTATTTTTATTTTGCTTAGCTTTTTGTGATGATAAAAATTTTAATTGTCCTGAATGAGAGAATAAAATGTTGTCCGAAAGATGGTTTTACTTATTTTAACAAGTTAAAAGTATGCATGAAAGTTTGACTTATGTTCCTACTATGAAATTTTGAAAATATAAAAACCCCTTAAAAGCCAAATAAGCCAAATAAGCCAGCAACCGCAGAGGGTACTTGTTAACTTTACTTCTTTAATTATAATGATGTACAATAGAAAATTATAAAGAGACTTGTACTAGTTGGTTGTTTACTACCGGAGCTTGAAGCAAAAATCGGATAGTAAATTAACCAATGGAGCCAGGAGAGACAAAAATGATTAGCCATTAAGCAGGGTGCTAATGGCCGCCAGTTCGGTCTACTACTGTTCAAAAAGCACATTCATTCATGTAATTATTTGAATCATTTGTATTATAAAATGGATAGAATGCCAAAATTAGTCTTTAAATATATGAATGTTGCTGTAGATCATGATTTCGTAAAAATAGAAATTTTATTAAAATTTTGTAGAATTTTGGTGAGAAATTCTTTTTAATTGTTTCAGAAGGAAATTTTAATTTTAATCTGTTAATCTGTTTTATTTTTACTTATAAATAATAAAAGAAGTAAGTGTAGATCATGATCTGTATGATCGGCGATTCGGTTCTCGGACAGATGCTGGTGAACTACTATTCCTGATCCTGGTGACTGACCAGTACTTTTCACATCGTCGTTGTTGTGTGTGATTGGGTTTTTCGTGCCTGAGTTAAACTTGGTAGAGGACCACTAGACATTTCTATATACAAAATATCACAAGTCTGAGCCTTGTTGTTTTTGTTCCAATATCAGTCTCGGCAAAACAAGTTGCTATCTGAGCTGGGCCAGTTTTGACCCCAGGTTGATAATTTTAACAAATTTAGTACAGGACCACTAGGCAATGCTTCGTATTAAATATCTAAGCTCTGGACCCTGCGGTTTTGGAGTAGAAGACTCGAATATTTATTCAAATCAAGTGACCACCTGGGCGCTGACAATTAAATGGAGTTAATCAAAACAATTGAATGGTCCAAAAAAGGCTAAAAGTCACATTCTTTAACGCAGCTCACACCCAAAAGTAGAATTGTTATTTCAAGTTATAGAAAATACATAGAGCATAATAATGCCAGATCTTTACACCTAAGTCCTAAAACTAGGATAAAAATCACAAGAAATAGTGCTAAGTATTCAAATCAAACTATTTCATAATAGAGCGAAACTCACTTAACTGTTCGTCACAATTGATTGATTATGACTCAAGAAACAATGCAATTGTTTGCATATTCAATGACTCTTCTTGTCGATCTCAGACAAGTTTAAGCCTCAAACTGAAGTTGTAATGCATGTTTAAACTGCTAATACGCAGTTTTCTTTCTTTACATAAGATCTAGCCGTATGTTAAAGAAAATGCGTAGATCACTTATAACACATTTGCAGAGACAATATTCTTGCATATCGGATTTTGGAAACTATTTTTCCGTTTACGCATTTAACTGCCTAGGCGGACATATCACTCTGCTGTTTGTATGAATGAAAACTAAATTACTCCACTACTATAAGAAAGCAGTCTCTTAAAACAATAGAAAACAGACGTTATGGAGATACAATATGTAAACAAAAATATCAATAATGTTTGCGGTTTGTGTTTCCTAACCGCAAACATATGACATATGTTATCAATAAATTCAAAAAGCCAATGAGAATATTAAACTTCTCGTATTGCCTACAGGCATGACTACAATAAGGACGGCCATTTATCGCAACATTTAGATTCATTCTCGTAGACCCGACGACTGAAGAAAATACATTTTGAAAAAAGGGTAGTGTGAGGGAAAATTAAAACTGATACAGTTTTCCAACCAGCCGCTAATATTAGGTGTCGATATTTTGTTACCATGGTGATAGACCTGCATAAATGCTGAAAAGCTAATATTATTGTCGTCAAAATGATTGTGATTTCAGACATTAAGCATATTTAAACACACGAATGAAATTTTAATGTACGCGCCGTATTGACGTCAAAAATGGCCGTAGTGATACGTTTCTATCATTTCTCTCTTTTTTTTTTAAATTTAAAGTTTTTCAATGCTTCGCCAACAATGAAACTTTAATGCCTGAAATATATGGTAATATATCCTTCCTTTGTGGTATTAGACCCATACTTAACAATGTGTCAAAGGCCCGAACAGCTGACATTTCCATTTACTATATCCTTTCTCTGTTTGAATGAAATAAGCCGTTAATAGAAAAGATATATGAAGTTTTACAGCCTACCCCCGTTCTGAAAGTTCAGACAACCTGATGATACTACAAGAAACAGAATAAAATTAGCTGTTTTCTTCTCTCTTTTAGACCCGTTTTCCCCTTTTTTCACACAAATGACCCTTTTTAATATCTTTTTGTCAAATAATTCATCATCGAAAATACTTTGACCACTTTTTTAATTTGTATGTTTCTCTTTAGCTAGCAAAGGAATCCTACTTTTAGACATTGAGCCTAACTTTGTATCTTATCTTCCCACACGATAACATGCTTCACAATTGTGAACCTTGTTTCTTATACATATAAGAAAATATTTGGAAAAAAACTTATTTTTCCAAACTACGTATTCAGATTTTAACCAAAATACTTAAAGGTCCATTACTAAGACGAAATCGAAATTTCTGTTAAATCTAGAATTATAACAGTTAATACAGTTTGAAACTGGCTTCTGGAACTTTACAATAGCCGTGGAGTATTTCCCCGTTTGAAATACTGCTGCAGAAAAACGAGTGAATTATTTTGCATTTCCTTAGATGGACATGGGTGGTCTTTTTGTCCTATTTTCGCTTTATTGCATGTTGTAAACAGTCAGAGATGTACGTTGCACATCATTGGAAGTAAAGTTCTTTCAACTATAATTCAAAATAGGCATGCTTATTCATGTACAACCTATTTACAGCCTCTTTCTTGGAGACCTCTGAAAAATTCCAAAGATGTTGGATAACTGGAAAACCTACTTTCGTTTCTGAAAAGGCAACATATAATTTATTATTTTTTTCATCACAATATGGTCACATTCAATGCAGTGTGTATTTTTCCTTCTGGGATGACGCCCGTTACAATCACAGATTTTAAATAAAATTTGAATTGGTCTTAGTACTGGACCTTTAAACTTTGAACAGCACTAATAAACACTTAATGTCATTTCGAGGTGCATTTTCATGTAAAAGCTGTATAATCTCTCTAAGAAAACCTGGGAAATGCTGCAGAGAGGATCTACAATTTTAGATCTAGATAATAGGACAATTTATGGCTTAAACAAATGTGTAATAATATGATTTATAAGTGCATTCAAGACAGGACTATGTATCAACTAACATATGTTTCGGTTTAATTTCAATTGAATTTAAGTGTATTCTTCATGTGTTTGGACTCTTACCTGAAACGTCATTTGGACGCTTAGTGTATATGACGTCATAAGGACGTGACGTCATTTCCTGACGTTTTGTTGTTTTTTTTTCATTTCTAAGCTTGTCATGAATATGATCAACATGTGAATTTAAAAAGTGCAGACAAATTTCTTGAAAAAGGCAATATTGCCGAAAATTTGATTTAAAGAGTTGTTTTAAATAGAAAAAAACAGTTTCATTTTATAGTTTGGTTTAATTTGGGGTGGATAGCACCTTATTATAAAAGGTCGCTACTTTTGTACGAAACTGCTTTACTGCAAATATTTTAACTATGTTTTCAATGATAGCCGCAATGTCGAAGCGTAGTGGCAACGTGTTTGCCTTAGGACGGTGGGTATTAGACAAAACACATTAATCCAAACTTGCCCCCGCTCGATCGCTGTCATTCTCTGTGTCTCTTTGAGGACGATTCATTCTGGATAGTTTCGAGAGCGATTAATACGGGCGAAAGCTCGGAGAGCGCGAAGCGCCCTTCGGGCGAAGCCCGACCTTAGCTAAACGTATGTACGAGTATTTGATTGAATACTAAAAGCAATAAATTTAATGAATTCACGATTACCCATGGAAGATTTCAATTTGTCTGCATCCATGGACGATACGACAACATACTTATAACGATGCACCGTCTGTACGTTATTTTCGGAACTTGAACCGTTTTTGCGTCCCCTGAAAATTCGTACCATTTCTAAAAATAAAATTTCTGTTATGCTTTCGCCCGATATAGGTATTGCCTATTTTCATATTATAAGTTGGCAGCACTTGTTCGCTTTCGCTTCTTTCGCAAGCGAGAATATATTTATTAGCATAACATAGACTTCTTCATTACACAATTTTTATCGCCCACTACGATCGTAGTTTGGAAAAAGATACAATTAACTCCGTATATAACGAACTAATTGGGACTAATATGAAAATAGGCAATACCTATATCGGGCGAAAGCATAACAGGAATTTCATTTTTAGAAATGTTACGAATTTTCAGGGGACGCAAAAACGGTTCAAGTTCCTAAAATTATTGGTCACGAATATCCATACAGTAGAGTCATGCATCGAGGGTTGATTGCGAAAAGAAATGGTGCTTTTTATGGCGTCACAAGAAAGAGCATCAAACTTTAGGAATGTGTATAAATAGGATCTCTTTACATTTCAAAGTACGAAGCTGAAGTGTTGCGTTTTCAAACACAAAAATTGCAGACATTTAATGACAACAACAACAGAGTACCTGTAGACGCAATTGGAAGTGGAAAATGGCAAATTCCCTTACCCTTCATTCTGCCGAGACGTTGCGATTGCGTACAGACGGTGCATCGTTATAAGTATGTTATCGTATCGTCCATGGGTGCGGACAAATTGAAATCTTCCATGGGTAATCGTGAATTCATTAATTTTATTGCTTTCAGTATTCAATTAAATACTCGTACATACGTTTACCTATGGTCGGGCTTCGCCCGTATTAAGATGTATTCCTTATATCCGGAGTATGTTATATATATTGATCATTTTCATATATTAAACAAAGAATGAATAAATCTGATTCAGAAAATTAGTTCCTTATATCCGGAATTTCGCTATAACCTGAGTCGTTAAATACGGAGTTCACTGTATTTGATTCAATTGTATACGCATTCTTGTATGGTTTTACCCTAAGTGGTTTTACCCTAAAACGTAAAGTTTTAACGTATAATATTTCAGCGAAGGGCTTTATCTTGTGCAAATCAGTATCTTTACTAAAACACTTTACACTCTATATAAGGCATGTATTTCCGTGAGCCTAAAACTACAACACTTTATATAAGACATGCACTTCCTGGAGCCTAAAACTACAACACTTACATAGGACATGTATTTCCGTGAGCCTAAAACTACAACACTTTTTATGTGGCATGTATTTCCATGAGCCTAAAACTACAACACTTTTTATGTGGCATGTATTTCCGTGAGCCTAAAACTACAACACTTTTTATGTGGCATGTATTTCCGTGAGCCTAAAACTACAACACTTTTTATGTGGCATGTAATTCCGTGAGCCTAAAACTACAACACTTTTTATGTGGCATGTAATTCCGTGAGCCTAAAACTACAACACTTTTTATGTGGCATGTATTTCCGTGAGCCTAAAACTACAACACTTTTTATGTGGCATGTAATTCCGTGAGCCTAAAACTACAACACTTTTTATGTGGCATGTAATTCCGTGAGCCTAAAACTACAACACTTTTTATGTGGCATGTAATTCCGTGAGCCTAAAACTACAACACTTTTTATGTGGCATGTAATTCCGTGAGCCTAAAACTACAACACTTTTTATGTGGCATATATTTCCGTGAGCCTAAAACTACAACACTTTTTATGTGGCATGTACTTCCGTGAGCCTAAGACTGCAACACGTTATATATGACATGTACTTCCGTGAGCTTAAAACTATAACACGTTATATAAGACATGTACTTCAGTGAGCCTAACACTACAACACTTTATACTAGACATGTATTTCCGTAAGCTTACCTACGTAAGATACCATCTTTTCTGTTTTGCCTTCTTTTGTTTCAAGAATAAATGGGGAAAGGCACAAATAAATAACTTTGTTTGATATTGTCCATTTATATTAATTAACTGATATATTTTTTAACAAATCTTGTTCAGAGTATTTGAATCCGAAAATAAAGTGTTTTCCGTTCTGCGACTACATGTGTATTGCTGGATATACTAGCAATGACTTTGAAAATAATAACAGAAATTATCAAAAGAATCAGTGAATAACCTGTTTTTGATATAGCTCGCAAAAAGTTCTTTCCGTGTCAGCCTTCAGATTCGGAAATGTATACATTAGTTTTGAGTTGTTCTGCATTGATGTGTCAAAAACAATCCGCCAGTGTAAGGTAAAACAGATGAATAGACATGAAATTTATATATGCACAAATAGCTCATACGATTGAATTAATTTAAAATCCCACAGTCACATTCACAAGTAGCTCTCATTTTTTTAAGAAATATGTCTTACTGACAGAAATGACCTTTATTTATACCAAAAACATTCCTAATTTTGCTTTTTCATCAATAAGTAAATATTAGAAACATAGTGCAGTATTTTTTCAATGATATTGCAAATACTACGGTCTTTCTAGCAGCTCTTTTTCTTGAAGAAACAACTTAAATACGAAAGAAAGGCATTTGTCAACATTGTTTTAGATTGTGAAAAAACATGATTATACTATCAATAAAATGCTACTATATCAGTAAATTCAAAGTGATCCTTGGACTTTAAAATCATATTTTACAGTATCGGTAGAACTTCACTCTCACTGGAGGCACTATATCTCATTTACATGACTTTTAGCGCTTTTGTTTCCGTATATATCGTGTCTGTCACTTTTTGATGATATATTTTATCACTTATGTTTACAGCCGTGGTCGTTTGTCTGTCACATTTCGCTATAGTATACTATCATACACAGACGCTTTACACTACATAAAATCCGATACAACTTTAATGGAATATTCTATTATAAATAACCGCTTAAAAAAGGGGTGTACCATATACCTCAGTAGCCAGGTAACGATCGATAAATACAACGTCAGTAAGTGTACTACCCGACCTTTATGAGTTGGTTTAAAAAAAAAAGTAATTAAATAAATACATGTACATCTCAATGCTGTTTATCGTCCACATATATAGTAAAGCATTGATTTTGTTGTTCAACAAAATTCGTATCAAACGGAAATACAGGAACTTTCCTTGACTGAATAGAATACGATCCCACGAATCAAAAGGATCTATTACAATCCCATTCTTATGGTGTCAATGTAAAATGGACATATTTAAATAAATCTGTACAGGCATGTTTTACCAGCATGGTGTGAACAGACGTCCTTTATGCAAAAAGAAATGTTACATCGTTGAGTGTCTACAGAAATTTTCCTGAGACCTACATGTACATCTCCCCGGAATGTGATCGAACGAGTACAAAAGGTGTTTTTCTTGTACTCGTGTATACATTTTATAACATACATGAAAATGTCCGTGAATTTCTTGTGATTTCACCAACTTGCATGCAGCCAGTGAGTTGGTATGCTTTAAAACTGTGATATTAATTATTATCATAATAACGAATGACACCCGCGACCGTACATATAGCGGTCACAATGACGACATGTACATTGTAACGTTCTCGTTCGTGTTAAAAGCATTCAGTTTTTAAGCACACTTAGTTTGTCGTTTTCCATGATTTAATTGTAATGAAACTCGTTATATGTTTTCTTTCTTTATCATTCATTGAACGTTTTACACCAAAACGTAAAGAAAACATATATATAGTTAGTTAAAGAGTTATAACAAGGTCTGGCTCAACAAGCCCGCTGTGATGCTTTCAGGTTTGATTTATGTACACTGTTACATGATTTTGTGTATTGTGAGCTGTTAAATATTAGTGTTGTTTCATTCACGAGTTTCCATATTTTCATCATATATAAACAAATTGCATACAAGATAAAATTACCCGTCTGTCATGTCTTTCGTTTCATTTTCATGTCTAAATTTTTATTGATTTGCATTTTTTTTCTGTTATTCTACATCCTAGCCCTTACCTCGGAGAAACCATAGGCTTTGAAAGTAAAACTACAATACACACTCGAAAAGTTCCGTGTTCAACTGTCGGGATTGCATTACATGTAGACTGGAAATAGATACTGGGACTTTGATTTATCTCAGTATTTTCACTTATGAACAAATAAAGATTTCGGCAGGCAGGTATTTTAAAGGCATTGGATTTGTCACAAGAATACGACACTAGAGTGTTCGAATAAATAACAAGTGCTGCGAAATCCGTAACGATCTAGTATTCAAATCCTGATAATTGCAGAAATTTGACATTTTTTTCATTTTGGCAAAACATGGTCAGGACTATTTTGAATAGGCCTTTTTATGAAAAAGATATCACAATGATCACCAGTGATGTAGGATGACATATGTAACTGCAGTTATAACTGTAATTTAGCAGCAAATACTGTTCGTTATATCTCGAAGCACTAAATTGTATAAACATGTACAAATATTGTCATACACATGAAGACAATTCAATATGTACTCAACCGCGTGTGTAAGGTTCCGGGAACATACATGTAATGCATTTATAATAAATGATGAACTTGCGGTAGCGATTTTAAAAGATAATCGCAGCTAGAGATATCCTTGAATCATTCGAAAGTAATGGCTCTTGCCCCTATACTATCCTCTGATATATGTATTTTCTCCAATGTAAACAACATCACGACGGATTGTAGCGACTTCAGCCTGTTTCGGATTTTTGCAACGAACTGTAAATATTACAACGGTAGTATAATGTTGTGCTTCATTTTCATTTTTCGGAAATCAGAAACCTTGTGACCTCGTAAGTAACCGCGAATCTACCGTACCAAACTATGGTGAAGAAGATTGGTTTTACGGCAAAACTTAATAACAGTTATAAATGGGAAACACATGTATTTTAGAGTGATCTTGAATTGCGTGCCGTACAACCTACATACAACCTAGGCTTCAAATCTCTGTTTCCTTCAAGGTTATTGACTAAATTGTCAAGCACTAGTAATTTTGACAGCTGAAATTGTTTTTACCTTTTACGTACGATCTACCAAAGAGGCAAAGAAAGGTTTTAATTTAAGCGCATGTACATTCCCCTGAAATTTCAATGATCTGTTTCTAAAGAATTTTCACAACCTTTTGCTACGCCAAATTAACAAAAGAAAAAGAACACCTCGTGTCAAATCGAAGTAGTAGTATCCTTTTGTTTTAACTCCTGCAGATTGTTTCTGGTTCTGTAACTTTCGAGTATCACAAGATTCGGATGTAGCCGACAGCCTGGTGATTGGACAGTGCTAAAACTGTAACATGTACAATGTAGTTATTTCCGTGTCATGGTCAGTAACTGCAAACAGTTTACTCACTCTGACGGAGATAGGGATTTAAGATAGCACTTGTTCAAAATTTATTAATCTTAATTGAGCTGTACGATGTTTTTTTTTAATTATGAATTCTTGTCAAGTCCACTTAATTGTCGAGTGGTTAAGATCGCCGACTCGCAGATCGCTGGTCAGGGGTTTCCAGTCCCGCTACCAACGTGACTATTTGAGAAAGACGACACTGTCTTTCGGAGGATAAAGTTCTATAGTACTGTCCTTTCCTGGAGAGATGGTTTAGGTAAATCGTCCGCCTGAACATAACTGAAATACCATTGCAAACAGGCGTTAAAAGCGAGGGAGAATAGTCACTAAAATATTCAGACCACTGATAGATAGTGAATGAACTAAAGCAGGAAATGATTTTTTTAATTCCTGTACTCGAAACAAACACATTCTTATACATTGACATTAAATTTTAAAGACTTTCCAGCGACACTCTGAATTTCTTCAAAGACACGTGTTTCGAACTAAAGAAAAAGAATACTCTTTACAAATGAACATTGCATATGAACACACATTTTTGAGCATTTGACAAATTAGCATTGCCAAAATACAACTTCAAACTATATATAATTGACGTCTAGAATATAACTTGCGTGAACAATTAGCTTGGGCAGTATGTGGCAACATTTCGTTGCTGATCAATTGTGAACACTGAAACGTATCATGTAAGAAAGGAACAAAATTTCAAGTCATTTCCATCAAGCACATCTGCTTCATTAGATCTGTCGCTGTAACACACCTATGAATTTACTTGATTCAACATTCTTGTTTGTATGTCTTAACACTGAAAATTTAAACAACCAAACTGTCAAAACTATAACTAAAACGGCTTCTGGATGTTCTGGGTGATCGCGTGAACACTCCAACAGCTCCTGAAATAACATACACACATGAAATGGCAATATATATGCTGTTTACAATATATTTATACTGCGCGCGTGTGTGTGTGTGTGTGTGCGTGCGTGCGTGCGTGCGTGCGTGCGTGTGTGTGTACAAACTATATATCTGGTTCGTAGGAAGTTCTGGCAGGCCAATACAAGGTTTTGTATTATAGCTACTGGATTTACGTAACTATATGAAAACTATGTACTGTATTTCTGATAATTTGCACTGTCTATGGGGATGGAGCTTAACTGTGATCTATCTGTGATAGAACACATGATCTATTTACAGTAGAGAACAGTTACAATAGCCCAACTGAAAAAAATACTACTCTACATTTCGAACATGTACACCGATTGAAAAGAACAAGAGCTACTTATAATTGTGGTCCTGGTACTTTAAATTATTGTCTGCCCAGATTAATTAGCTTAAAAAGCTTCATCATTCCGTTGCTAAAACAAATAAAATCATTACAACTCTTACCAAGCAATCCACCGAGTTCGTTAAACATCAATATAATGTGTTGCCTTGAAATATCCATGCATATCATTTACTGTAATAGACTTCGCCGCTTTGTAGACAGCCAACTGGAGATTATCGTATAGAGCCTGTCCGTAACATGGTTGTTTGAGGACATGTTTGATTTTACTAAAACACATTTCTACGGGGTTCATATCCGGGCTATACGTTGGCGTGAAAACAACCGAGATACCTTGGCGTTGTAACCATGTTTGCAATACTCGAGCAATCCGTGAATGATGAATCGGGGCATTATCTACGATAAGAATATCGCCTGGCCTTAAAGCTGGAACTCCAAAATCAGTGATTGAGTTTGTACATTCCGTGATAAAATCCACAAACGTATAAGAGTCCGACGCCCCTTTAGTGACTTTAAGATGATTAACCCCGTTGATACCCGCTAGAAGATGAAGCGTTATATTAGCATGAGAGGCATAGCGCTGGATTTCAACAGCTTTCTTGCCTACAGGTGCATGGCCATACAAAGACCGTGCTGCTTCTGGTAATCGAAATCCGGATTCATCCATAAATCGTAGCCTATGGGGGTCAACATTGTGAAGATTGTTCATAAAAACCTGAGTGTACATTAAATTTCTCACCGTAAAACGCTCTTCTGCAACATGACATATTTTCTTCATCGTGTATGGCTCTGATAAGTACTTTTTGACGGCACGACGAACTGTCCTAGGTTTTACTTCCGTAGTTGACACGGCCTTTAACTCTGAATGAATTTCTTTTGATGTAATGGATGGTTTTAAAACTTTTGAATATTCTATGAAATCAATGTCAAATGCAGTTAATTGTCTTGGGCGTCCGGCACCACGACCGTTATTAAGTGAGCGGCTTGAACGTCCGAAACAATGTTCCTTCCAAATATAAGATACTGTAGAATGGTCCAATAACAGCTTTTTAGCAGTTGCTACAAAGGCACCACGTTTCAAAAATGTTGTATCTTTGTTTCCTTTAAAGTTATTCACTAAATTGTCAATCACTAGTGATTTTAAATCTGCTGAAATTTTTTTACCTTGAATATACGATCTACCGCTTTTACTGGTCTTCATTTTGTAACACATGTATATATTACATTTTAGCGCATGTACTAACAGCGGGAACGTACTAACGACACCCCTATTTTAAGCGGTAATTTTATAATGGATTCTTCCACTTGATGTAGAGATGTATCGGTTTTTGTCAGAAAGAAAGGTGTATAGGCGTAGTTAAACTAATGTGAAATGCGACAGGAAAATTACCACGGCTGTAATTAGACATAGACATTCAATTACTCATGAACTGAATAATATTCGCTAGCTGAAAATGATTGTTCTACGACAAAGGAATTCCTCTAAATATTTAAGGCATGCCTACGGTGCCCGTGAAGTGACATGTGATACATTTTTTTTATTTCGTAATTACGAAATACATTTCGTATAAACGAAATAAGATTTCGTAAAAACGAAATGTTATTTCGTAAAAACGAAATCTTATTTCGTAAAAACGAAATCTTATTTCGTAAAAACGAAATGTTATTTCGTAAAAACGAATTCTTATTTCGTAAAAACGAAATCTTATTTCGTAAAAACGAAATGTTATTTCGTAAAAACGAAATGTAATTCGTAATTACGAAATAAGATTTCGTTTTTACGAAATAAGATTTCGTTTTTACGAAATAACATTTCGATTTTACGAAATATATTTAATTCGTTTTTACGAAATCTTATTTCGTTTAAACGAAATGTTATTTCGTTTTTACGAAATCTTATTTCGTTTTTACGAAATGTATTTCGTAATTACGAAATGTTATTTCGTTTTTACGAAATCTTATTTCGTTTTTACGAAATCTTATTTCGTAATTACGAAATACATTTCGTAAAAACGAAATAAGATTTCGTTTTTACGAAATCTTATTTCGTAATTACGAAATACATTTCGTAAAAACGAAATAAGATTTCGTAAAAACGAAATAAATACATTGCGGTAAAACGAAATGTTATTTCGTAAAAACGAAATATTATTTCGTAAAAACGAAATCTTATTTCGTAATTACGAAATACATTTCGTTTTTACGAAATAACATTTCGTTTTTACGAAATAACATTTCGTTTTTACGAAATAAGATTTCGTTTTTACGAAATAACATTTCGTTTTTACGAAATAAGATTTCGTTTTTACGAAATGTATTTCGTAATTACGAAATAAAAAAAAAGTCTCACATGTCACTTCACGGGCACCGTACATGCCCCAATATAGAAGAAACTTCAAACATTCAATACTATCAACTTTAATTTTGTGAAAATCAATTATAAAATGTGACCTGTTGAGTGTTAGCAAGGTTTATAGATTACCGGCTGTAGCAAGGTAATGTCTCAATTATTTTACAGTTCATTTACAGGTTGCAGGCAACCTGTGAAAGTCAAATTCACATTTTTTAGATTATCATCCAGGAGAATTTAACGAATATACGGACGGACGACGGATTAACCATGATTTAAGCTCCGCTTTACTTCGTGTTTCTGGAATTGTAAACAAATATTTCGAAATGGTTTGTCATTCTTAAAATATCATAACTTCTGGCATTCCAGCATATTAAAGTCCGGTGCTTCTTTTTATATCACATGTGGTATCTTATTCCCCATTCTAGATCATCGAAAAATATGTGAATGAATTGTGGTTAACACGAAAAATCAATGGCCCTGTGATTTAAAATATCAAGTAAATTTTGGTACATGTAACACCAAAACCTTTAATAGCACTAGATGACAACTTAGACGGAATAACAAGCAACATGTAGTTATGTTGTTGTATTTAAAGTGACATTATGCACATTTTTTTAAAGTAAAATTCCAGCTGAAATAGGTGTGTGTGAAAAGGGTAGAGGAAATAATAACTTTTGACCCAATACAACAAACTTTGTAACGAAATAATAACTTTCCAAATATTACTTTTCCTATTTTGACTGGGAGAGTCAATTTAAGAAATAAACAAATGCATGTCCCTTCCACTGCCTAGCAACATTAATTACACAAGGGAGAGCACTGTCAAGGAAGGAATTATTATTTTATTAGTCCATTGCGTTAATTTCTAAAGCCCAAACTTCAAATATTAATGCGGCATTATCATTAGTTTAACACTTGCTTTTATAAAACTGTCACCAAAAATACATTATGTGCAGTAAGATGAGCATAATGTCACTTTAAGTATTCGGGGACCAGGAATAGTTTATATTTATTTATTTATTTTCGATTGCGAAACAAGTTCTTACAACTTATATTAATCACTCTCGAGACTCATTCTAGATGGAATCAACCTTGAAGAGAGAGAGGCAATGTAGAATTATTTGTGCCTTCCCTAAGGACACTACCGACATGGCGATGGTAGGGGGCGAACGCGCTACCATTGCGCCATGGCGGCTCCACGAATAGGATTCAAGCTCATCGAATATAAAGTAAGAGACACATTTACCAATGAACCATGTGAAAATGCATTATTTCCCCGGCAAAGTGTGAAATCAAGTAGCAAGACAAACAGTAATATAGATATATTTTTATTATATTGAGGAAATATACTTACGTTTCCATAAATTTAAGTCGGGAGAGCTCACATGGAAGTTCTAGGACAGGGTAGGGTACGCGGAATCCATTTTTTGGTCAGAATTTTATCAAGGTCCGTCCAAAAGAGCACTTATGTTAGCTTAATATATGGATGAGACCCCTCGCGGAATCCATTCGAACGGCGTCGGTTTTTATATTAATCTTACTCTACTTCATTGAAGAACTGAGCTACCAGGTGGTGTTCCCTGGTCCCCCGCTTGTAGTTGGTGTGCATTATGAGCAGGACAAAATAGGTTTTACATATGAACAAGGCCAGGTCTGTGATATAGGTGGGAGTGAACATCACTCGCGTAACAGCCTACAACTTATCTATAGCTTCCATATGAACTTCCCCAAAGACAAAGCGCAATATGTTTAAAAACAGCTAACTGTAATTATAAATTTATTTCTCATTTTTCTCGTGCTTAGTAATAAATGTGCAATTTCACAGACGTTGTCTAGATGTAGGCCTCAACATATCATTGTAGTGTATGATTGACTATACTCTCATATCAAAATATTAGTCAGTCATTAGTAATTGGTCTAGATTACAGTGTTAACAAGATTTCTAAATCTAATCTGATAGATGACCGTCAACAAGTAGCAATGTTAAAATATATCGTGGGGTTTCTTTTTCAGTCTTTAAGTAAGGACTATAATCATTTTTAACTGAAATGAAGCCATACTGCACAGTTTTAGTCTCAAAACTGTTCTTCAAAGGTACGTCATGCTTTGTCTTTAAACATTCTATAAATATGCAATATAATTTTCACACAAAAAGGCATATGTATAACAGTTAATTAAAAAATGATAAAAGTATAACTTTTGTAATTTGAGACTATAGAACTTATTCTAAAAGTTGGAGCTTTAAATGTTCTTATAAAATGTGTTTTGCTGTGTGTCAGGTTACTAAGGAGATGTTAGATATATAGATACTTTTTTATTGAAATACATTTTGTGAAATTGATCATACTTGAAGAGAAACTTTTGCCAGACAAATTGAAGGGCAAATACATGTATGATGTGAACACAAATACGAAAAAAGTTAACAAAAAACCGTGACTGCGTGAAAACAATATCCTTGTTTATATACTTGTTATATATGCTAAATCCAAAAGATACATCTATGTACATATATATTATATATTTCTTGTCAGGCCCTGGAAGTGAGATTCTGTATCACAACCTCTATTGAGAAATAAAACAAATAAAAATTTATCTCATCCATTTCGAATTTCATTTACTTAGAGTGTAGTATGTTTTTTAAATGTTGGGTTCTAAACTTTAACTTTTCAAAACGCTAAATGTTTTACTTTAGCAAAGCTATAATGGTACAGGAATATTTTCGCAAAACAGGAGTTTATTCATATATATGCCACATATTGAGTTGAATATGAACATTTATCGTAGTTACATCAGCCTACGACATATGTTCGTAAAGAATAGTACTGATAAAGGGAATATTAAATACATTAGATTACAACAACAAAATACAAATAACAAGTAGCAAGTAACAAATAAATTCTAGCATATTTCATTTAACGTAGCAATTTAAATACGCGCAAAGAAAGCTACTATCTCTTAAAAGCACTTTTTATCTACTCTAAAAGCACTGTTTTCATTATGTAAATACATACACTAAATACAACCTACAAAACATGAAATAAAATATAAAAAGTATAATTTTTACAAAACAATATTACATAAATAAAACACACAATTCATTCCGTCTATTTTTCATATTCATTAGATTTCTAAGTAAATTTTAACGACTGTTAATCACTATTTAAAACTTCTACGTGAAATTCTGGATATGTTTTCATGTTTAACAACTGATTCAACGTTTCTAGTTCAATAAAAATTGTCAAACTATCTTTAGAAAAAATCATTTGTGATAGTACAAAGAGCAACCATGTCAGACAGACAGTTTAAAAGTAGCCTATTCTATGGATAATTAACGTAAAACATTCAGTTTACTCCAAATTCAAGGTAGACTACTCTCAACGGTATAAAAGTGTCACAACTAAGTCATTTTACCCTAATGGAGCGTTGATCTATATAAAATATAAAAATGAGCAAAGCATAAAATCCATCTGAATACCTAGATACAAAGCATATAACGACCGTTCACTCATCATTCAAAGCATATTTGCGTCCGGAATAAAACAAACGTAATTCAAAACAACATTTCGTAAACATTTACACTTTTCGAGACTTAATCTATTATCTATATATAATTACATTTTTACTTTTACAGAGTGAATATCATGTGGTGTTCGGAAAATAAGGTTGTTTTTTGTATTTTTTGTGGTAAATGAGTAATTTAATATGTGATAATTTAGTAAATTATTAATAATGAAATTCCTCTCTCAGAAGTATATGATATCATTATATTTACACTTTTCATATATTTAATAGAAAAGAAAAATGTCATTAAAAGCGGGAGAATAGCTAGATACTTTTGTTTAACCCCGTTTCTTCTAAAAGGCATAAAATCATATTGTCAGTCGAGATTTCTTTTCTACATGTATTTGAACAAATGTACAAAACTATATAGTTGTATAGTCATTATAGCATGTATAATTATTTCAAAACTCAGTTATTGTGTATAATATAAAAATTCAGGGAAATTTGCATTTAGTCTGGCATACATTATCATAAATCATAACACATATTATCAAATTTAGATACACTATATCCTTTCTCAGTTATCTACCCTAGAACTTTTCAACATTTCCAGAAAAGATACGATGCCACACTGAACTGACAATAAACATAAAACATAGCATTCACTCATTTTGTAGTATTTGCCAACATGTGCAAATCAAACAAGCAATGCATGTGAGTTG